>QLYP01000327.1:5892-125908 GCA_016647725.1 Nasonia giraulti
AGAGAGAGAGAGAGAGAGAGAGAGAGAGAGAGAGAGAGAGAGAGAGAAAGCATGGAGACGCACGCGGCAACAGCGAGGCCAATCGGGCAAGAGTGGAGCGAGGGATTCGGGGAGAGAGGGAAGTCGGCTGCGAAATAGTCTGTTTTCAGACTCGCAGCAGACTGATCGGGCTCGCCGGTTCCGTCGCGATCGGGGAGAAGCGCGGTGATTGATCGGGAGATAGAACGAGCGGGTCCGAGCGCGAGAGTCGCGGCGCTCGGCCCGCGATTGACAATCAGTCTCGAGCCGTCGAAGCGAGAGGACGTGTTCGCGAGTGTAAAACGTTGTGGGTTGACGAGGAGATCGCGTCGCGTAGCATCTCCGGGCGCGTATCGAGAGGATCGCGCGCGGGATTCTCGCGGAGTGGTGAGTGTGTGGATAAAGAGGAAGAGAGCGTATGGTGTGTGGTGCGAGGTAGAGAGTAGAGTAGAGAGTGACGAGCGGGAGAGTTGGTCGAGGAGCGAGGAAGTCGAGGAAGTAGACGAGAGGAAGCAGGAGAGCGGAGGCTGAGACGAAGAAGCTGAGGAAGGAGACGAGCAGAGAGAGCTGGACGAGGAGACGAGGAGAAAGGTAGCGGTGGAGCCGAGTGTGTGTGAAAGAGAGACAGAGAGAGAGAGAGAGAGAGAGAGAGAGAGAGAGAGAGACGCGAGTGTGTGTGTGTGTTGTGGGAAAGACGTGTGTGTGTGAGAGAGAAGAAATTGCGCGAGAGAAGTCGTAGGAGAAGACGCGAGTAGAATCGGGAGAAAAGCCACGGAAAATCGGAAGAAACGTGAGAGTCGCTCAAAACCGATTCTGAGAAGTCGGGGCCGCTTTGTGTTGCTAGCGCGCGAGAGGGGGACGAGAGCCGGCGATTGAACGGCGCGTGGCGTAGCGCGCTGCCTTACCGACTTCGTCGGGACAAGTCAAGCCGAGCAAGCAAGAGAGTTTCGAGTGTGTGTGAGGCGAGAGAGAGAGAGAGAGAGAGAGAGAGAGAGAGAGAGAGCATGGAGAGTTGGGAGAGGCGCATTGTCGCGTGGAGAGCGGGATTTTGTAAGTTGGAGAGAGAGTGAATAAAGGGAGAGTTTAAGCGAATTCGAGTGTAATTTTTCCAATCACCCTGAATATCCCGATTTAGGGCGATCTGACGGAACCTCCTCCGAGATCGCAAGGAGATTCGGCAACTTTTATAAAAATAATAGTGTCGCGGATTCGGGGCCGCGGAGCTAGAGAAAAAAAATAGTTTCGCGGGTTTTACTACGTCACAAACTGAACGAAGTAACAAGGGAAAATAGCTACCCGATACCCAATATAG
This sequence comes from Nasonia giraulti, assembly GCA_016647725.1. Classification (NCBI taxonomy): domain Eukaryota; kingdom Metazoa; phylum Arthropoda; class Insecta; order Hymenoptera; family Pteromalidae; genus Nasonia; species Nasonia giraulti. The sequence goes on from QLYP01000327.1 coordinate 7,223, forward strand.
CGGATATTATCGACAACGTCGCCTCAGCTAGGTACATAATCGCCATAGACTTAACGACCGGGTTCTACCAGATACCAATGTACCCTGCAGACGCCCACAATTTCCCTTTACTGTACTGTTCGGCCATTACTGCTATCAACGTTAAGGAATAGGGCTCAAAGGCGCTCCTTCGATATTTTAGTCCTGATAGACTTAGCACTTGCAGGCTTACAAGGGATAGAACTGTACATCTATTTAGATGACATAATTGTTTTCGCTAGGGATCTTGAAGAGCACGGTAAAAAGTACCGGCGCTTGATGAAAAGACTAGACGACGCCAACTTGACAATCGAACCTATGAAGTGCCAATTCCTACAGCGAGAGGCACATTTTTTAGGACACATCGCTGGAGGAGGGAAAATTCGAGCGAATCCTAAGAAAATAAAAGCAGTAAATAAATTTCCAGTAACAACAAACGCCAAGAAAATTAAACAATTCTTAGGACTCGCAGGATATTACAGGCGTTTTATCAAGGACTTCGTGAAATCAGCAGCAATCCTATCTAGACTATTGAGAAAGAACGAGCCCTTTGTGTGGAAAAAAGAGCATCAGCAAGCCTTTGACAAATTACGACCGGCATTGTGCGAGTAGTCAGTGATGAAGGCACCTATGCCCTTTGTAGTAATTACCGACGCATCTGATTATGCCATAGGAACCAAGGACAGTTAGGCAGCGACCAACCCTGCGCTCATGCATCGCGAGTCCTGAAGGGACCCGATCTAAAATATTCCACCTACGACAGGGAACTTCTAGCTGTAGTGTTTGCAAAAGACTAATTTAGACACTACCTCGCAGGACGCAAATTTACAGTAGTAACGGATCACGAGCCATTGAAACATTTCTTCACCACTAAAAAACCTGATCTAAGGTTCAACAGGTTAAAAGCAGAGCTAAGAGGCTACGGATTTGACATTGTATACAGACCCGGAGCTTGCAACGGAAACGCAGATGCACTCTCTAGAAATCCTATCCTCGGCAGATAAGCAAGATCACATTGCTACAATACTACGATTTAAAACAACAATGAGAAGAGGCAAATCCAAAAATTTTCCGAAATCAGACGATACTGCAGACAGAAAGGATATCGACAGAATCTGAAAACTCTGGAAACCCAAGAGAATGAAAACGACGAGTCGTAGTTTACACCGAGAGCACGGAACCGAACAGGGTCTTGGGGAAACTCTGCAAGGAAGAAAATATGAGACTTGGAGTGCAAGCCGCAAGTACACCACAAACTCGGGAAACTAATTACAAAGACGACCCTAAGAGGCCCATACGGAAGCAAACCCTTAATAGAAGTCTGCCAAAGTTTCACAGACATGGAAATCAGCGAAGACAGCAACAGTAGCTTAGATTGTGCCGCCGAAGATAAACCCTTAAGAGCCGGTGAAGTAGAACGGGAACATAGGGTAGAAATATCGAGCAACTTCACGGAACCTTCACGGAATTGCCGTAACTTATCACAACCACTAACGCCGAGACTGACACCAAGCAGTAACTACAGTCATGAAACATCAAGGCCAATCCCTCGGAAAACGAACAATGAGCCCCGGTAACAAACTGATAGCAAACCTACGGCAGACATTATTGGCAAGGAGAATAAATTTCTAACCCGCCTTACCGTAGACGTAGAGGTGATAAGTACACAAGATAAGTCAGGAGTTCTGATAAAAATATGGGAAAGCGGAGCGCAAAGTAGCAGCGAGATACCAGACGAAAAGAGGGCCAATAAAAGAAATCCAAGTGCAGAAACACCATACGAAAGTATAGACTCTCCACAGTTGATTCTTACCACACATATCACCTTAGCTTCACACGACGGTCTTCCTAACACTCTAAAACACACTCTTCCCATCTACAGACTGGAGTCAACTGAGATATAAACTCTTATGCAGCCTGCATGTGGAAACCTGTGTTGATCCAGAAGAGACACGCCGCATCTTGCTATCAGAAGTCGAGTACGGAGACGCGGATTGCATCTATGTATTCTCGAGGGAGTTTGTATACAACGTATGTTAAGATTTCCAAACAAATAACCGAAATAATTACTGTCACTTCAATCTAAACGAAGGTAAAGAATTTATACACTTGCACCTAGCGGACAATCATTTCACGCCGTATATTGTAACAGAGGACGAATCCGACAAAGAATCAGAATCTGAATCAGAGCAGGAAGAACAACCGGCAAACTTCCAAAGAAACCCTCACGTAAGAGAAGCCATGGCACGCTATTCAATAGCTAAAGCGCGACCAGAACAAGATTCACCAGAGTAGAAAAGAGATCCCAATCACAAAGAACTATTCACTGGGGAACAAAGCCTGAATGATCACCCGTTCGCGCACAAATGCAACCTTGCTTATATCTTTGCAGAAGACATGATCCTCGACACAGAAGTACTAAACGCTTTGATAGAAAGGCGCTACATACACGCAGAGGAGCTCTTAGAAATACAACGTATCATAGGCGAAATCATTTTAACAAAATACAGAGAGGCGTACATGTTTGGAATCGTTTTAATGAAACACCTACATGTCAAACACTTAAGACCGGATATTGCAAGGTGTATAAAAACACTACAGTTGTATTACTGACAAAAAAGTACGGAATAACGACGTTTGACTTTATCAGAGATTTGGGAATAATTACGCTCGCAGACTAGGAACGCGTAATTGAGCAGTGTAACAAGACCTTCAAAGAAAAAGCTATATCAATCGTTTTATTTAAAAATAACTTACCAGTACCAAAGGTCGAGGAAAGATACAGACTTATCAAAGAATATCACGATTCATAAATCGGCAGTCACAAGAAAACAAACAAAACATACAACAAAATAGCCGGCGAATAGCATTGGCAAAACACGCAAGCAGACGTTAGACAGTTCGTTCAAGGATGCGCAGGGTGCCAAGAAAAGAAACTAGTGCGGGTAAAAACTTACCCATTTGACAAAATATCAATCGATTTCTGCGGACCGATGCCCCAAACCGAACACGGAAACCGATACATAGTAACTATCCAAGATAACTTTACAAAATTTTGCATACTAGTGCCAGTCGAATACGCAACAGCACGGCAAGTAATGCGAGCTCTTAAAGAAAAACTGATTTGCTATTTCGGCTCACCCGTAACCCTCATTTCCGATAAGGGAGCACACTTCATGAACCGAGTAATGGAAGAATTCGCACGTATATTTAGAGTAAATAAATACTCAACGACCGCGTACTATCCCCAGTCCAACGGCGAATGGAACGAATGCATCAATCACTTAAAGAGTACATTAAAATGTATATCAAATACAACGATAATTGAGATGAAGTAGTGCCATTAGCACAGTACGCACATAATTCTACAGAACACGACGGACTAGGATACTTATCCCACAAATTAGTCTTTGGCCGACGTGCACGCACACCGTCATGCTTCCCACCACGAGAGCACTTACAAACGTACGACGACTATCTTGCTGACACAACAGAAGCTTACGCTCAACTTAGAACGATGGCAGCGGTGAATCTAGTACAATCAAAACACCGCTCGAAATACTATTACGACAGGAAATTAAATGTGCAACACTTTGGAGAAGGAGAATTGGTTTATGTTCTTAAAGAACCTAAAGTCGGCCAGTTTAAATCCAAATACAAGGGCCCGTGCGAAATCATAGTTATTCACTACTCAACACACAACACGAAAATACAAAAAGGGGATAAAACGCGAATAGTAAATATAAATAAGCCTAAACGATTCATACCGAAAATCGAAGAGGAAGAGGGTACAGACATAAGTATGAACAGAAAATAATAATCGCCTGACAAGGCTGAAATTTTGAAAGTGCCATAAAAATAAAAAAGTTTTAATTGTGATGTGTTTTATTTGTGCTGGTGTTTATGATAAGAATTGCTTTGAAAGATTGAATAACACGAAATTCATTGGAGAAAATATGGTAATTTGCCCTGAACACAATGCCATAACCTCAAACTACGATGAGTCAACACTAAATGAAGATACAAGAAAAGTAATTGCACAGTTAAGATTAAGTATGATAAACGAAATAAGAGAAATGGTATTAAATGAATTAGAAGAAGATAATACCCCCAGTGCCAGTCAGCAGGATGAGGATGAAGCAAAAGTATACATAATCTAAAGAAAGAAAACAAGTTACTAAAATTATTAAACATTGAACTACAAGATAAAAACTCATTACTCAAAGAACATCTGAATCATTTTAACAAGTTAAGAACAAGTCTTTTTCCCAAGTTCTTACTGATGAAATTCCTAAACAAAAACGAATTCCCCAAATCATTATAAAAAAGAAAAATAGAGATGATGGTAATGATCTGAAGAGAAATGTCACTCATTATTTGAACAAAGAAAATTCAATTCAAACAAAGAAAGTGATATTCAAGAATGATAGTGAAGTTATTATTAGCTGCATGAATGAAGCAAGTGCTATTGATACCGAAAAATCGCTACCTAAGAAATTATCCAATACATGTACTATTGAAACGGAAGAGGTTAAAAAATCCAGGCTAAAAGTAGTCGGATTTGATAACTATGAACAAATGGACATAAAAACTATAGAAGAGGATATAAATACTAGAAACTTTAAGAAATTTGAAAATAAATGTACAGTTGTGCACACGTACGTAAATAAAACAACAAAATTACAAAGTGTCATTTTAGAAGTTACTGCTGAAATATACAAACACATTAGAGAAAGCAAAAACAGGATTTTTGTAGGATACCAGAATTGCAGAGTTTATGATGACTTAAACCTACAACCTTGTTTCAATTGTGATAGGTTTGGGCATAATGGAAATAAATGCTTTAATGAAAAGGTGTGTTTGAAATGTACTGGATCTCATAATAATAGTGTATACTGTGTGATGTTGCGCTTTTTATAACCTATCCGCTCACGCTAACAATCAGATACACTTGTTTCTGACTCGATCTTCGTACTGCAGACTCTTACATCTACAAAGGGGGACAACGTATAGGTTTGGGAACAGGTACGCCTGGCGTGGCCGAGGTCTAGAAATAAAGCTTGTTTCACACTGTTTATGCTGGATAACAATATTCTTATATTCTTCAACCCAGTACGGAACAGGATTAGTCCGTATACAAATTTACCCGTAATAATGTATTTAGAAATCAACCGTGTGAGATTACTTGCGGCTAAACGACGTCATAAAATAACAATGGTTATACTTGATAGTGGAATTAATTTAATGAACCACGAGCTTCGATTAATAATCCAACAAACTCCACCGTTTTGTCGTGAAATCAAACCCGTATTCGTATCCACCGATATGGCGTCTGACCGTTAGATCTGCTCCCTGGACCCGCTGGTACTGTCTTTCTCACTGTCGTCTTACTGCCATGGGACTACGTGCTGAAAAGCGCAAAAATACCCGATAACGTCTCGACAACCCTCCGATATCTAACGAGTTCGTCGCTATAATAACCAAGGTTATCCTCACGGTAGAACCGCGATTAATACTTGCTGGAAAACGAATACGGTGCCGCTCGACCAGCGACGACGCCACACCAATGCTTTAGGGTAATCGGGTTGCCGGATTTACGATTTCAACGGCGTCTCAACTTTCGTATAATGAGGTACTGGATCGATTGATCAACAGCGGCTCGGTATTCGTTCTTATACAGGCTGGATCGCTTGGCGATCAACAGCGGCGCTACGCATTGCCCAAAACCGTTGCTGGATCGTAATCGATACACAGCGGCCTGAAACTCTCTTCAAGTAATGCTGGATCGCTTAGTGATCGACAGACGGCTCAAATTATCTCGATTTATTGGCTGGTTGCACAGCAATCAACAGCGTCTCGATAGTATTGCAAATATGGCGGGATCTCTTTGATCTACCGCGTCTCAACGCACGCGAAACGGTTATTATATTTCGATACCCTGCGCGACGCTAATTATTGCACGAACGCCAAAACCCAACACTCACCGAACATCACTTAGGTGGTAGGATGCCGAGGATGTAACAACGTACTTCTTCGTAGACTTTTCCTCTCTACTTTCCAACCTCAATAGCTATCCCACACTCACTTCCTCTCTCGGCTTGATAAGGGTGTTGGTCGTGATAGCGTCCTGCTCGTTGAACGATTGAGACGATTCTGATGAAGAAGGAAGTCTCCTTCTTCTCTCTACCCTGCACGTTCCCGGAAAACCCCCAATCCGCGCCCTCTATATGACTTAATTATGGCGCGAATAGCCGGGGTCAACTACGCGGACGCTTCTTCCCCTTTTCGTCCAATGAGCGAGAGAGAGAGAGAGAGAGAGTGAGAGAGAGAGAGAGAGAGAGAGAGAGAGAGAGAGAGGGAGAGAGAGAGAGACAACGCTGACACGTACTATACGTCCGCGGCGCCATTTCATTCTGAAGTCAGGTATAAGTCACCGTGCAGTCGCGGTGCACGGGACTCCGGTTGGCGCACTGGATCGCACCAGTGCGGCGGCATGGCCCTACTAGTGGTGCGCGCTGGTGGTGTAGACTCTCTCCCCCCACTAGACGCATCGGCCTCGCGTCGATACATACATGCGCGCGCGATTCCCTCTCTCCGCGCGCGCTCTCCCGCGGCGCGTACTCTCTCACTCGTATCGTCTCTATCTCCCTCTCCCGCTCGACCCATCTCGCTATCGCGGCGTGCTCGACTCTGTGCGGCGACGATGCGCACTCGTCATTCTACTCGATCTCGCGTCCCGGGTCGCAACACGACTCCTGGTGTCTACAGGAGAAGGTGCGTGACGACTGTGTCGGTACGGCAGCCCGACACCTGGGAGAACGCAGCAGCGCTATCCTACCGACCTAGTCTCCTGCTAACCCTGCAGGGGAGCTACCGCTGCTCCCCGTGGTTAGCAGGTGAGGTTATACTCCTCGGCGCCACAACAAGTGTTTAGTGATTCCCTCGCTGCTTGCAACTTGCAGCAGGGAACAGTATTACCCGCGTGCAATAGTGTGTATCGTGTACACGTGCAGCCCAAACAGGCTACACGTCGCAACTGTAACAGGATAAATGAAACATGCTGCGTAAATTACCTATACAGTAACAAACGTACAAAACACAGTACGATACTAAGCATGTTGCAAACGATCGTCAACACTGCCAAGTTATAATAAACAGAATTAAAAAGTATATAGCAATTACTGACTATCCATTGAGTCCAGTTATCCAGAGATACATCGGTAAGATAGATATCTACAAAAACACCGGAGCTGAATCAACAAATGCAAGACAGAAATCACAATCCATGACGTCACTATCACCACGCAGCAGTATTCTTTCAATCCCAAGGAAAACCGACGCAGCTAAAAAACGGTAATACGATCATGGAGCAGAACATCGAGTTAATTGACAGTGTACAGAAAGATATATTTCAAACAACAAATACTTTTCATAGTGTTATCACTCTCAATAATTACGCGAAATATAAAAAAGAATATATTTTATACTTAAATATTCGTAGCCTTAATGATAATTTTTTACAACTGCAAGCACTTATTGAGAGCTTAAATACTAAGCCTAGTATTATAGTTTGCGTCGAAACTTGGAGCATAGATTATTGCAACTATTTTAATCTGAACGGATACAAATTATATTACAATAATAGCAAAATAAACAAATCGGATGGTGTAGTGATGTATATTGAGAATTCCATTATTGAAAGTACTGAAATTATTGAAATAGGTAAACTTAAAATAATTAATTCAATCATTGAAACTGATCATGGCAATATAAAGATATCAGCACTATACAGATCACATGACATTCCAAAAATTGAATTTATTACCAATATAAAACAATTACTATATAACAAGAAATATGCCAATAATCACTTAATTATAAGTGATTTTAACATTGACCTACTAAATCTAGATAATATTAGTCAGGAATTTCTGAACAATTTTTTGGATAATGGTTATTTACCGAGATTTCAGGGTATTACTAGACCATCCGATAGGAATAATAACACTGGAACATACATTGATAACATATTTACTAAAGCTAAGACAATACACACTTTACATTTTAAATTATTAAGTACAGTAACAGATCATTACAGATTATTTACAGCATTAAGTAAATTTAAGAAAAAATATAGAAGAATCAATAACTCAAATAAATTATGATAAATTAAGTAGCATAGCCAGTAGAGAAAAATGGAGTACAGTATTGTCAATGCATGATCCTAATGTAGCTGTGAATACATTGCTAGAAACAATAAATAATTGTGTACAACGGGCTACTTTCATAAAGAAATTGAACAATAAACATAATAATAAAGTACCCAGAAGTAAATGGATCACTAAATTCTTGCGAAAGAAAAGAAATACTATACAAATTATTTAAAACTGAACCAAATAATGCGAATCTAAAGATAGAATATCGGAATTATATTAAAATTTTAAATAGGGTAATTAAAGAAGCAAAAATAATATATTGTGACAAGACACGAGTCTCGACAACATAAATACACATGAAGTCGGCCGCATTAGACGCGGCACGCGCAGCGAGCGCGCGCGCACAACAACCAGAAGGCGAATCCGCACGACGCGAAGCGTGCGCGCGCGCGCAACATTCATAAGGCGAATTCGCACGAGCGCAGAGCACGGCAGCTAGCGAGCGACTCCGCGACAACGCGCAAGGCGGCGCGAGCGCAACGGGGGAGTTCTACTCGAGCCTCACTCCAGGTAGTATCGTGAGCACAAGTTACTACAGGGATAGCGAGAGTTAGACCTTCGTCCACGAAATCGCCTCGTGAGCCCATGTGACGATCCAGTGGACGACCCGAAATTCGAAACTCCTAGTTGCCATTGTGAGCACACGAGACAACCCGGAACACCTGAACGACGTCGAGCCTCTGCCTCTGACACCCGGCGTCACTGTAGACCTTAACCGATATCCCAATACAGTACTGACTCCTTCTGCCACTGTGAGCACACAGGGTTAAGGAGGCAGCGACAGTTTCACCGACGGTTCACCGAGTCGTACGCTCACGTCCAGGTTGACCCGAGGTTCACCCCTAACCTATAAATCCGACTTCTACGCCGAAATCTCAAGACTTCCTTTGCTACTGTGAGCACACAGGGCAAAGAGAAGAACGAGACGAGCGACGACGATTTGTAGAGCCGTGCGCTCACGACTATAAATCCAAGGGATAACCTCAAAATATAGTGACGCTATTTCAATCGCGTTATGAGCACACAGGGCGGTCGGAACTGCTGTCACCCAACACATTCGAATTCCTAACCTCCAAATCCCTACCCGACCTGTAAAACCCGTACCGCACCGATAACCCAACCGTGACCGCCAACCGCAACCGCAGACATCTTGTTAATGCGAAATTCCGCCAGTATACTCGTAAATTGTTAATCGCGATAGTTTAAATAATTATTAATTGTAAAGGCAAAGTATTTTTAACACAAAGCAAATTGATTTCTGTTTCAGCCGGGCATTAACAACTGAGTCCTCGCTTTGTTAAATATTAAGTTTGAAATATATTGTTAATGTTAAACAACACAACAACAGATTTAATCCTTTGCATCTTTCCCTACTCCTATCCTGGATCCGACTGTTTAGCTAACTGAGCAGGGAAAGCACTAGCGTTACAATATGATAGAGATCAGGTTGTAAAAAATAGTGATAATCCCAGAAACCTGTGGAGAGTAATCAAACAAACTAGGTAAAAATGCGAAAAAAGATAAAAATATAAACCAGATTTATGATGATAAGAAAAATTTAATAAATAATCATACAGATATTGCTAACCATTTCAACTCTTACTTTAGTAGCATCGGCAAAACATTGAGTGATCAAATCGTGCAACCAATGAATGTAAACGTCAAATTACCAAAGATAAATAATATTTCTATTTTTATTACGCCTACTAATTATTTTGAAATTGCTGGCGTAATTCAAAATATGAAATTAAAGAATGGAGGAGTAGACAACATAAACTCTAAATCACTAAAACCTCTAACACAGTACATAGTAGACCCACTGGTACATATTATAAATATATGCATAGAATATGGCCGACTGCGTTAAAAAATGCTGATATAATACCGATACTTAAAACTGGAAACAAGAGGAATATAACTAATTATAGACCAATATCTTTAATATCCAATGTAGTAAAGATCTTCGAAAAAATCATTTATAATAGAATATTGAGTTTTATTAGTACATTTAATATTTTATCCAGTAATGAATATGGTTTTGTTAAAAATAGAGGTGCGAAAGATGCTCTGGCAGAAATAACCAAGATTATTTATGAGAAATTAGACAATAGTACCCCGATTGCAATCACTTTTCTCGATCTTGCGAAAGCTTTTGATACGGTAGATCATAAGATACTACTTGATAAACTTTACAATTATGGAATCAGAGGCACGGCACACAAACTTGTAACAAGTTATCTGGAAGGTAGAAATCAAAGAGTAATAATTAATGACTGTATAAGCGAATCCAAAACACTACTGGCGTACCACAAGGTACTATCTTAGGTCCACTGTTTTTTTTTTATACAGGGTGGTTCAGAAACAATACAACATTTTTATACCATTTAATTAGCGTGAAAAACTGAGTCTAATGGAATTGGTCCGGAAAATGTTCCTTCACTTTTTACTTTCCCAGCAAGAAAGAAAAATCCCCCAACCACCGCGTCTGGCGGAGAAGCGCGTGAGGGGAAGTGAGCGCGGCGGCCGCCGCGGCAACAAGCGGGGGAAGCCGTTGCTATGAAGATTGGTGACGGCTGCGGCTAGGTAAGGGGGAGCGACGGTGATTTCTGAATCACCCTGTATATGTTAATGATCTCTTGCAAAATATGCCTGCAAATTCAATAATATCATATGCGGATGATACAGCAATTATATCGACGGACAGTTCTTGGACAGGAGTAGAGGAAAAAATGACTAACTACTCGTATAAAGTATCTAACTGGCTTGCACTAAATAAGCTATCACTAAACATTGGCAAAACAGTTTGTATGACTATCGGGAACTACTCAGCGTACCTAAAGATTTTTTAATACAAATTGATGGCAAAGACATCAAAAGAGTTGAAAATATCAAGTACTTAGGAATTATTTTTGAATATAATATGAAATGGATAAATCATATACAGTATTTAATAAATAAGTTGAAATATATGGTATTTATTTTTAGAAAGATTAATAGATTTATGCAAATTGAAACTTTAAAAATGCATTTTTTCATAGTGTTATAAATTATGGTATAATAGCTTGGAGTGGTGCTTACTCTACTGCTACCAATCTATTACAAAGGCTACAAAACAGAATTTTGAAAATCATAAATAAAAATAATTTTGCTCAGGATAATCCATTGAGTATTGGGCAACTATTTGCATATAAATCACTAATATACCACTACAACACATTAAAAGTTAAATTTCTAAATTCAGAAAGCAAAACTAGGAATAAAAGCATTCAGATACCTAGGAGACTTAAGACTATAAGTAATAAGAATACTTATATTAAAGCCATAGGAGTTTATAATGATCTGCCAAATAACCTAAAAACTTTATGCTCTAAGAATTATACTTATAAACTAAGAGAATGGGTTAAGTTTTACATGTAAAAAAAATGTATTTATAAATTGCTATGTATTCTGTATACAAATTTCATTAAAATGTTATTAATCAATCTTTCATATTGTAAACTGTAAAAGTATAAGTTAGGTACTACATATATTGAAATAGATTTTTTATTTTAGTTATAAGGAACTATAGTTAGTAAATATACCGGCCTCGCGAACAGGTAACTGCGTTTACCTCTGCGGGAATTTTACTATTATGTAAATAATAATTTTTTGTCTGGTTAATAAATAAAAAAAAACAAAAAATACATAATACTAAGGTTAAAAGGGATATTTGAATAAAATAATTAAATAATTAAATAAGGATAGTAGGATAATGAAATACAATACTAATATAAGGAAAAACATATTAGCCACGGTACTAGAATAAGGATTTATACACACGCGTAAAAAAATTAATTATAGCAGAGTAGCCAGTAAGTAAAAGTAGAAACGTTTAAATTAAACACGGGTGACATTTAAAAAAATAATTATATTGAATTATTAAATAATAGACAATAAGAAAACCTTGAACATCTAGCGACCCCCGGACGCCGCAAGGTTCGAGCAGTTTAGGAAAATAAATATAGAAAAAATATACTAATATGAATCAACAAATAAACAAAATTTAATAAAAGAACCAGGAGGAGATATTGCTTGGATTAGAACTAGGGTTTAAATAAATAATCACTAAAATCCCCAGTAGAACCAAATATATATTAATCGTATACAAATCACGAGGAAATTAAAGTATTGTAAGTACATTAAACAAGCACTTCACCACGGAAGAATTGGATAACGGTCGTCAGAATCCTCGGAGGCGCTCCAGTCGTTAGATCGACGGGTCCCAGGCAACAGAGGCCGCGGACGACAAGAACAGGAGTCACTATGCCTAGACCCGGCATCGGCCGTCGGCACCTCGGGGCAACCTAAGTGATGATGACGGCAAGGGAATTGCATCGTCGATCCGATTTCTTGAAGTAGACGATTCCTGCAGACCAGAGCAGACCCCCGACGTACAGGGTAAACCCTACAGCGGGACAGGCAGCTCTCATATACGGCATTACGGTTATCACATTGCCGAAAGTCTGGATAAATAAAATCATCACAGATAGGACAAGTGAATAAATCATGAAGCAGCGCCTCTGCTTCGTCAGGGTTCTCCGCCGGAAGAGCCGGAGAAGTTGACTGAGCGGCAACTAGCTCGCCCGACTCAGCAAATGCAACGACTCCAGGAACATCGTCAGAAGCACCATCCTCATCTGAATCCAAGAACAGATTTTCCGAAAGATCGTCCGGTACAAAAGAAGTTGGGCTAGACGGCACCTGAGTCGAAGGCTGATTGACGTTTCAGGGCGAAGCAGGTGGAGTGATACCGACCCACGTATCAACGAAGTCTGGGTTAGGCCGCGCAGGGACTAGTGCCCTACCAGGCTCATAAGGAATCCGGAAACTTGGTCGAACCTGCAATAAGGAGAGGGATTATATAGAAACAAGTAAGCGGAGCGCAAAATAGAAGCGAATTCACGTAACAGTAACAAAAGATGCATAAAAGATACGTTAGAAGAGACTGTTGAAATCGCTATCAGTCACAATCCGACGAGGATTGGCAGAACGTACCACCGACTCCGAAGAAATAACTAATACAGGCGAAGGCGACCCGCGGACGAGAGTATTCACGGGAGAAAGGAGCAATGCCTAGCGTGACTAGTCCAATCATTGGGCTTTAGAAATTGTCGACAGCCCAGATATTGATACCGACAAGCCTGCGTTTGCTCACCGGCTAGAGATTTCAAGACTAAGGTTCGCACACTGCCACGCGGATCGCGACAAATAGCACACACGGTTGTATTAACCTAACAAAAACTACATACGGAGTGACCATTTGCGTGAACATGTAATCACAACAAATCGGGCAGGGTACTAATACGGGCCCAGAATTATTCGAAATCGATAACCGGGGAGACGGATGTGCAACTACCTCGGCATTATGCGATAAGCTGAACGAATCATTTGATAGCATAGAAAAGGAAGGGTTTGACGAATAGAGGTCAACCTCAGCTACGGGTCGCACGGGCGGCGCGCCGAGCGCCGGCATTAAGAAGTGAGGTAAAGCGTTCTGAAATAAAGATTCGCGTGAAGGTACCGCGCGGGAGACGTCAAATAACGGCACGGAGCCAAAAGACGGGAGCAAGCCGACTGCAGACGGAAACACCGAGTCGTAATTTTCCGAATTCGTACGCGTAATGTCAAAAGTACCATCGTGAATTACGGGTTGAGAGCCAGATAAATTCGCGGAAAAATACTCGGTATAAGCAAGAGTACCGTCGTGGAAGTCGCTTTTAACAGTCAACGCGGGAATTGCCTCGGGAGCAGAAACCAGAGCACTATTGTACCAGTAACCGGACCACCCTGAAATCTTCTTTCGAGTTAAATCCGACCCACCATTGCAAACAGACGTAGCGACCGAATCACGAGTAGTAGCGCACGGATACACGGCGGAATTATGAGACACCTCGGAACCGGAGCGCTCCTGGCTAATATCAGCCGGAAAGGAAGGCGGATAGGTACTCGTTATTGGGTGTAATGGTACAGGAGGATTAAACACTGCAGAGGATTTATACGGAGATTGGGATACGCCCTGCGCGACCCTGACAGACTCGAGCTCGGCAACGTTGTCTCGGCAGAACTGCGGCTAGGCGTCTGACTACATCCAGGATATCTCACACGTGTCACGTGGAGAAAGGACTACAAACATGTTACAAAAAAAAGGAAACAACACACAAGCGAATAACGGAAGAAACGACCAACCAACGAAATATCAAGTTAAAATAAAATTGCTACTTACTTGAGCACTAGGTGAAACCACGGAAATGGGCCCAGACAGAGGTCGATCACGCCGGAATACGCGAGAGTCAGATGAAGAGGCAAATCCCGAGGACCGACGGGAACCACGGCCAGCTGCTCGCCACCCTCTAAAAGACTCTACGACACCAACGCTTGGTGGATCGACGGTAGAATTATAACCCCTGATTACGATTCTTTAACTATGTAACGCCTAATATAGTTATTTCCAAAACGGTAAGGAAAACGTTAACGGTATCCGTAATATTAACAATTAGGGAAAGGTCATTCGCTACGTAAAACACGGGGATAATATCATGAGGTTAAAGTATCTAGAAAATAATACTAAATTATGTAATGAGTAAATTAAAAGCACAGTCGTTGCGAAGGATAGTACGAAATAAAATAATTTAAAATGAGCAGCAAATGCAACGAATCAAACTTCCAGTGAGGCAAACGGGGAGATGTAACTGGAAACCCCATCCTCCCACCGCAGCCAACACCAAGCAAATGTAACAAGGAGACGCCGCCAGATCAGCAAACGTTCGCCGGAGGAGGAAAACTTCAATCGAGCGTCCAGCGGCCAAACGCTCAGAGAGAAAAAAATGCACATACAAAATAAGCAACGACCAGGATACCTAGAAATTACGAAAATATGTTTGCCCAGAGTACGGGAGTTGAAAACCGCCACGTACAGTATGCACTAGGCCTCCGGTAAGCGAGATAAATATGGAGGAAACAAGGCACTAGGAACTTAGGAAATTGAGCACGACAAGAAAAGATAGGCAAGAAATAAATGATTATGCAAGCACATTGTGAGTCTCTACTGAACGCCTCAGTAGAGATATTTATTTTACAAAGACATATAAAAGAATTATAAAAAAGGGGAGCTTAATACTATAACCTTACAACTATCGATAGATTATATACAAATTCAATACTTATAATACTACATTAGACAAAAAACGCTTATAATATTATAAAATAGTAGCAAATTACACGCAACTTAATATCTAGACTCGCACACACGCAACTTAAGCTAACAATAATAATCGCACACAAGTCATTCTCAACTAAACACACTTATACGCACACGCGCGACCACAATACAAAGAGGTACCCTTGCAGCTCGCAGCGAGATGCCTGTTGAGCTTGGGCGCTCGATGTCTCGTTTGGACGAATAGAGCGCACGCCATTTGTTCTACCAGTCTCTTCACAGAACATACATGCTATAAAGAAGTGGGTGCCGAGATCCAGGCGGCACTACCCACGTTTACGGCCTTAGCCAGGGTGACCCCGAAATTCACCACCTGGTGGTAGACACTGTGTTCCACAAAGACCAGATCCTCGGGCTCATGTCTGAGATACTGGTAGCGGATCCCATGTCGGTCCAGAAGATCCGTGGACAGGGCCCAGACCGTATGCTGAAGCGGCAGGGAACGCCCCTTACCCACGGCTGCCAACTTACACCCAGCTTCTCGCCACGCAGTAATCTCCTTCATCAGCCGCTTGTTATCGCACCTATGAACAAACAGCCAAATCTTGCAGAATCCGAGAAGACCGCAGTGGATCAGATTGCCGCTGTCCAAATATCTGTCTTAAGGGTGTTTGGAGGTGTAGGACCCGTCCCCAGACATATAAAAGGTGTAGCTGTTGATGCTAACCATCTTCGGATCCACACCAAGATTGCGGGTGGGGCTAATGTTCCACGGAACGTCAGCTAGCAGGGGCGTTCAGTCACGGCCTCTATATTCATCCCATACAAGGGACCGGCCTTAAGATCGGCAAATTGACTGCCGTAGTGCGACAACACCAAATCCATATAGCCATTCAGGTCCACAAGAGTGTGAAGCGAAGCAGGAGTAACCGGCCGCGCCTGTAACAAATAAGGAGGATAAGAAAAGGATCAACCTCGGAAGAAGGAGAGGAAGCACATGGGATAAAAACAGAGAAAAAACGCATGACCTACCTGAAGAGCGGACGCCAGAGTCGGACTCGAGGCTGCATTGTACCGAACAGAGACCTTTGAATTCAGGTACAGGCCCGTTTCGCCAGGCGCCGGGCGCAACCGAAGATGCTCGAAGGTAGCGCCTTTCTCCAGCATCGGCGCAAGATAACTGACAAAGTCAGCCGGCGGCACGCTGAGGTCAAAAGTCCGGCGATACTAAATAAACAAAAGGATACATTTGTTAAAACAATAATAGTGACAGACAATAATAAAATGGAACTGTACAAACCATGTCGAAGCTGCGCCGAAAACGTACATGACAACAAGAACGAATCCAGGGGAAAAGCTAGGAAAAAACATATGTACACATAAAAGTGTAGTCCCCTCAAGGAGTATGGTACAATAAGTCGGGACAAATTGGAGGCTGAAAGAATTCAGAGAAGCATAAATATACATATAATCCCGGCAGACACTTATCTCACACGCAAAACGTAGAATCTATCGTTTGCAAACAACCCAAAAAGAAAAAAGGATCTAGTACGATATCCATACAAGGATAGCCGTCTACAAGCCTTACACACTAGAAATGGGCAAACAATCAAGCGTGAACTCCAGGCTCGAATCAGATCGACGCGTTTACAGATCAGCTAGAGACTATGCTCACAAACAAGTCGAGGAGGCCAGGCTGAATTATTACTATTCACGCCTGTCCACCTTGACCGATATTGCTGAGATCTGGAATGAGCTGGAGAAACTTGGAATTTCTGCCACCAAGGCCCCCTTACCATCTAGATTCACCACAGATGAACTCAACACGCATTTCAGCGCAATCTCAAATGATCCGCTGGCTCCTGCTGTTGAGGATTATCTTGTCACCCTGGAAAGTCTTGACCTCCCGGAACATTTCGAATTCAAACCTATAACGGAATCGGACGTGTTGGCTGCGGTGTCACACTTTGACACTCAGGCCAGGGAGAGCGACGGCATCCCACAGATTGTCATCTCAAAAGCTTTGCCGCTTCTTGCTCCCTTACTAAGTCATATTTTCAACCTGTCCCTTAGCGAACCCTGCTTTCCCACTCAACAAAGTCAGTTCACCAACAGCCCTGACTGATTACCGTCCGATTTCACTTCTCTGCTTTCTTTCCAAGGCTCTGGAGTGGCTAGTGCACAGGCAAGTCTCAGAATACCTTGAATCAAGGCTATTACTAGATAACCTTCAAACAGGCTTCCGCACTGGTCACAGCACTCAGTCTGGCCTAATTAAGCTAACTGTTGATGCCAGAGCCGGGATAAACAAAAAGAAAGTTACACTACTCCTTATCTTTGACTTTAGCAAGGCGTTTGACACTGTGTGTCACGTCAGGCTCCTGAGAAAGCTATCCACCTTCGGCTTCTCAAAGCAAGTCATCCGCTGGTTTGCCTCCTACCTCTCTGGTAGAGAGCAGGCCGTCGTTGGTGACAATAACGAACGTTCTTCTCCTCGGCGTCTCAACATCGGTGTTGCTGTTTGCATTGTACATCAATGACATCGGTTTCTGCCTTGATACCGATGTTTTCCATCTCATCTACGTGAATGACTTGCAAATTTACAGTCAATGCCACCTCGAAGAGCTCGATTCTTTATCAAACAAGATGAGTGCCAATGCTGAGAGGATTACTGGTTGGGCTGCACAGAATAAGCTATAACTTAATGTTGCTAAAACTAAAGCAATTGTCCTGGGCTCTCCCTACTACATAAACGCATTACCCTCAACAGCTAACACTTTCATTAACATAGGGGGTGCCCAGGTCAGCTTTGAATCTTCCGTGCGTAATCTGGGATTGGTGCTCGACTCTAAGCTTACGTGGAGGGAGCATATTACACAAGTGTGTAAGCGTGCTCACACACTAATGTACAGGCTTTACTTTTTCAGGAAAAGCACCAATCTCAGGTTGCGCAAGCACTTAGTGCAGGCCCTCCTGTTCCCTCTTATAGACTATTGTTCCCTCGTATACTGTGACCTGACGCAGGAACTCGACCTAAAACTTCAGAGGCTCGTGAATACAGGAATTCGGTACATCTATGGTGTAAGAAGAGATGAGCACATCTCCCCATACAGGCGGGAGTTGCAGTGGCTAACCACTGCCGGACGCAGGAAGTATTTCACTGTTTGTTTCCTAAGAAAAATGTTTAACACAGCCGTACCATCATACGTACTGGCATACTTTGACTTCCGCGTGACACTTCGGCCTGTTAGGGGGGAGGTGATACCTCTGGATATTCCGATATTCGCGACGGAGACGCTGAGGAACTCGTTTCATATCAGCGCCTCATAGCTATGGAGCAACCTACCATCTCACATTCGTAACACTACATCTGTCTCAGGTTTCAAGAGACTAGCTAAAGAGCACTTTCTTGAGCTTGAAAATAAAATGAATCGCTTGTACACATTCACTCAAACGCACACACACACACGCTTGTACACATTCACGCAATCACACACACTCACACACTCTCGCTTGACCCATCTTCACATTATCATACTATCACAATTCACATTTTTGCTGTACTACTATTCCTGCTGTATACAATTTATCGTACAACATATTGTACGCCAAATAAATCTAATAAATCTAAATCTAAATCTCTCTCTCTGTCTCTCTCTCTCTTTCAGTTGTGAAGATCGTCGTCCTCGTTGCTCTTTCGTTTCTTCGGCGGCGGTGAGATTTCGGCATAGGTAAGTCCTTCACTGGGCTGTTCAGGAGGCAGTATATGCTCCTGGCTCCACGGGTACCACTCATATAGGCAGAACTTCGCTAGATCCCCCTTTCCGAATATCGGCGGCTCGACTGCGGCGGTGATAGCGATTGACTCGACCACCGCTATTTCTCCTTCTCTTGACGGCCCAGCAATTGCGATTGGTTCTACCCCTTCTCTCATCAAATTAGCTTCTTCCTCCCTTGACGGTCCAGCGATTGTTCTTCTTCTCTTGGCGTCAGTTCTGCTGCAGTCGGCTACTCGTCCGCGATGATACTGTACTGTCCCCAAGGAAGCGTATCCGTTTCCCCAGCTGGAGAAAACGTTTGTTATCCCGATCACTGAGAGCTATCTTCACTTCCTTCTTTGTGAAGAGCTTATGCTCTCTCGATCGGATGTTCCGCTGCTCTCGGGTGATAATCGTATTTTCTCGAAGACACTCGATGTAGTCGTCAAAGTCGATGGTGGCCTTGACTACCGAGCTCTTGACAGCCTTTGCTTTTTTAATATGTTTCTGATTCTGGACTCTTATGGCGTACATTTTGCTTCTAAGTCCAACGAATTCGAGCAAAATGTCGCCGTTACACTCATCCTTCATAAGGCCTACGATTTTCTCGTTAACGCGAGGCGTGTCAAATCGATTATCTTCAGCGTAGTCTAAAGTGTCGAACTCGTGGATGTCCGTTCGCATCATGTTGTATACGTTGATATTAGTCACTTCGTATACTAAGCTATCTGTATCGGTATACAGAAGCTCACACTTGTCGCCAGCACGTACGAGCATGTAGTCATAGTGAAAGCGATATATCAGCATTTCGACAAGTCCAAAACGCTCAGTCCAATATATATGGGCTTCTTTACACACTTCAGCACATAACATTTGTACTGCCACTAAGTTTTTATCGAAGATCGTACAGTTGTGAAACGTGAGCTTCGCGATGGCTTCCGCACCGTATCTTCCTTCCCACTTAGTAACTAACTTTATTTCAACGTGCTTCCCCTCGTTTTCCATGGTTTTTCCATTCACAGCGTTATTGAACAGTTTAGAAAGCATCTTTTTAAACTCGTTCTTGGCCACTGCTCGTTTGGCGCTGTTCAAATCTATGTATGGCTTCAACCATTTACTTTGCTCGAATTCAAGAGCTCGGTGCACTTTCTTGAGACGCAGTCCATGTGCCAGGGCTTGTTTTAAGGCTCTGTAGTGAATCACGTATTTTTTCTTCTCATGGAGCGTTGTCATCAGTTTTTTCTGCTTCGATCCCGGTGGACACATGTGCTCTGCGCAGAAGGGCATATCACGATACGTGCCGTGAAGAGTCACTGGATAATCAAGATCCACTTCGAGGATGTACCTTTTGGGATGGTCATCGGGACGTCGAACAAGTTAGGAGTCTCGAGATCGGTTACCCACATGAACTGTCCATAGGGTAACGCCTCTGTCATTGCCCAGCCATATAGGTTGTTGGCATCGTAGTATGCGAGGTACTTGTCAGAGAAGACGTAATTGTACGGAAAGACTCCTTTTCTTTTCAACAAGCTGATCTGCTCGGAAGTGAATCCATCTTCGTGAAAAACTCGTTCCAACATGTCGAGTTTCGTAAAGTACGACGACAACTTGTCCAACGACGACAGCATGAATCTGAACGAGTCTGCACTGAGAGACTTTCGGTGCAGCTACTACTTCTCAAGTTCGTGAGATTTCTACTCTTGCAATCGGAGTAACAGCCACTCCGATTCGGCGTAGCCCACGCGCCGACGAGTGTAGCAGCGGCTCTATCTATTAGCGGCCCTATTAGCAGACGAAATAACCTCAAAATGCTCTCATGAGCTGTAAACCAATATTTCTTATGATAATCTCTTTTGTTTTGCTAGAAACGGTTAAAATGTTAATGCTCTAGTTATTTGACGTTCTATACGCAACAATTTCCAACAATTATATCAATAATATATGCGATACACTCGAATTTGTGCTTCGTACGACATTTAGCTGTGTCGAGTTTTTTGCGCCGAACCTTAGTTTGCGGCAGCAGATATACACGTCCAGGGAAACATGTTGCAACCTCCTTGATGAATAGATGCGCATCGTATCCACTAATGTTGTGAAAAACTGGAATTGTCCTGGAATCCTGATAGTTCAGGTTGCAAGAATTATGCGCAGGGCCTCGATATCTGGACAAAAAATATAGTAAGTAGTTGTACATACAAACGCACGTGTTAAATGAGAAAGAAAGATAACTTACTCTACAGTGAGATGACAATGATCTCGAATCTTGAAATCCTTTGGAGTAAATGGTTTTTCGCACATGTGACACTTGCGAGCCCTGGTGAATTCTAGCTTCTGCTCGTCAGTCAAATCTCTCATTGCTATTGGATACATGTACTTGTACATATTTTGCACTTCCAGAGCGAGAGCATAGAGATTGCTGACAAACCACTTTGTAGGAGTGTCTTCCTCGCTATTCTGTAGGTAGCTCTTGTAAATGGATAATGAATCATTATAGCTACACTTGATAAAATGTCCTACACTATAGGGCTTATGCTGTTGGTATGCGCGCTTGTGATCTTCGACAGGTTCCAACAAGTACTCCAAGTCAGCGTATACCACGAACGGCACTCTATTTTTGTGCACAAAGTTTTTGAACTATAATACACTGTCCCTTTTCCTTAGAAGCACTACTTTGTAATTATTTAGTCTTATACAATCCACTGTTTGCGATGTCAATTTTTCTTCAGAGTGAAAATAGTGAAGGCAACGATCACATACGTGTATTTTACTGCAGTGTGCACTAAGTTGCCTCATTAATAGCCGAGAAAGATTTTAAATCCAGACATAATGAAAATGGTATGGTTTCACAGGCTCTCTTTCTCTTCTTTGTCGTCCTCGTCGTTGTAAAAACTTTTAATGAGCAGTATATAAGACAGTATACTGTTTACCCTTCTTTTTTAAGAAATAGACATTGACTGAGATGTCATTTTGTCTCTCAAACTTCGTCACATTTCTCAAATCCACAGGGAATTCAATTCCATCAAAATTGTACTTGTCCGTATACTGTGTATAAGACGGAACTCGATGTGGATTACTGTCAACAGGATGTAGTGCCGACAAGATTACCCAGTTGAGACACCCATTATTATTTATATTTATGACATTTATACAGGCTTTCTTGTGTTTAATCATTTTC
This sequence comes from Nasonia giraulti, assembly GCA_016647725.1. Taxonomy (NCBI): domain Eukaryota; kingdom Metazoa; phylum Arthropoda; class Insecta; order Hymenoptera; family Pteromalidae; genus Nasonia; species Nasonia giraulti. The sequence goes on from QLYP01000327.1 coordinate 29,585, forward strand.
GGCAAATCGATGTAAGAACTGCCTCGCAACGGATTGTACTTGTTGAATTAAACAACTAAATTCAACATCGTTTGCAGAGTCCAGCCCGATTCTTGCACTTGGAATTCTTCAGAGTCCGCATCGATACGTTGTATAACATTCAACATAAACCAGTCGTTCAAGTCCGTGCTTGAGTATATCGGCACTGCCTTTGTATTAAAGTATTTTATGTCCGATATCTCTTCACCATTTTTCACATTCACATATTCGGCAGCCAACATAGTATTCACTTTGATATTATGATCTTTTTCAAGAGTCTTGTTTACTTGTGAAACGAACTGCTTCCGCGCATCTTTCAAAAACTTATATCTCCAGGCGTTTGCGATTCGTGATCACACCTGTTTTAATCCGGTTTTCGAAAGCACTTTTAACGTTGTCCCATTTCACGGATGGAACGTGCACATGATTGTTCACTGCGTCAACACCTGCGCCAGCCACTTCACCGTTCAGTTTATGCTCGCGTAGCAAAAGCACAGCATTTTTTAAAGGAGCAATAGCAGATTGCAGTTTTTGTTTATCTGCTACTGTCAACGTTGCAGAATATACAAAATCACCAAGATCCAACCATCTTCTTATGTCCTCAGGGCTGGCGTCACCAGCTAACACGTTTAAATAGCACTTCCAAAGGTGGAGAGATGTTTCCTTGAAGTACTGCGCCATAATGATTATACTCAGGAGAGAGAGAGGGAGAGAAAAGTCTTGATCTCAGGAGAGGTTGAAATTCTCAAGCTCCGCGGACTAATTGATTTTTCTCAGTGGAAATGCCGTCTTTTATTGAGATTCGAAGAGAGTGGGGGTAGTTAAGACACTGAAGAAGGGGTAATTAAATTCGATTGGTTGCAAGGTTTGTGGAAGGGGAAATTCGCAAAGATCTGAATTTCATTCAGAGCCGCAGGGTATATAAGGAGCCCAAAAACTTTTTAAGTTTATTATTCAGTTCTCCTGCATCAACTAAGTTGCTCCAAGATGAAGTACGTCGTAGACGTCCAGGGATTCAAGATGCCCAACAACCAGTTCGCCTTCAAGGAGGTGGCCCTGGTACCTATCCAGGATGACTGTCTGCCTAACGGTGATGCTCTTCAAGCCTCCGCATTTCGGGAGGAGCTACCGCCGAAGTATTAGAGCGAGAACCGTTGGCTCGAGCTAAAATATCACGGGATACTCTGGAAGTCTGGCCGCATCATGTACTTCCATCTTCTAGGAGTCCTTAACAGCTATCTCAAGGATACTCTAATTTACGTCAAGGGGTTGGAGAAAACTCAATGGCTTCAAGATATTCTTCTAACTATAATTATCTACAACTTGGAAGTTTAGAAGTGTCCTTCGCTCAAGAAATTGCCAATCGAAGATCTTTCCTGCACTCATCACGTTGCATGCATGTCTCAATTATCTTGTGCATACCAAAATGCAACAGCACTGAGACAGTAGTGGCTTCAACAGAAGAAGATGCAAGATTCTTTGAAATACAATTGATTTAACAAAACACACAATTATGAATGATTCATGGAGAGGTAAAGAAAATGTGGTTCTAAACGGGAAGTGCTTCACAGGTAAAGAGTGAGGAGGGGCTCTTTTCTATATTTCATAATCAAAAACCGGTAAAAAATATCAAAAAGTTCTTTTCAGAACTATATAAATTGTTCAAACGTATTGAGAGACTATTTATAACCATTTAATATGATATTGTACAAAAATGACCCATAGCGGCAATTTCAGACTTTGTAAAAATTCCAAGTTTTTTCATCAATAAATAGTAAAAATCATCAAAAACACTTCAGACAACTTTTTTCTATTCTATTGAGACCTAATAAAGCTTGGTGTAAAGTTATGTCCTTACATCTATCTATCTAGATAAAAAACTACGAACAAAAATGCAAAAATTCATAAAGTATGATGAAAATGTCATACGTTGAGAGAACTATGTACCTCAGTGCATTCAGAACAGTTTTATACTGTTCTTTAAACTGAAATACACTTTGGTATACAATTTCAAGTCTATATCTACTACAGAATAGTAGATATGACTGAAAATGTGAAATTTCTTCTCAGCGTATAACACAACCTTGCTAATAGCTGAAGATTGAAAGAAATAAAATTTAATTAATCTTAATCACATTTTAATCGTTCTTAATACTTCTAATCCCCGTGATCATTTTAGAAGAATTAATTTTAATACATTTTAATCGTATAGCAATTAATGCTTATATTTAGCATTAATTTTAATCGTTTTCGATTCGCATTATCACTAACAATTCAATTTAATTTATTTTAATCTATTTTAATGTCCTTGAAATCGCTGAAAATAATACGGCAATGCCAGGTTTAATACAAAGTAATCGTATCATTTTTAAAATACTATATCATAACTAAAAGTAATACATTTTAATTATATTTGAGTGTTTGTTAGTTAATCGTAATTAATGATGAGCCAAATGAAATTGTTTCTAATAGCATATAATTTAAATCATTTTAATCGTTTTTAATATACAGTATTAAAATCGCGAATAACTACTTATAACGCAATTAAAAGTGATAAAGTTTGATTCTTTGTGATTGTTAGTTGATAAATCCAAATTACACAAAAAAAAAATTTGGCGCGCACTCCCTGCGACCGATCATGGCTGACCCGAAGCACCGACACCGTTTAAAAGCATTCTTATACTTAAATGCCAAAAACTACGGAGCGTTCTTACTAGACTCACTGATTGGCGCTCTAAAGTTCCTAGATAGAATTTGCATTACTCCACTCTCAAAAATTTGAGTGCATTAAAATTGTACATCTTAGTCTTTAAATTAAATAATATTTTGTAAATGTGAGATACATCATCGCTCCCTACGAAGAGTAGTACATTTCAGATCTCGCACTGAAGACTAGTACATTTGGTTATTCGCCGCGAAGACTAGCATTTTTCACTTTTTGCCCCGAAATAGCACGTTTTACGGCTGAAATTAATGCTCTTTGTAGTATGAGAAATACTTATGATGATTTAATAATTTTTGTACTAGCTGACTATTTGCATGTGAATATTACTATGTACTACTTTGGCGTTCGTAAATAGCATCTATTTTTTAAGCATAAAGCCCCGGAACCACTAGTGTTTTCGTGAAATGTGCTAGTCTTCGCGGCAAGGACGCTAAACGTGCCAGTCTTTGCGGCAAAGACGCGAAACGTGGTAGTTTTCGTAGGGAGTGAAGATTTTATATGCCCGATTGTGAGGAAACATGAAATACTGTGCACAAATATTACTATAAAAAGAACGCTTTTCTGAGTTGCCAATAAAAAAATTGTAAAAATGTGAAGCATTTTGAAAAATCGTGAAAATTTGTAAAAATTATGACAGGTTTCATGTAAGTGATGCTCCAAATTTAAATGTAAAATTTTTAATTATCATATTATTTTACATTTCAAGACAAATTCTCAAAGTTTTTCACATTTATCATTTTCACAACATTTTTATTGTATTGAACAATAAACAATTAAAAAGTATTAAAATCTTCTACTAATATTATATGTTAAGAACCATTAAATTAATCTAGATTAAAAACGATAACACTACATCGTGATCCAGCGAATTTCAGACAATATAAAGAGCATTGCAACAGATTGAAAACGTTTAGATACAATTAAATTTTATATCAAAAAATAAAGATCCATTGCGATTATGGAAAACGATTGAATTATACTAAGAAACGATAAGAAATGACTCGTCGCCAGGTCGGCGTCCGGATCTTATTACTCGCAAGTAGTAAGAATCTGTGATGGTTAGTATATGTGACCATTCAAGTTATTACATAAATAATTCATTATAAAATGCGTGTAATACATGCATTAATGTTACAGTGCGTGTAAGATTAGGCAGTACGAGTGTGTATTTATAAAGTGTTCCGTAAAATATAATGAAAAAGTATTTGTAATACAAAATAATAGTTATAAAATAATAGTATAATATATTTGTTTGCTGAACTGATACAATACATTCTAATACCTAATAAAGCCAAAATTACGTTACACAAACGACTATCAAAAACGATTACGGTTTTTGAAATTGTTTTTGATCTTCGGACAATAAACTTATTTAAATTGCTCGTAGAGATTACTCTACTTCTAAAGTTTAATAAACTTATTATTAATGATGTTACAGTTTAAGGAATATCAATATTTGACGCTAAAACTCATAAAGAAAAAAAATGCAACTTAACTTCTAGATTAAAAAAAAATTTCGCCAAAGCCCGGAAACGCAACCTATACACTAGCGAATTGGACGCTACCTTGCTGGAGGAGGCTAAAGCTCTGAGTCCTGACCATCATGGGCTCATAAACATCAATGAGCTGCTCCCCTCAGACGTCCATAAGCTGCGTACAAGGGCTAGGCTGGAGGCGAAGAGGAGGCAGGGCTGCCGAACGTTCGTCAGAGAAGGGAGACTCTACATGCGCTGCAACGATGACAGCGACCGAGCTACCATCATCAACACTGACGCCGAGCTGGAGACTTTTTTAGCCCGGTTTCCGCCCGCAGGCAACATCGTCCACACTGAGGCTACAACATACACACATCATTCCACCACACCCATCATCAAGCTCATCTGCCACGTTTTCATCTGGTTCTAAGGTATCTCTGTCCGAAGGTCTACGAGTCTGTCACTTTAATGCGATCTCGCTTACGGGTCACATTGAGATGATCAGGCTTTTCTTATCCACTCGCTCTCAATTCCACGTAATAGCTGTTACTGAGACCTGGTTGAGCGACAAGGTAACGTTATCCCTTCACTGGACGACTATCTACTGTACAGACGAGACAGAAACAGAAACGGAGGAGGTGTGGCCCTCTACATACATAAATCACTGACAGCGTTATTTCATCATCTGATGGTGAATGGTCTGGCAAGTCAGGCAAGCCATAATATCTTTTCTGTGAGGTATCGGCAAAGGGAGTCTCTCCTATCTTCGTGGTTGTGTATCGTCCACCTCATTTCGAGGAGCATTTCGAGTTCAGCACCATAACGGAATCGGATGTGTTGGCTGCAGTATCGCACTTCGACACTCAGGCCAGGGGAAGCGACGGAATCCCTCAGGTTGTCATCTTAAAAGCATTGACAGTTCTCGCTCCCCTATTAAGTCATATTTTCAACCTGTCTCTGAGCGAACCCTGTTTCCCATCTGCCTGGAAATTGTCGCTTGTGCGTGCACTCAACAAGTCAGTTCACTAACAGCCCTGACTGACTACCGACCGATTTCACTTCCTGCTTTCTCTCCAAGGCCCTGGAGTGGCTGCTACACAGGCAAGTCTCGCAATACCTTGAATCAAGACTCTTACTAGACAACTTTCAAACAGGCTTCCGCACTGGCCACAGCACTCAGTCTGGCCTAATTAAGCTAACTGATGATGTCAGGGTCGGGATAAACAAAAAGAAAGTGACACTTCTCCTCTTCTTTGACTTTAGCAAGGCATTTGACACTGTATGTCACGTCCGGTTCCTGAGAAAGCTATCCACCTTCGGCTTCTCTAAGCAGGGCATCCGCTGATTTGCCTCCTATCTCACTAGGAGAGAGCAGGCCGTCGTTGGTGACAATAGCGAGCGTTCCTCTCCGCGGCGTCTTAACATCAGCGTTCCGCAGGGCTCCATCTTAGGTCCCTTGCTGTTCGCATTGTACACCAACGACATTGATTTCTGCCTTGATTCCGATGTTTCCCATCTTATCTATGCGGATGATTTGCAAATTTACAGTCAATGCCACCTCGAGGAGCTCGATTCTTTATCAAACAAGATGAGTGCTAATGCTGAGATGATAATGTGCTGGGCTGCGCAAAACAGGCTTAAACTCAATGTTAATAAAACCAAAGCAATTGTCGTGGGCTCCCCTTACTAAATAAATTTACTTCCCTTAACAGCTAACACTTTCATTAATATCGGGGGTGTCCAGGTCAGTGGTCAGTTTTGAATCCTCTGTGCACAATCTGGGATTGGTGCTTGACTCTAAACTCACGTGAAAGGAGCACGTTACACAAGTGTGTAAGCGTGCTCATTCGCTAATGTACAGGCTCTACTTTTTCAGAAAGAGTACCAATCTCAGGTTGCGCAAGCACTTAGTGCAGGCCCTCCTGTTCCCTCTTATAGACTATTGTTCCCTCGTATACTGTGACCTGACGCAGGAACTCGACCTAAAACTTCAGAGGCTCGTGAATATGGGAATTTGGTACATCTATGGTGTAAGGAGAGATGAGCGCATCTCCCCGTACAGGCGGGAGCTGCAGTGGCTAACCACTGTCGGACGCAGGAAGTACTTCACAGCTTCTTTCCTACGTAAAATGTTTAACTCGATCGTACCATCATACGTACTGGCCTTTTTTGACTTCCGCGTCACACTCCGGCCTGTGAGGGGCCAGGTGACACCTCTGTAAATTCCTGCTTTCGCGACGGAGACGCTGAGGAACTCGTTCCATATCAGCGCTTCATACTTATGGAATAACCTGCCATCACACATCAGAAACACTTCATCCACCGTCACTTTCAAAAAACTTGCTAAGGATCACTTTTTTCAACTCAAAATAGATTTCAACTCGTACACAGTCCACGCACACGTACACACCTATTTTCTCGTTCATTCCACCTTCACCATCGCCACACTCACACTATACATACTCTAAACATGCCTCAATCTATAATCTATTATCTATTGTTTTTTTTTCTTTTCTCACTTGTAATGCTGTAAAATTACAATCGTACAATATAATGTAAGCAAAATAAAACTAATCTCTCTCTCTCTTTGTGTGGATAACTATATATATTCCAAATAAATTTAATATTCAAAATAATAGGATTTACCGATGTTACCGCTTGTAGAGTTCACAGTGGAATAGGCACTGGAACCAGTATTTCACGCTATTTATATATTTTTTCGCGATTGCGCGGACGTCATTTATAAACGAAAGGAAATTTTTTTTATAAACTCAACGTGCACAGCGTTTCAAACGTTAAGTCTACTTTTGATACTGCAATAAATTTGTTTAAATAACTAAAAAGTATATTCCAAATAAATAAAATAATCAAATTAATAGGATTTACCGATGTTACCGCCTCTAGAGGTTACAACAGAATATGCACTAGAACCTATGTTTTACGCTATTTACACATTATTTCGCGCATGCGCGAACATCTATAAACATAAAAAATTTTTTTTTATAAACTCAACGTGCGCAGTCTTTTAAACGTTTTGTTCAATTAAACAATTTGTTCCCTTTTGTTGAATTTGGTGGCTGGGTTTGCTTCATTGGCTGTATTTTTTATTTTTTTCAGAGGGCATTTGTTCGAGTTTCTTGTCCATTTTTTGTTCCATTCACTTTGAATTTTTCTGGTTGCCTTTTTTATGGCGAGTTGGTTGCTGATTTTACACTGCTTGTCGTTGTGTATCAGTTCGCAGGCTAGTTCGGCTGCATTAAGTACTGGTGCCAATGTAGGGTTTGTATAGTCAATGTAGTTGATTGTGATAGTCCCATTGCGTTTATTTATTAGGTTTTTGATGTATTTAGTGTTGGAGTTTTTATATTTCTTGTTTTTTAAGGATATTATTAGGTGTATGGAGTCTGTGTATATTGTGGTGTGTTTCTCGGGGTCAATGTTTTCAATTGTTTTGATGACTAGTAATTCTATGGATTCTTGAGTCCCATACCATTTTGGTAGTTTCAATAATATTTTTTCTTTCGAGGGAAGGATTGCTGCTATGCCTATGGGATTTTTTGTTGTTGTTGATGTGATAGTGACAGTTTCTGATCCTGACCGAGGGCTGTCCTGCGTTGGGGATATTCTAGTGATGGAATCTTCTTTAATTGAAGTCCATGGTTGCTTTGTTGTCGCGTTATCCGGGTGAAAGTTATTGCAGCTGATGTCTTTCAGGTGTTTTTGAGCTCGAAAGTAGAGGGGTTTTTTAAGTTGCGGTTTCTTCGTGTATTCTTCTGGCACCTGTTTCAGAAGTAGGGGATAGCCTTTATTTTTTAGTGAGTGGAGAAGTTTAATAGCATAATTCAGTGTGAGCTTTTTCTGTCTAAGGTCGAGGCGGTGCACATGACACTGGCTAAGTATACTTGTTATCGGACTTGTTTGATAGACGCCTGTGGCTATCCTCATGCTGGAGTGCAGTATAACATCTAATCTTTTGAGAACACTTTTTCATAAGCGCATAATCGGCGTCAGAATAGACAAAGTCATTAAAAACCAGGCTGTCTAGCGGAATATCAATACGGCTTCAAAAAAAAAAAAAAAACGCTCCACTCTTGATGCCGTGAGCTTAGTAGCCAACACCGCTAGAACTGTAAAAGAAGGAAAAAGATGGAAAGGAGGATCCAAGAAGTACTGTGCTATAATTACACTGGATGTTCAAAATGCGTTTATCTCAGCCAGCTGGGGTAAGATACATGAGGCACTACGGAAAAAGAGGTACCCGCATATATAAAGATTATTTCTGACAACCTAAAAGACCCTTTTGTATGACACAAAGAGCCGCACGAAAACCTATGAAGTAACCGGAGGGGTCCTACAAGGATCAATGCTTAGCCCATTTTTGTGAAACATCATGTACGATGAAGAACTTAGGCTAGAGCAACACGAAGGGGCAACAGTTGTAGGGTTTGCAGATGACATTGCAGTAGTAGTAGCAAAGCAAAAGGAAGAGGTGACAGAAATCGCTAACGAGGCAGTAGGTATAATCCACGATTGGCTAAAACAGCATGGACTTAAACTTGCTAGTCATAAAACAGAGGCTATTCTTATATCTAGTAGGAAGAAAATAGAGACAATAAAGCTTTCAGTGGACGGACACGAAATAGACTCTCAGCCGACCATTAAGTATCTAGGAATCACCATGGACGCCAGACTAACGTTTAAGCAGCATCTCAAGAGGGTGAGCAATAAGGCAGCAAAAGTCGGTGCTGCACTATCGTGACTAATGCCAAATGTAGGTGGGCCAACGCAGAGTCGAAGGTTATACTTCTATCCAGTGTAACTGCATCAGTTATGTTATACGGTGCCCCAATATGGGCGGACGCTATGTTTGTAAAGTCCAATGCATGAAAGCTGTCAACAGTTTACAGGAGAAGTGCATTGTAGGTCGCTTCTGCCTACCGAACAGTATCAGAAGATGCAATGTGCATTATTTCAAGTATGCCGCCTATTGACCTTCTAGCAACAGAACGGAAGAATATATACGAAGAAAGCTGACGTGGTGACAATACTCAAAAGGAAGTTTGGAAATCCGCAAAGGAACAAACTGTAGCTGGGAGGCAAAGACAATGGGACTCCAGTGGAAATGGGCGATGGACGCACCGCCTGATACCATGTATTGTTGGCTGGACCAATAGACGACATGGGAAAGTAAATTACTACCTTACGGAGTTTTTGAGCGGATATGGGTGCTTTCGAGCCTACCTACACCGCTTCAAGATAGAGGATAATCTAAATTGCCCAGTATGTTTAGAAGCAAACGAAGATGCGGAGCATGTCTTCTGTAACTGTTCGCGATACGAAATGGAATGAGAAGGACTCGAGTGTTACCTTCATACTAGGGTGACATCTGAGTCAATGATGACAGCTATGCTAGCGTCAAAAGATGGCTGGTGCGCAGTAAACAACTACGTAAGGACCAATCTCAAGAAGCTTTGAAAGGACAAGGCGAAACATCTGAGTAAAACTGTTGCTAGACGAAGGCCACTAGGTAGTAATTACGAAACGCTCTTGCCAGGATGACTTAATAATCTAGTAGTATACGGGACATCGTCTACAAGAAAGAGCATCGGATATAACCCCAAATGTACAAAAAAAACCATATGTATATCATATCGTTTGAATAGTCCATTATGATTATCCTTAGCATCATCTGATCTGGACCAGATCCGGAAATTTTCATTTAACATTTTTGTACATCTAGACTTGCACTATTAGTGTATAAAAAAATCATATTTTTCTGTTTCAAATAAGAGATAAGTATGACGTATGCTACTTTGCTAATATTTATTGTTAATGTTTGCAAGAACAAATTATTCAATAATTACAATTTCCGAGATGAATCTAGGCCTTTATATGCAAAGATTACAATTGGTGTTGGAAAATGAATTTTTGTTGAATATTTTCATGAAATATAGGGATGTTTACAGAAAATATCGTTTTCTGAAATAAAGAATTTTGATATTATGTAGACTTTTTATTTTGAAGTATATTTTGAAATCGCGTATCGTATACTTACTGCGAACAATAACTATAAACCATATTGACATGCATATTACAAATAATACATTTTAATTATAGGATTTGTTTTTTTTTATTTTTATTTAGAAAAATACAGTTGTTCTATGTTCAAATATTATTTTATACACATGATAAAAATATAAATAAGAAATTAGTTAACAAATACTGCGAATGCCTCTTTATTGAAAAATATTATATTCATATATGTGCATATTTTATAACCGTTTGAGTGTCTTCTTCTTATCTTTTAGTAATTTCTTTTTTTCTGCTGATAACTTTCTATCACTCGTATGTTTTTTTGATGTAGAATTGTCTATATCTAATTCTCTATGGTTTTCAATATCACTTGTCACGGCCTTTGATGCTTTCTACAATAGTATAAATAAGGTTAGTATTCTTAATATGAATTGAGGAATAGAATTTACATTCTACGTAAAATAAAAAATTGTATTCAGAAATTACTGATTTTGTACTAAAAAAACTGCAAATAAGCTGCTACTTTATGGCAAGCCGTTTCTATCAACAAAATTTATATTTTTTATACGTAGTCTTTTAATGATATATCAAAAATATTTTTGCGAGATGCTGAAGAACAAGCAGCTAATGAATGCTATGTCCTTGGCAGGCATTTAGGTCCAGATCATTTCGTCCGACATTGATGTATGTGTATAGTTAATCAGTAAAAAGCGAGGGATGTCATATGCAAAGTGTAGAAAAACATTTAAAGAAGGGGGAATGGGGCTGACGGTTAGAAAGGTAAAGTACCGGTTGAAGGGATAGTTAATTAATTTTAAATGAATTTAGGCCTTTTTTATCATGTTCGGGCAGTTGCACAACGAAAGGGTTCTGTCCCGAAAGAATGACAAATTCTATCATCATTATTAAAAATAACGCAACACTTCTTGCATTTTTGCCTCTGAAAAACCTTGCGTTATACAGCAGCTTATGTTTGAACTCGTGACAAAAAATCGTGTAAGCAACTAGCGCAGTAACTTTCCAATTACGCATGAGGGCTCTATGTCGCACTCGCTTCGTTCATGCGCCAACACGCCCGTATTATTGGCAACTTATGGCACTCGTACCGAATTATTTTTTAACTCTTTAATGTGTTACTGACAAACAAAGCAGTCAAATAACTTAAAATTTTTGCGGTACATAATTTTGGTGGCTTCGTAAAAAAAAGAATGTGGCGCTCTACACATAGCCGAATACCTTGGGAGCCTCATCCATTATCCGGCTTACGCCTAACCTGGATATATGTACTGATACATGAAGAACTAAATACTTTGAGGTGCTGTATCAAAAAAAGTCACCTAGTTCCGCTTCTAGGCACAAAAAATGCGAAAATCAATACATGTGTTACAAAAACTATAGTGTGCACCAAGGGTCGTGTGGATATTGCAGTACTTGTCTGCAGCTCGTAAACGCTTTTGCCTCGACACGTACTGCAATCTCCACACTCTGTCTGAAAAAGCCTATCCCTGGCGCAAAAAATCACTTGATTTATCACGAGAGTAATCGAGTGATTCATCACGTGACGTTTTGACGTCATCGAATTTCTTTATTTAACGCAATCAACAGAAATTAATGTTATTACATAACTAAAAGTATAACATAAACGTTTATTTACTAAAAATTTAAAGAACATTAATCAAAATATATAAAAAATTTTGCCTGGCCGAGGCTTAAACCCGAATCCTCAGCGTAGTAATCTACCGCCCTACTACTTGAGCTATTTTCGCTTATACAAAACTTCAGTTTGAATTTGATTTGTATACTACTATTGTATGTGGACCAACTTTTTTTCATTTCTAAAGTTATTGTGATGATTGGCTTCGAGCAGGGAGTCAAGGCAGGCACGCACGTGTGTGCGCTAGATCTCGGGGCCCAAAGCGCCTAAGTACGCTGCTGCAGGCCCTAGCTGAGTATTAAAGACGATAAGACTTCAGTACGACGATAAGACCTCATACGAAGGATTGTTGATTGGACCAAAAGACGAGACGGAAAAGCGAATAACTACCTTACGCAGTTTTTGTGCGGACATGGATCCTTTTGAGCCTACCTACACCGCTTCAAGATAGAGGAAACCCCAAATTACCCAGTGTGTTTGGAAGCGAATGAAGAAACAAAGCATATCTGTGATATCAAATGAAACGAGAAGAATTGGAGTATTACCTTCAAACCAGAGTGGCACCTGAGTCAATGATAGCTATGCTAACGTCGGAGGATGGTTAGTACGCAGTAAACAACTACGTAAGGACCATTTTCAAAAAGGTGAGAAATGACGAAGAGAAAAGAAGGAAAGGATAAGCCGAAACAGCCAAGTAAAGCTGTTGCTAGGCGAAGGCCACTAAAAAGTAAATACGAAACGCTCCTTGGACCGATGCAGAGGAAGGAGATCACTGAGTTAAGCTCTTACTCCCTTGTTCAATGCAGAGAAACATAGAAGCTAAAGTTAAGTACCTCTAAGTGCTCCTAAGACGGATGCTTAGAAACGTAGGTAACTGAGTTGAGCCCCGACTGTCTCATCTGAAGCATAGAAACATAGGTGTCAAAGTTAAGTCTGTCTAGATGATAACCGGTCAATGCTGCACAAAGTAGACGACCAGATGACGCTGCAGGAAGCAGACGGCTGAACAATACAGAATGAATAAGACGAGTTTGATCCTGAACCCCTAATCACCTTGGTATATGGGGGATGTATGGAAATCTCAAACATTAAAGGAGAAGCTAACTTTGCCCCACGGAAATATTGTTTAACGATGGTGCCTGTGGGGATACGGTGTCAAAGGACCACTTGCGCAGAGCTTGCTCTGCCTACGCCACATAAAAAAAAACCGCTGCAAATTCTTTGGCACGTAGCTTACTTCAACGAAATGTATAGTTCCAATAGAACACACACACAAACACACATATACACACACGCGCGCGTGGGGGATACCAATACCCCGTATGTGGCGCGCCCCCTAGGTGGCGGATAGGGGAAAGCTCATCGGCGCGTCGAGAGCTTCTCAACCGGCCGAAGGGTAGAGCAGAAATAAAATATGCTCCGCGGACCAAACAGGCTAGGCGAAGAAATCCCGAAGATAAATCAAACATGGATAGTGAGTTAATAACATTACTACCCCAAGCGGATCAAGCCACAGTGCCCAGTCCCGCCGTCGGTCGATGCTGGCCCCATGGATTTTGGGGGGCCAAACTTACCTAGAAGCTGCACAGGTTTATTACTTGACCACTGCTGCATTTAGAGACGCAGGTAATATGGCAATGGAGGTCGATGCAGACAGAGATAAGAGAGCTGCATGCATAACGCAAAAGAATGCGTACTTGGATCGCCTTAGCAGGAGAATCGATGGACTGATGGAGCAATTTGCACAAGCAAATTAAAGACCTTGCCTAAACCATAAGAGCGAACTATAAGAATCTCTGCATCGCAGAAGATAAATTACTGCAATGCCAGCGCCCGGGAACACAGGGGAGGAAAACCCAGACAACTCCAAGCCTCAGATCCCGGAAAGCGAGTACAACGGAGGAAGTCCCAACTACTCCCCAGGATAGAAGTGGAGGGAACAAAGGAACAGATAATCAAGCTGAAAAGACAGCGTGGCAGAAAGTCGTCACAAGAAAGTCAAAAAAAAGGAGGAAAAGGCAAGCAAAGAGGATAAAAGTGTCCCTGGCGTTGCAAACCAGAACAGGGCCAACAGGAATGGACAGAAGCGGGCAAGACCTCCCAGACCGGATGCTTTAATCATCAAGGCTGCATTTAAGCCAGTCGTTTTACGTGCGGGCTATGCCTTGAGTTTCCCCACACGGCCACCCATGGGGCGCGGGGCCCAGATACGTTCGGCCAATGCGACCATTGAATGCACGTTAACATTCGATGACCTACCGATGCTTGGTGACATTAGTGGTAAGTCAACCTGTCGCTCGGATGGGCGGCGGGATCCATCCAATCCCTCATGACTCTGCAGATTAATACTCGAGTTGTGCACTGCAACTCACACATCGAAAGATAAACTTTCTGCCCAGCATGCGGGCTAACCACTGCCACCACGAGTCCTTTACCCTGTCGAGACAGGATTAACTATCCTACGGCTCCTCGACCCCGTGGTACTGAGTTTATCCTCCCCAGTAGAGAGTTCACAAACGTTTCCACCGGAGTGTACTAAGCAAGCTACCACGTTATAAACGTCCCACTCGTTCTGGCATTGGCCAACCATACATTACGCCGGAGCGTTCCCAGGGCTAGAGTCCCAAGCAGCTAGTTAGAGCCCGACTAGCTTACAAGAGCCTGGGTATACTAGTTTTGATCTTCACCAACCGAATGGTCCGTCAATCACTAGAGTAGTTCCAGCTCGGAACATTACTGATCCTTCCCCCTTTCTCTCGTGGGGGGTATACCGAGGCTACCGAAATCTCAGGGTTCACCCAACTGCCCTGGCAGAAATGCCACCCGCCCGGAGCTCTTCCGTTCGGAAGATTCATCAAGGCTGCAGAAGGAAAGAGCTATGCAGACATTTTGTCCAAAATGAAAGCGGTTCCGTCACTTAACACACTGGGGAATAGCGTAAATAAAATACGCAGAACAGTTGCAAGCGATCTTCTGATAGAGCTCAAACGCACAAAAGAAGTCAAAACCTCGGACTTTCAAGAAGCAGTTAAAGTGGTACTAGTGGAAGACGCCACAATAAAAGCACTCCAGGAAGAAGAAACCATTGAAGTAAGAGATAGATATTTAGATAGATATTTATTTACCAGAAATAAAATACAGAATAAATACATACTTGTTCGGCAAAGCATTAAACGTTGAGATCGCTTTAATATAACAGTTCTTATTACTAATTCTCATCTTATTTATCGGTACTATAATACTTTTATTTCTAGTAATACTAGATGAGTTGAGATATTGCTCTTTGAGATCATTACAGTATATCTTTAGTGATTCCAGGGTAAACAATTGTTCGAGATTGAGTGGATTATTTTGCGTGACAAATTTATTCTTATTTATTATTTTTAGAATTTTTTTCTGTATTTTTTGTATTAAATCTCTATTATTCTTATAAACTCCACCCCAAGCAATGATACCATAGCTCATAATACTATGGAAGAACGCATAATATATTAACATTAGAGTCTCAGTTGACATTGATTTCATAATTTTGTAAAAAATGTACACTAGATATTTAGTTTTCTTAACAATATATAACATATGCATGTCCCATTTTAGATTATAATCTATAACTATGCCCAGATACTTGTCGTTCTCGACTCTCATTAATTTTTTATCTTGTATTTTTACATCTAATTGGTTAGGGACACTGCCGACATAACTACCGAAAGTCATACAAACCGACTTATCAACATTCAATGATAGCTTATTTACCGCAAGCAATTTGTGTATTTGTAACAAATGATTATTCATGTTATCTTGGGCTTTATCCCAGTAATCTCCTGTAGCAATTATAGCAGTATCATCGGCATACGACAGGATAGCCTCAATAGGTATCTCCTGGAGCAAATCATTTATGTACAAGATAAACAACAGTGGACCAAGTATCGTACCTTGTGGAACCCCGGTGTTTATTAATAGGTTATCACTCACACAGCCATCAATTTTTACATTTTGATATCTGTTACTAAGATAGCTAGAGAGCAGTATCAAAGCTTGCCCCCTAATTCCCATGCAGTATAATTTCCCATCCATCTAGTAGGATACCATGGTCCACCGTGTCGAATGCCTTAGCCAGGTTAAGAAATGTGACTAATTGTAAGGTAGGAATACTTATCAATATTGTTGTACAACAAATTCAGTAAATAGTTTAGTGCATTTTTGGTGCCCTTTTTTAACAAAACCAAATTGGTGTTCAGATATTATGCTAGTTTTAGTCACAAAATCATAAAGTCTACTATGTATTATTTTTTCAAAAATTTTTGCTACGTTTGAGATTAATGAGATAGGCCGATAGTTTGTGATTTTACTTCTTTCACCTGATTTGTAGACTGGGACAATTTCAGCCTTCTTGAGTGCATTAGGCCATATACCTGTTTCAATGCTTAAGTTTATAATATAAGTGATTGCTTTAGCTATATAGTTACTAATTAATTTCAAGATTTTGGAGTTGATATTGTCAACTCCACCACTTCTAATTTTTAATGCATTGATTACAGATATTACCTCACTCGTGTTCGTTGGATTAACGAAAATTGTAATAGGGTTCATCGCCGGTAGTTTGAGTTCCACATTATCCTGTTTCTCAATTCGTACACTTAACTCTCGACCAATTTCACAGAAAAAACTGTTCATATTATTCGCAATTTCTGTTTTATCCGTTACTTTTCTATCACTAATTTTTACATGTTTTATGGTTTCTCTGGATTTCTTGTTTCCGATTTTACTATTGATAACTTCCCATAGCTTTTTTGGATTATTAATATTGCTTTGAACCTGTTTTTGATCGTATTTAATTTTAGCATCTTTAATAACTTGTCTAGTATTTTAGCATATTTTTTGTACTATTATTTAAGTTGGTCATTATTTATATCCAGTTGCCATAAATCATACAAAAACTCTTTAGTTTTGTATGATTTTCTTTCTTCAGCTCTTTCTTCCACCTTGTTTCTTTTTTCTTTTTTTAGTAGTTGCTAGGTCTATGCAATCCTTGATCTCATTTACGAGCACATCCGTCGCCAAGTTAGGATCCTGAATCGACAATATTTGACTCCATTTTTTATTCCTAGCAATGCTTATTAATTTTTTATAATTTACAAATGTTTCCGGTTGTTTTGTTTTTTTCCTTGATTTTGTTTAATGTAATAAATATTGGGTAATGATCTGTTATTGAAAGTTTTATTTTGTATGTAGTTGTTTTTAAATTATTTGTCTTGATAAAAATATTGTCGATACAGGAACCCTTAGCGATTCCAACTGGCGGCTTGGTAATACCAACAAAGCCAGGGATGTACCCTTTCTCAAGGAAATTACATAGGAACTCCTGACTGAAATTATCATATTTTAGTAAGTCAATATTAAAATCACCTATTACTAGGTGATTTTTAACACTTTTGTTCGCAATTAAAAATTTATTTATCTCTAAGATAAATTCAGATTTTGGAATCCCATGTGACTTATAAACCGCTGACACCTCAAGATTACTTTTGTTACTTAGCCTAATACTCATATTTACAATCTTAATCCTACCCGTCTCAATCACATCTGTGCTTTGCTTTAAAATAACATTTACAAAAACTATGACGCCATCATTTTTGTTTATCGAACTATGGCTATAATAACACTTATATTCATAATCAGATCCTTTTAATAATTCATATATTTTATAATTAATCTGTTGAAAAGTTTCAGTGCAGACAACAATAGATGGCTTAGTAGCCAAACTTTCAATTAGTACTTTTATTTTATCAAACTTGGTATTCATGCTCCTCACATTTATATGCATGATCGTATCATTTTTACTACTACTGATTTTGTTAAAAATATCAACACTACTACATGTTTTTTTCTTTTGAAAAGAATCATTTTGAATCATATCTAAGTAATCAAAAGTAGCCATTATAACCTATCTATTGTTATCTGTGTTTCTCTTATCTTTGCGAGCCGCCAGTGGAGTAGTGTACTGATCCAATTGTTGCTTCTGTTTTTGGAGTGCTTGTTGGTTTCTTGTGACAGCCCTCACGTTCTGAAGTTTTTCTGATTTCTGTTGTTGTGGAGTATTTGGTTTTTCATTTAGTTGCATCTTGCTTGGTTCTTCTAGATCCTTATTATCCTTGTTATCATCCGCCGGTACCTGCTGTTTTGTAGATTTCCTACTATTGTATATTGAGTCTAGTGATGGTAATGTAGGGCTCATCGGATAGTCTGTTGAGTCAATGAACTTTCCGATTTTCTTTTTCAGGATAGAGCAGAGGTTAGAGTCATATGCAGTGTGCTTTATTTCAAGTTTCGTGGAATACTTGGCATTACTAAATGCACAGTTTGTGCACTTAACGGTTTCACTAGTAAAACCACTTGTATTATGACTTTCAGCACATTTCAAGCATACGATTTCATTGTGGCACTTCTTTTCACTGTGTTCAAACCTGCCACACTTATTGCACGGGCCAATGTTTATTAAATCGTAGACTTTACAGTTCTGATAGCCTATATAAACTCTATTTTTATTGTCTCTTATATATTTATATATTTCAGCAGGCACTTCCATCAACACAGTGCATTGTTTACTGAATTTGCTAGTGTACATGTGCAGCACTTTACCTTTTCTTGTAAAGTCATTGAAATTTCTAGCGTTGATATCTTTTCCTATTTCTTCCAAATCTATATTAGTGTAATTGTCTATACCTATAATTTTTATCTTCGGATTATGAAGTACATGCCTTTTTACATTGCACAGACTCCAGTTTTTCTTTAAGTACACTTTCAGTTAGTGCGACACTATCTTTACTCGTACAACTAATGATAACTTCATCTTTTTTATTTATAAATATGTTCTTGGCTTGTATACACTTTTGTGCTGTTAAACAATCCATTACAGATTTACCTATTTCTTTAATGTCAACTACACTGTTTTCACTTTTTTGAACTGTTATTTTATGTACTTTTTTTCAGCGGTTTTTGTTTTTGTTGTCTTACTGCATCTCTGTACGTGAATATCTTGAGAGTATCCTGATTCAAGTTTCTTTGTAATTTTTCTTTTAGTAGATCGTTTTTCTCAGTTAATTCAGCAACCAGAGTTCTCAGTAGTTTAACCTCTGTTTTCACAAACACCATCTCAGTGTCACTTATATTTGATTCTGAACTGATTAGATCAGAAGTCTTAAACTAAGTCTCATCCAGTAATTCTCTTCTTATCTCTTCAGTGGTCTTGGATTTTATCTGTGCAATTAATATTCTTGCTGGTTCAGTCAGGCTTTTCTCGTCGATTTTGGAGGTTACATTCTTCTCTGTGTGCTCGGGGCAGATTATAAGGTGTTTCCCCAGGTGTCTGTAATTGTCCGATGTCTCGTTGAGGCAGTTGATGTGGAAAGCCACATCACAGATGATACACACAACTGTTTCCACTTTTTGTTCAGTATGACATGCAAAAAATGCAGGATGCTTATCAGGAGGCTTGCGTCCTGGCGCCATGTTGAAACCATAAACCATAAGATCTGGACATACTTACCCCAAAAGAGTAGGTACTAGAAGCATTACAGAAGGAAATTGGCGAGGAGAACATCATAGAAGTCTCTACGATAAGATCTTTGCGAAAGACGTATATTGACACGCAAATTGCAGTGATACGGGTACCAGCTCAGATAGCGGCTAAGGTCACTAAGCTACAGAAGATCAGAATAGGATAGGTCAAGTTTAGGATCCTGGTGGCTAACCACAAAAACGAGCCGCTTCGGTGTTATAAATGTCTAGGTTTTGACCATATCGGTAGAAAGTGCACAGTAACTGAAGACAGAAGCTTTACTTTAAATGTGTACTCTGCAGAGGAGGCACAGGTGGGAAGAGTGACCACGCAGCTGGTAGCTATGCATGCCCAGTTTACCGAGCTGCAGTAGAAGCCACTGGCAGACGAAGAAAATAAAAATAGTGCAGTTGAATATGAATCACTGCGCGACTGCACAGGACCTACACTGAGCGACTTTTGGAGCACCCCATACTCCTGAAGTGCATAGGGAACTCTGAACTGGTGTAGAACGGGCTACTCTTGCCGTCGGAGCATGGCATACTCCGATCGGAGTATGCCATGCTCCGAATCAGTGTCCCAGAAGCGCCACGAGTCGGTGTAACCCACGAACCTTACCTCAAGAGCATCTGTGATACTGTTGAAGCGTTCGATAAGCATGTCGATTCTCGGGCGGCTGATGCACGTGGAGAAATTTATTCTAAAATTCTTAAAAAAAAGGATTTCAAAAACCAGAAAAATTTGAAATTCGTAAAGTTTTTACTGAAGTAATTCAAGGAAACAAAACTGTTTTCGTACAGTCGCCAGTTTTTACTTATTACTTGTCTTTAATTCACTCTTTACAACATTTTTTAGAGATTCCAAAATTAGCTCGAAAAATTATAGATAATGTAAAAAAATTGTCTCTAACAAGTGATATAATTTCAAATGTTATGTAAAGTAAATTCTGGAAAAAACATGTTGTAAATAATATCAAAAATGAATACGTATTACCGCTTTTTCTATATTATGATGACATTGAAGTTGGAAATGCTCTGGGTAGTCACAGTGGTAAAAATAAATTCGGAGTAGCATACGTTTCGATAGCTTGTTTGCCTGCAAACATTGCTTCACTATTAGAAAGTATTATTTTTTCAATGATTGTGCATAGTGAAGGTATGAAGCAATGTACGAATGAGCTTATTTTTCGAAAGCTTATAAACGAATTAAACTTTTTGAGTCAAACGGGTATTACTGTAGTAGTTGATAATATTCCTACTGTTTTCAAATATTCAATTATAGTAATACAATAAAACATGTAATGCTAATGATCACTATCATCCTAAAAAATACGCGCTGTAGTGATGTACGCGCGCTTCCGCACTATCTTCCAAGTTTGCTCCGACAATCGGAGTACCCCATACTCCGATCACTCAGAGCATGCAGTGCTCGCGTTATACGAGTTGGGGAAGTTCCGTTTCGGGACACCGCATGTGCTGGACCCATGGCGCTTCGGGCGCTCCTACACAAGTGTATGAGACGTGCGGAAAGTCGCTCAGTGTACTGATGTTTGCGTATGTTTGCGAGACAGGAATCGACATAGCCATCGTCTGTTAACAATACAGAGACCTGAACAAACCATCGTGGGATATGGACAGTACTGGTAAAGCGACGATATAGGCATGCGGAGACGCCACTTTTCAGAAGAAAATGACAAGACGTAATGAAGGATTCATCCGCGCTAAGGTCGCAGGCGTACACATTTACAGCTGCTATGCTTCAACCAACACGTCAATAGAACAATTCAGACAAATGTTAGACCAAATAGTACAGGATGCTGTAGGAAGAAAACCGGTAGTGATAGCAGGCAATTTCAACGCCTGGGCAGTAGAGTGGGGCAGCCAAAGGACACACGAAAGAGGATAAGCGCTAACGAAAGCATTCACCCTCCTTAACTTAGTGTTAGTTAACCAGGGATATTCTTACACATTTCAAAGAGGAGACGCAGGGTCCATCATAGATCTCACGTTTGTCAGCAGCTGCCTGATTGACTCAGTTAGATCGTGGATGGTGAGCGATCATTACACAAACAGTGACCACCAAACGATAATAATAGAGATAAGAATATCAAAACAAAAATCCAACGGGACGGCAACGACAAAAAAGTCGGCTGGAAAACGAAGGATTATCATAAGGAGACATTTCTGCTGGCTCTAGATGAAATACAGCTGTCTGGATCTGCGAATTTGTATGACACAGAAAACGGCACGAAAACCTATCAAGTACCCGTAGGGCCCCACAAGGGTCAGTGTTCGGCCCACTATTGTGGAACATCATGTAGGATGGCGTAGTTAGACTGGAGCTACCCGAAGATGCAAAAGTTGTAAGGTTCGCAGATGACATTGCAGTAGTAGTAGTAGTAGCAAAGCAAAAGGAAGAGGTAACGGAAATCGCTAACGAGGCAGTAAGTATAATCCACGATTGGCTAAAGCAGACTGGACTTGAGCTTGCTAGCCATTGTCACGTCGTGCGATTTTTTCAATATTTAAAATAATTTTTAAACTTTAATTTTCATAACATAAATGCGTACGTGACGCTCGTCCAAAGTAAATTCGGAGATGCGGGCCTGAAGAGAGAAACAAGGGACATAGCCCTATCGTAAACCTCTTGAGCTGCGTGCATCGACGTGAGGCATCAGCGGATGCACTACAATAGCGATAGTAAAGTTTTTCTGCGCATTAGTCGGTACGAGAAAGTTTTCGGCGTGACGGACCAAGCGCAATTTTATGACGAGCAGCTGCGTTTGCTTAAGATATCGGCAGCGTCTTGAGTAACCGTAATTAGGACAGCCTACAAGGCTCGGACCTTTTTTTTATTGTAGGGACAGTTTTGGGAAATACGCAAGCTTGCAGCTGTGTACCGAACCCGAAATTTTCCGCTGTTTTTCAAAATACGAATATTTATTTTTGTCAAATTTGAAATATTTATTTAAAATTATTTTTCATCAGGCTATTGTATAAACTATGCAAATTTCGACGTTCGCTTTTAGCAACAGTTTTAGTGGGATAGTTCTACATTAATGTATATAAATGCATGGTTTGTTTGCAGCTTATAGTGTAGTTATAATAGATATAGAATAGATCAAGTGTCTAATTGTTTATTTTAGTTTTATCATATATTTTGTTGCGACAGTCGGTCGGTGTGAAACTACGATTGTTGCAGTAAGGTATATCATTTTGTAGAGTTATAATAATCGGCCGGTGTGAAGCTACGGTTGTTATAACGATGCATTGCTAATTTCTAAGCTAAAAATTCATTTATTTATAATATTTTCTTAAACTAACACGCAGAAGAACTTTATTACTAAGTTTTAGATATAGTTGTTTGGTATCGATTTGTAGAAAATTTCATAAGCATTAAAATTATATAACTTAACGCTAAAAATTCATTTATTTATAATATTTTCTTACACTAATGCGCAGAAGAACTTTATTACTAAGTTTTAGATATAGTTGTTTAGTATCGATTTGTAGAAAATTTCACAAGCATTAAAATTATAATATTGAAAGTTTTATACAATACTCTACTCAACTTTTATTAATGATATATAAAATGCTTGGGAAATTATATACAAATTGGCGTACGCATCGAAAGCGGCATATAGGCGAACCACAGTATAGAGGAGAGGGCGTAGGCGGACCGAAGGGCCTGACTGAAGCTGCGTAGGAGGAGAGAAGCGAAAATTCGGCGTAAGTGAGGGAAATCTCAAATATAACGGCTTCTCTCACTCGCTAATTTTTGGCATCTAGGCGGAACGCGACCCCAATATTCACGCGCTTGTACGCACTTAAATTTTTGTACGTGAATAGATAAATTTTAAGCTAAAAGAATAAATTAGTTTCGTGAGTACTATAATTCGTGACTAAAGTTTCCTTCTACATATCTCCAAAGTCCTCAAATATAAACTCTGTGTGAGTTTATACGACGCCCAGCAGCCAGCGGCAAGAAGAAAGAAAAGTAAGAAAAAATTTGTTTTACCTGTCCTAACTTTCTCTATTCCTTCCCACAACCTATCGCTTGGATAATAATAAATAACACCGGGTCATTTATCCCCTTTCTCTATCTTTTAGAATTTAGATCCGATTAACCCCGGGTTATTTTCTAAAAGTTTTATTTTCCTTCAATTCCTTTTTTTCACAAACATTCAAAGCACCCAGCTATTGCACGAAAGTGCAGGCTAAAGGTGTAGTAATTAAATAAGTGCGGTAGCATCTTTAGATGTTACACCATAAAACGGAGGCTATTCTTATATCCAGTAGAAAGAAAATAGAGACAATAAAGCTTTCAGTGAACGGACACGAAATAAACTCTCAGCTGACCATTAAGTATCTGGGAATCACCATGGACGCCAGACTAACGTTTAAGCAGCATCTCAAGAGGGTGAGCAATAAGGCAGCAAAAGTCGGTGCTGCACTATCGTGACTAATGCCAAATGTAGGTGGGCCAACGCAGAGTCGAAGGTTATACTTCTATCCAGTGTAACTGCATCAGTTATGTTATACGATGCCCCAATATGGGCGGACGCTATGTTTGTAAAGTCCTATGCATGAAAGCTGTCAACAGTTTACAGGAGAAGTGCATTGTAGGTCGCTTTTGCCTATCGAACAGTATCAGAAGATGCAATGTGCATTATTTCAAGTATGCCGCCTATTGACCTTCTAGCAACAGAACGGAAGAATATATACGAAGAAAGCTGACGTGGTGACAATACTCAAAAGGAAGTTTGGAAATCCGCAAAGGAACAAACTGTAGCTGGGAGGCAAAGACAATGGGACTCCAGTGGAAATGGGCGATGGACGCACCGCCTCATACCATGTATTGTTGGCTGGACCAATAGACGACATGGGAAAGTAAATTACTACCTTACGGAGTTTTTGAGCAGACATGGGTGCTTTTGAGCCTAACTACACCGCTTCAAGATAGAGGATAATCTAAATTGCCCAGTATGTTTAGAAGCAAACGAAGATGCGGAGCATGTCTTCTGTAACTGTTCGCGATACGAAATAGAACGAGAGGGACTCGAGCGGTACCTTCAGGTTAGGGTGACCCCTGAGTCAATGATGACAGCTATGCTAGCGTCGAAAGATGGCTGGTGCGCAGTAAACAACTACGTAAGGACTATTATCAAGAAGGTTAGAAATGACGAAGAGAATAGAACGGAAGAACATGGCAAAACAGCTGTTGTTAGCAATGTTTAGTTGATATTTTTTAGATAACGAAATTTGTTGCTGGCAATATTTAATTTATATTTTTTTAAAATGTCTCTCGATCTGTCTGATTGTGAGATGGCATGTTTAAGGTACATTTTAAGCCCGGATAGAGTAAAGAAGACGGTCCGAATCTTTCAGAAAGCCGTGGCAAGTGATTAAAAACACTTATTTATATAGTGAAATGTCATGAATTTTGGTCAATGATTTTACAAGGTATATACATGTTTTTTTTATAAAAATGGTGTATATTTTATATATTTTCGATAGAATTTTTTTTTTTCAAATTACATCAACTAAAAAATTTTTTGGTAAGAAGAATATCTTTTTGTTTTTTTGCAGGATTTAACCCAGGCTTGACCCCTGAACGAAACCCATTAAAACCCACCACATAAAACGAGGCTGGATCTTCAGAGCAAGGCTAAGCAGATACTCGCCGGTTGCCGGAGTGCGACTTCACTTCGACTGCTGAGGGGAGAGGATGTGAACTGGGTTCTGACACTCGTAGGCTCCTATCAACTGAAAATCATGATAGATGTAGCGGTGCCGGGTAGCACTCGGACAGGGCCCTGCCATAGACAGAAGAGGGAACCGCCTCACCACCTTCCTCTGGATGCTTTTTGAAGACGACTTGCGCTTTGGCACAAGGCTAGAACACACGCCTGCGAGGCTAGGATTTGGAGAGAAAGACGAGTAGAAAATAGGTGGGAGGAACAGAGAAACAACTTGGGGACTTCGGATACCCCAAAAAGTGTCAATGAAACTAGGTCCCCCTTAGAAAACAAACGATAACATCAAACTGCAAAACGCAAGCACTGCGCCATGGATGCGGCTACTTCGAGCGCAAGAAAGGAAATACTCAAAGCCTGACATAAAATCCGTACGGCAGAGAAGAATAATAAGAAGACTTGGGAGAAGATACCAGAAAAGCTAGACTCGGTGGACGCTATAGTGTCAGTTGCAACGAACTTTCACAAGCCCGTTAAAATCGACGTAGCTGGCCAAACGACTAGAAAATGAACAAGTGGCACTAAACAAGAGTTAGAAGAGCCTTGGATTGATGCTGAGTCAAATAAAAACTCCACCGCCGCTGCAGCTTATCGATAAGAAGGACAAACAATACAGTGGGTAGGAACGTCGATCCCGACAAAACCACCAACAACAATGGAATTGGTTAAATCAAGAATGACGTCAAGCAAACGGAAGGAAATGTCTCCAAGCTAACTGGAGGGGCTAACAAACAGTCACAAGAAAATAACGTGAAAAAATAATAGGGCAAGTACATCTAAATCCGCAAAGGAGAACACATATGCTGACATTCTTAGGAAGATGTAAGCAGACCCCAAACTAAAGGCATTTGGAAAAAACGTTGACAAAATACGCAAGACGGCGGCAGGGGACATACTACTAAAAATTCAGAGCTCTAAAGAAGCAAAAACAAGTGAGCTTCAAGATCGATCGTCAAGAATGCGTTCAACTCGGTTAACTGGAGTAAGGTACAAGAGACGCTACAAAGAAAGTAAGTATATGTGCATATAAGAAAGATTATATCGTACTACCTGAAGGACAGAATCCTACTATACTAAACAGAAAATGGAACAGAAGCCTACAAAATCGCAGGAGGCGTCCCCCAAGGATCAGTGATGTGAAAATACTTATATAGACACACACATCCATCGGATAGGCTGCAGAGCTCGCTG
Source organism: Nasonia giraulti (assembly GCA_016647725.1). Taxonomy (NCBI): domain Eukaryota; kingdom Metazoa; phylum Arthropoda; class Insecta; order Hymenoptera; family Pteromalidae; genus Nasonia; species Nasonia giraulti. The sequence continues at coordinate 55,994 of QLYP01000327.1, forward strand.
CAGAGTGAAAAAAACCTTGGGAGGAAAAGACTGATTCCTCCCAAAAGAGTAAATTTTTTCAGAAAAAGAATATTGCAATTTACGCAATATTCATCATATAAAACGATTCATTGAATATATTTTAGTTATTATTTAAACATATAACAAGATCTTATTATTTTGATAAAACTCCAATACCTGGTATCCCGAACCTGACCTATACTTAAATCATTAATTATATTCAACTTTCTTTCTTTTTTTTGACGTGTCGTTAGAATTACGACACAGGGCAGTAAATGTGTAATCGCTATCGAAGCGAAGTATTGTCACGATCAATAGATGTAGAGCAAACCATTACAATCTTGTACACTTGTACACATCATCGACAATGAAAAATGTGAATGCAAAAATTATAGCGAAGATCAAAACCATGTCATGTAGCTTATACGACTCCGAAAGACTAAATTTCATTGAAAATTTGAAAAGAATCAAATTGTTAATAAATATCGAATTGTTAATAAAATCAAATTGTCAATAAATATCAAAAGTCTCATGCAAAAACTGAACTTGAAAGCGTGCGAATGCATTCGTACTTTCCTAAAAAAATCGAATTATATATATATACGATTATAGACGTAAGTGTAACTAATTTATATTGTGTAAATATTGTCATGATCGTATATGATTATAGTCACCTGTATAAGTCTTACTGTTCAAGTGAAACTTGAAAAAGTTTAAATAAAAAAAAAATACTGATCTTACACGTGTGAAACCAAAATGGGAATTGTTTATGTACGTTTATATATACGCTGTTTTGCTCAGCAAATAAAGCTTATATACACTCAGACTGACTGACTGACTGACGGCACTTAATCTGGCCTTATTAAGCTAACTGATGATGTCAGAGTCGGGATAAATAAAAAGAAAGTAACACTTCTCCTAGTTTTTGATTATAGCAAGGCGTTTGACACTGTACGTCACGTCAGGCTCCCGAGAAAGCTATTCACTTTCGGCTTCTCAAAACAGGTCATCCGATGATTTGCCTCCTATCTCACTGGGTAAGAGCAGGCCGTCGTTGGTGACAATAGCGAACGTTCCTCACCTCGGCATCTTAACATCAGTGTCCCGCAGGGTTCTGTTTTGGGTGCCTTGCTGTTCGCATTGTACATCAAAGACATCGGTTTCTGCCTGGATTCCGATGTTTCCCATCTTATCCATGCGGAGGATTTGCAAATTTACAGTCAATGCCACCTCGAGGAGCTCGATTCTTTATCAAACAAGATGAGTGCTAATGCTGAGATGATAATGTGCTGGGCTGCGCAAAACAGGCTTAAACTCAATGTTAATAAAACCAAAGCAATTGTCGTGGGCTTCCCTACTATATAAACGCTCTTCCTTTAGTAGCTAACGCTTTCATTAATATTGGGGGTGCCCAGGTGAATTTTGAATCTTCTATGCATAATCTGGGATTGGTTCTTGATACTAAACTCACGTGGAAGGAGCAGTCACATAATTGTGTAAGTGTGCTCACTCACTAAAGTACAGGCTCTGCTTTTTCAGAAAGAGTACCAATCTCAGACTGCGCAAGCGCGTGCAAGCGCTCCTCTTTCCAATAATCGATTACTGCTCACTCGTGTACAGTGACCTGACTCAGGAATTTGACTTTAAGATAGAAAGGCTCATGAATACAGGGATCCGTAACATCTATGGTGTAAGGAGAGACGAGCACATCTCCCCGTACAGGCAGCAGTTGCAATGGCTGACCACCGCCGGACGCAGGAAGTAGTTTACTGCGAGTTTTCTTCCTAAAATGTTTAATTCAGCCGTACCCTCATACGTACTTGCTTACTTTGACTTCCGCGTGACACTCTGGCCTGTAAGGGTGACACCTCTGGATATTCCTGCTTTTGCGACAGAGACGCTGAGCAACTTGTTTCATATCAGCGCCTCATACTTGTGGAACAGCCTACCATCATACATCCGCAACACGACATCCATCACCAGCTTTAAAAGACTTGCTAAGGAGCATTTTTTTTAACTTAAAAACATGTAAACATCTTCTACACTCTTACGCATACAGACACACACACTTGCTCATTCCCGCTCAATCCATTATTTCACCTTACACACTCTCTCTACACTATCTCTAATACCTTCAACTTTTCATTTATTTATTATTTTACTCATTTTTGCTTATACTACTCCTCCAGGTGTTGGCACTTCTTAGTACTAATATGTTGTACCCGCAACCCATGCGATTCACACACGCGCAATCATGAGAATCTCCCAATCTTTTCTTATCGTTGACCTAAGGTCGACAACAAAGGAGAACACGTTATCTCTCTTGAACGCCGACGTGCTCCGTCGACAGCCATGAGGGAAGTAACGAATTCCCCGCTCATACTCGCGCTCACACTCTCCGAGATCCCGTCGGGCTTGCGCTTCTAGTTGGCGCCCGATTGGCTCACAGTCCGCGGGATAACAAGTCATGTATCGGCGCTCGCTAATTAGCTCGCTACATGGGGAGGATCAATCAGCGTGCGCGCCAGCGATTCTCGCTCTCACGCCAAGTTTGACGGTTAGGTAGCCCATTTCTCGAACTAGAGGACAGACCAGCGCCAACAACAAATTATCTTTATTTTGAAACAGCCTATCAATACAAATTTTATGATCATCCTAGACATTTTTTGTTAATGCTATCAAAAATGTGTATTACATTGTCTTTGTACCACAATCAAATCCAGTGTCTGTTTGTACTTGAACTAGAAAAAAGTATTTGAATATATTCGTTAGGTCTATTAATAGGTTGAATATTAGACAATTGAAAATTAACTGCAGATTGCATATCAAAAATCGAGTAAAATTTCAAAATGGTGTTTAATTCAAGTATATGGTTATCATTTAATTGACTTTTAGAATGAGAATAATTTCCAATTCGTTTTAAAATAAGTACATCCATAGTATCATAAATGTATCATAAATTGTTGTACAACAGCAAATAACCTATTTTTTATTTTCATTTGCATCAGGTATTCTTGCACTAATTTATTGGTTTAAGTGATTTGCAGCATGAATTTTTTCACCTCTTTTTTAAACAAATATCACATCGACAGTGACGAATTGATGTAGAAACTATAAAATTGTAGTACATAACAAAATAACGTCAATGTTCTCGCCAGTTATAAACAACTATATGCATAAATAACTTTCTTGATGATATAAAAATTTCATGTTGCTTACTAGATAATAATGAAACGCGATATTTTTCTATTTGTTCACTAAAATTTTAGCGTCTTTATTTTTATGATAATCAGTGATTAAATAATCAATTTAACTTGGCGGCAAAAATTAAAAAAAATTAAAATTCGAAACAATTAAAGCATGAAAGGCAAACATTAAAAAACTAAAATTATGAAATTAAACAATTTCTAAAACGAAAATTCTGAAATGAAATATTAGAAAATCTAAAATAATAAGAGTTAAGAGTATTTTTGTTTTACATTTAGAATTTAAAATTTATTTTTTCAACTATGATAGTTTTTTAATATTTTCAGTTTCAAAATTTTACCTTTCATTATAAATTAATTGTAATGGGGTTCTTTGTCCCGTGTATAAAGAGTCAGTGACGAATTCACTGATCTATCGAATAGCGAGAGGAGTAAAAGCAGCAGCTCGTTGCAGGCTTCTTGTAGGCTGTGCGAAGCCTGGCCCGTAGCGCAGTATGCTGTAAATGCTCGTCCTCGAGCCCGTGAGTCCGCGGAGGCGTCGTGAGAGTTGATGCTACGTAGCTTAATCGCGGATGAAATGTATAATCGAGAGGGACAAACGCGGGGAAAAGGTAGAGAGTCAGGTGCGAAATAACCAAGCGCAGGTTGAAATTCTAGTTAAATTTATATAAAACTGAGTAAAGAAAGGTACAATCGCAACGCTAAGCAAGAGAGAGACGAAGCAGAGCCTAAAGCGGAGAGAGAGAATAGCGATCAAGCGAGTACTTACATTCGCCTTCGTGCTGGCTCGCAAGGATGCCTCGTGACTCGACTGGAATGGCGCAATCGGACGGCCGTGGCCCACGCTGGGCAGCCAGGAAGATGCCTCGTGGCCTTGTGTGTGTGGCTGGGTGCAGCGGAAGGACGAGAGGCAATAGCTGATCAGCTCGTGACCGACTCGTGAAGATGACCTTCGCTGGAAAATGCTCGTACCCGGCGACACACCAAGAGCGCGGTTCCGTTGCAGCTACAATCTTCCAGGGCTAGCGCGCGCAAAAGCACCGAGACCTTTAGAGTATACAAACAGTTCGACTGTACGGTTCGGCAGTCGGATTCGAAGTCCCTTAGCGCGGGACGCGGCAGCATGGGCAGCGCGGACTTTCTCCCACTCTCTCTCTCTCTCTCGCGACACACTCATACACGCGCGCGGCTCTCTCTCTCTCTCTCTCTCTCTCTGTGCGTTCGCTAGCTGGGCTTTCTGCTCTCTCACTTACCTTGTTGCTGAAATAACGTTTACGACATATATATTTTTAGATATGTTTATATACAGTAATGAGGGAGAGAGACATAACGAGAGTGCGCTAGTCAACTCGTTATACAATGTGTCATTTTCGTTATACAATGATAGGAATTGACATTAGGAAAAAAGCTCTTAATAAAACAAATTTTATCACTATTGCAAAATATATTTTAATCGAGCGACGTTAGGAGTGAGGTGAATCGCGCTAATTTTAAATAATATTATTTTATTGATATATTTTGTTAATATATTTAATACTGTCATCAAATAATTACAAAGAGTTTAAACAAAATTTTAATATTTAAAATTTATTTTCATTCTATTCTATAATTTTAAAACTGGTCCTGTGTATAAGTAGCTATAACTACTTTTATAGAATGTTGACTGTATTGAATATATTCAGTTATACTTGACAATAGTTTATTCTGATGAAAAGTTTTTGAAATCGTGCTTCTGATTGGTTAGAATTCAATCATCTGATTGGATAATTTCAAAAACGTTCCACAGGAATTAATTGCCATCGAGCGTACATCTAATTTAATAGTATATTCAATAATGGCATGTCAAATGATTAAATATTGTTTTAATTCATTTGTCAATCGCGAGCAAAGCGAGCGTTTCTGGCTAGTTTTAATAAAAAAAAAACACTGCTAAACAGTGCAATAAATTCTAAAGAATGGCACAGCTAAGCAGTTCAATGCTTTCGAACGCTGAATTGTAAAACTGCATGTGTAAGCGTAGTTATAAAAAAAGCTATAGAGATTTAGTCGAGTTATGGCTATCATAATGTAGAGTCGAATCTGTAACGGTGCTTATATTCGTCTGAAAGTATTATTTTAACCTTATTTTCGCATGGTTATTCTAACATGATAGCAGAGCGTAGTTATGAAGAAGAGATCTATGGTTACAAAGAAGAAGTACATGTTTGAAAAGGGACTTAAATAAGCATACAGGAAAGCCATTTAATGAGTGTTAAAGATACATATTGATATTTAGAAGGAAAAAGTGCAATTTGGGTCTACACAGTTACAAAAGAAGAATTAATCGAATATCTATGCATCTCTAAAGTGAGATCGGTGTTAACTTACTTACACATTGGCGTATTAAGAAAACTATGTGCATGTACTAAAGAGAAAACAAAGGCAAATTCAGCATCAAAATGAGAGTTAATCAAAATCCTATCGGGTTATAAGAACAAAAAAAAGTTTATGAAGTAGTCAAATTAGATGATTTAAGCAAAGTAACTAAGAATATATTAGAAAAGGCTCTGGAAGAAAAAGACAGGGAATTCAAAGAGGAAAATAATAAAAAAACTAACAAGAATGAATTAGAAAATCGAAGCAGTGATCGAGAATTAGAAGTAAATGAAAGATTGAATCAACAGAAAGAAGAAAAGGCTTATAAGGACGACGTCAAGCTCTAATTGTATGATGGTAAAAATTATAATATTTTAAGGAAGAATATATTTTTGTTTTTAAATGGTAAGGATGCGACGAGGTTGCAACATGAGAAAGAACAAACAGTGCTAAACGAGCAGGTTGGGCAGAAAAAAATCTAAAAGTAACGAATTATATTTATTATAGTATCCCAAATCATGAATTAGAGTTTGTAAATGAAAAAAATACGTAAAGGAATCATTGGTTCTACAGATATGTCTAATGAATAAACTACATAAAATGAAGTTTAAAGATTTTGAAGACTAGTTTATTTTTCACAGAATTTGAAAAAAAAAAATTAATGAATTAAAGAATGGAGGTGGAAAAGTTGATGAACGAGAAAAGTTATATTGGAGATCTGGTCGATGCATTACAAGAAAGTGACAGAAATTAAAAAAAAATAAAATAAGCATGTGGGAAAGTCGAAATACAAGTAATGACAGCGCAAAGGAAAAAACTAGCATTTTTCAAGCTGAACAAAATGAAGATAAAAATTGCTATGGATGTGGGCAATTTGGACATTTTAAGCAGGATTGCAAAAACTCCTGGACCAGAGAAAGGGGCAGGAGAGGTGGAACGCATTTGCAAGGAGGTACAAGATATCCATAGCAGCAATAGCAGACAGTAGTTTCGAGGCCGCGGAAGCAGAAGTGGACAGCGAGGCTATTACGTCAGATGCCGAGGAGGTCAATAGCACAGCGACGCAGCAAGACAACACGACATCAGGTGTAGCGAAAACGTTAGCGAACGATTTACAGCAGATTCATTTTTAACAGAGGTAAAGCGTGACGATTAAAGCGGTTCGAGAATGTATGTTTGCGATACGAATTAAATAGATTGGATATTATTAGACAGTGGCTGCTCAGACCACATAATGAATGATAAGTCATATTTTGCGGATCTATCATTTTAGAGAAAGCAATAAATGATCATGCTGGATACAGAACTTTAATAAATGATGAAATAGTCAGGAGTAGACATGTTGAAATTACTGAAAATGATAAAAACTCAATTGAATTCCAAAGTGACAAAAATAGCGATGATGATAACGATGAAAATTTTGAAAATGATAAAATTTTATATAATGAAAGAGAAAGTCCTGTAACAAATGAAAGTGATGAAACAGTAAAGTCAAATGAAAAATATAACAATGATGAAGGAAAAATTCAAAGAAGGTCAAATCGAGAAAGAAAGAAGCCTGATTGGTATAATTGAAATCTTGTAAATTCAAACTATATGCCGTAAGCGATATACTGTAGTATATATAAACTATAATGAAAAGCATTTATGGGAAGAGGCTATAAATAGAGAGATAAATTGTTTATTAAAAATCAAAGTAATACAAATTTTAACCTTATTTTAACATGGTTATTATAACAATCTCGCCTATAGACGTTGTGTTTCTAATAGCTTTTCTACGTGTATGATATCTTTTTATTTTCTTTAGTACCTTTGTGTCGAGCACCGTGTCTTCTACCAATTTTATAAGCAAGGTTGCATTCATGTTAGAATGGGTGATCTTTCAAGCTTTCTCATCGTCTACGCTAGTGCGTCTTATTCTGGCTCCTTGGCTATCAAATAGCGCGCTATGGCTTCTCTCATCGCCGGTATATACATGCGGATATTACAGGAGGAGATAGAGGTATTGCTTTCTCAGCTGTTCGGTCCCGAATTCGTTCGCTTGTCGATTTCGCGCGGCTTATATAATGTGCGGAAAATCGAACGGTTTTTTGACATTGCTTTCTTCAAGAGAAAGCTTTGTGATGGTGAAAAAATCGATATCCAAGATTTTGATAGATTTCGATATTTTCCAGGTTCCTGAGTCAGAAAAAGTGGTTTTTGAAAAATGTATGTCTGTATGTATGTATGTATGTACGTATGTATGTATGTATGTATGTATGTATGTATGTATGTATGTACGTGTGAGCGCGAAAATGATTACCACGATAACTCTCTAACGCATTTATATTTTTCGCTGAAACTTTACAGGCTTATCAAGTATGATCTAATAAAGAACTGATTAAATTTTGGAGCCGATTCACAAAGATAAAGCGGGTTTATGGAAAAAAAATTTTTTTTTATAAAAACATTGATACATTTTTTTTTATTATAACTCCTGAATGCAATTGTACTTTTTGCTGAAACTTTACAGGCTCATTGAGTTTAAGCTTACGAATAACTGATTAAATTTTCAAGCCGTTTGACTAAAGTAAAGTGCGTTTTTTTTTAAATTTCTCTTCAATATTAAAAATGGCATATTTTGCCCAAAAATGGTTACCACGATAACCCCTGAACGCATGCGCTGAAACTTTACAAGTTCATTAAGTATAACCTAACAAAGCACTAATTAAATTTTGGAACCGATTTACTAAAACGAAGCGCGAAAAAAAACGTTTTAACATTAGAAAATAAAAAATCTTTATTATAACTTCCGAACGCATCTGTACTTGTTGCTCAAAAACGTTCTGCCAAATCACCTTCCACCAAGTTTACATGAGGGAGTTTTTGGGTCAGTGGTAGAGCACGCGCCTTGATATCTTGGGGGTGTTGCGTCAAATCACCCTCGTCACTTTACTTTTGTGCAATTTTGTTTCCAAAAATCCCGTTACAATATATACTTTAATGTTATTTGTTAACAAAATATAAGCTGTTATGTTATTTGTTAACAGAATAGAGCTGGTAAATATAAGGTTTTAAAAAAGGTTTAGGTTCAAAAAATTCCCTTCCCACTCCTTCAGCTGCACAATGTATTATTTTTTTATATAGTGTGCGTAAAAGTCGATTTTACGCATGCTCCGCGTGCAATAAATCGCATTTTATGCCCGAGTATCGACAAAAATAAATGTTCGAAAATTTCCTAACTTTTCCTTACTTTTCATGTCCTAGAAAATTCCATGATTTTTCCTTGATTTCCAGATTTCCTTCAACTCCTGGATACAGCTGATTAAAAAAACGACTGAAGCACCAAATTTTGGAGAAAATGTTCAATATTTTCATTAAGAAGCTTTAAAACGATTCTCTTAATCATCAAATCTCTTGGAGAAAGCATACTGTTAATGAAGTTAGCAGCGGTTTTTTTTCTATACCGACGTCACAATTCTGACGTTGTAACGGTTTAACTTTCCCCAAGAGACTGGAATGTCAGTCGATTCCAGGATCTGAATAGGGGAAAGGGGCAAGAAAAGAGTCTGTTTTTATATTTTTAATAATAACAAAATATATTTCTTAAGTAAAGAATAGCAATTTGGAATCAGTAACTGCCGGGATAGTACAATGAGGTTTTGAGGTTATCCCTCGGATTTGCGGAGTCGTGGGTGCACGGCTTCACAAGTCTTCGTCACTCGTCTCGTTCCTCCCTCTATCCTGTGTGCGCACAGAGATAAAGCGAGTCGTGAGATGTCGGCGTAAGGCTGGCTTTGTTGGTTAGAATTTTTACGGTGACACCGGGTATTGTCACGTGTGCTCACGTAGACGAGGCTCGATGTCGCTCGGGTGTTCCGGGTTGCCTCGTGTGCTCAAGACGGCAATTTGGAGTTTCGGAGTTTCGGGTTTCGGTTCGTCTACCAAATCATCACGTGTGCTCATGAGACGACTTCATCGGCGCAGATCTATCTCTCGCTGTTCCCTGTAGTAACGTGTGCGCACGATGCTACCTGGAGTGGAGCTCGAGTAGAACTGCTTATCGTGCTGCGCGATCCGCCTTATAAAGGCGCGCGGCGCGGATATGTATGGGTGCGTTGACGGCACCGCGTACGCCGCTCGCGCCACCTGGCGCGTCGTCGCTGAGTCGCTCGCCGGCTGCCGCGCTCCGCGCTCGTGCGGCCTCGCCTTTCGTTGCGCGCGCGCGCTCGCTGCGCATTCAGTGTTTATTGCGGTTGCCTTACATGTGCGAGACTCGTGTCAATGGCTTTTGTTTTGTTTAGCTGAGTTGCTGTGTATCTTCTCTCTTATTAATGCCATTAGTTTGCAGGTGTATATGTACCATTTCGAAGATCGATCTTTTATTTAGATTGGGCTCTTTATCTATTATGTCACAATTGTCAAAGTTGAATGTGTCATTATAATGTTTTTGGTGTTCAGAGATTACATTATTTTTTGATTTTCTGTGTTCCTCAGCGCGTATTCAAACATTTCTTTTCGTTTGGCCTACGTATGTAGCAGAACAGTCATTACATTTTAGTTTATAAACAACATTGTTCTCAAGATTTTTATCTTTTCTATCTTTGCCTTTTCTTATGATGTTACACATTTTGCTGTTATTTCTTAGAACTGTACAATGTTGTTTCTCTTAAAACTATGACTAATCTGCTGATAGAAGCCATTTACGTTTGGAATACATATGGTGTTTCGTTTACCGTTGTTGCTACTGTTTGTTTGTTGTCGTGGTTGTTCATTAGATTATATCATGGATAATCTTTTCTTTATATATTTATCTACAAATACATTTGGATAGTTATTGTCAAACAATAGCTTTCTGACTATATCGATTTTTTTATTATGAAATCTTTTATTTTTTAGGATTTCGTCAATTTTGTTATTCGGAATACATGTCATAATGTAGTCGACATATCGGAAAAAGAAAATCGGTTGGAAAGATAGTTTTGATAAGCGATCGGTCTCGAGGTCATCCATGATAATGTCAGCGAATAGCCCCGAGATCGAAGAGCTTATTGGAGTGCCAAAAAGTTGTTTGTAGAATATTCCGTTGAATTCAAAACAAGTTTTTTCCATAAGTAATTCGCAAGCTAGCAAAATGTCGTCGAGAGGTATTTCGGATTTTTGTGCGATATGCGCCTACCTCTTTTCAATACTTTTTTTATGAGTGTTTTGTCAATATTTGTGTAAAGCGATTTTACATCAAGACCGGTGTGAATTTTAATTTGCTGTATTTTTTACCAAAAAAACCCATTCTCATTCCAAGTGTTCATGTATTAGCTTTTGCATATTTTCTGTTTTCCACGCCCGCCTCGACAAGTAAAAATTTTGCAAAAGTCGTGCAGGCTTTCTTCATCGCGTTATCCGAAGTGACCGTAAGAGTGCGCTGACGCAGGCCAAGAATAAGAACGTGGACGCGTGCGAGCTAGCAGTCGACAATGTTACTCTATTAATTAAAATTAATTATTGAGCGTACTTTCGTCCAGGGATAAAGAAAAATAGCATACTACACGCAACCAGAATATTGGATGCTCTGGCATGCCAAAATCCAACATTTTAGCCTTGTGTCGTAATGTACTATTCAAATCAATTCTAATTTGTTATGGTACTAATAAACTGTTTATTAAAATTGATGCCTTGAATAAAGAATATAAAAAAAACCTGTGCGTGAATTTCTGTCATCATTTTTGCTCTTTCAAAGTAGTCATCATATCGTTCTAAAAGTAATTTTCCAGCTTCTTCATTTAATGCTGATTCCCCATTTGGCATTATAAGAAGGCATTTGATTGTCTGAAATAAAATAAAAACTGTCTGTTGATTATTTTTATTAAAACCAAGAAAAACTATTTATATTTATAACTTATAATAATCTTAAACATTGAAATTGATAAATTTAAGAAAATCAATAAACTACGTAGTTGATTTAGGGAAAAGGCAATGTTTAAAGTTTACATCATGGTGTATGGGGGCAGTGGATTTGGAAACGTTTTCTGATATGTCTCAGTTTTTAATCACACCGTCTAAAGAGTTTCAAAGTAACTTTTTGTACCCAGAGCAAAAGACAATTTGATTTGATTACAAAGTTTTTTTTTCATTGGTTGTGTTACGGTTTTTTAAACGAATTATTAAATTTTTTTTAAATTTAACTTTTGAACAAATTTCAATATCTCCAAATACTTACTTGAAAAAATGTATTGTAGTTTCACAGCCTAATTAGGCCATGCAACAGAGCAAAATAATACCCATTATTTGACATTAAGACTACGTGAAAAGCAACTTTGAAATTATATAAAGAACAGTTAGTTGATGAATTGTGCACACTGATGGATAATAAAAGAACGACGAACGATAATATAAATTTTCCGCGGTACAAAGATAGGTAATTTTATTCTCTAAAAGGTACATATCAAGCAATTTACTTAAATTAATTTTTTGATAACTTAATCAGATAAAACTGAACTCTCTGAAACTAAAAAAACAGTATAAAAAAAGCGAGTTAAAAATATGTAAAAACGGACTTTTTTCCCACCGTGTTGCAGTAAAAACAAAGAAAACGAAACTTGGTGGCTTAAAATCCACTTACAATTAGTAGAAGCTAAGATACAGGCGTATACATACACACATGCATCCATACGGAAATTTTCCAAAAACACTATTTTTCGACCTAAAATACTCCAAAACACACTTCCAGAATGTTTTTAGACAAACTCAAAAAATCACTATTACAAAGATTCCTTAGGAAGAAAGCAATGAAATGTTATAGTATTGTTACGTGTGAGGGTCGATGGTTTTTTCCTCTGTGAGGTGTTAAGCTAACGGATGCTGCGATAACAACAGGGTTATGAATGGACGCAAGAAAGATTATCAATAAATGTGTCTGTTTATTAATCAAGTGGCGCGGTAGCGCCACGAAGGCCAGTTTGAGAAGCAGACGAAGCCGCGGCGCCCGTGACACTATTTACTTCAATATTGGTGTTCGGATTTTTCATTATACAAAAAAAAATACTTATCATTACTATTAGCTTATTAAAATGTTTTCTGAGCTAAACTATGATTTCCAACAGAAATATTAGTAAAAAGGCTGCTTATTTTTATAATCTGTAAGTGTATAATCCACAAATGCTAAAATCACGTTTTTCTTCTTCAGCCCGAAATGTGTTAGGACCGTTAAGTTAGCCGCCTGAAGTGTTAGGACCGTGAAGTTGGCCGCACAGCTATATACAGATGGAAATTTCTTTCTCAAGAAAATATAATAATATATTACGATATTTAGAATTAAGAGGTTGCCGGTGCATACTCTGAGTTCCGGAGCAGTAACAGTAACTAGCTTGCCAAGGTAGCCGATGACAAGGTTCAGGTTGTTTTTGGTGTCTTGGTATAAAAATCATTCAAATACGGTGTCTAGATGTACAGGGTGGTCGATGACGATGTCTAGGTAGTGCGCTCCATGGTTTTTGATGTCTAGGTAAATAAATTATACGAGGGCGGTGTCTCGGTGTACAGGGTTGTCGATGACGAGGTCTAGGTGGTGCGCTCCGTGGTTTTTTATGTTAAGGTGAAAAATCATTCTAGGAAGGTGTCTAGAGGTACAGGGTGGCCGTTGACGATGTCTAGGTAGTTCGCCCCGTGGTTTTTGGTGTGTAGGTGTAAAAATTATTTGAATGCGGTGTTCAGGTGTACAGGGTGGCCGATGACGAGGTCCCCGTGGTTTTTGGTATCTAGGTGTAAAAATCATTCAATGGTCTAGGTGCACAGATACGATCCTATCTGTCGGCTCCGAGTCAAAACTACCTGTCTAGTGCTGGATTTGATCGAGTTGTTTTAAATTTTAGATGTCGCAGCGCAGCATCGGTCCAAGCAAGTTCTACGCCCGGGGAGAGACTGATCTCGTAGTCTAAATGGAGTGCTATGACGAGACCTGGGATCAACCAGGCTCGGATAAGATCTGCCCGGTCTGTCATGCGCTTCGAGGCTTACCTCCGGGAAGGATTTCTTTCGAGGGTCATGGGGTAAGAGTTTGTTATGTTATGCTGATTTTGATTATTCTATTTATGATTCTAATCTTTTGGGTTTCGTTTGATTTCAGGCTTGGGTTCGGAAGCTGCTGCTAGTCCTCTTCACTACGGCCGAGGTAGAGGCCTTGACTGCTGCCGGATTCATCTAATCTGACTTTTTGTTCGCTTTAAATCCTATAATATATGTATTAGACGATCTTTTGATTATTTAATTACCCTGACTTCTCCGAATAAGATCAATCATGTTTTGTGATTAATATATCGACAGTCGAGAATAAGAAGCAGCTAGTCCAGACAAAGCCTCCGAAAGCAGCTAGTCCAAAAAATCGTTTCGGAAAGCAGCTACTCCAGAAATTTTTTTCAGGAGGCAGCTACACCAGAAAAAGTCTGATAAAGCAGCTACTCCCAAATCCCCTCTCAAGTTTGCAGACCCATCTGTTATTTTATTATAGAATACGAAAACTGCCGTCAATTTTTTTCACAAAAATTCACGCATGTTTACATGTGTTCCTAACCAACCTAACGATCATAAAACAACAGGCTATTAATTAAATAGGTCAATCGCGCAATTTTCGAGAAAACGATTTTTACATTTTAGCTCTTTACTTGAAAACCGCTCGACGAAATCGATTAAAATTTTAGTAGCAGATAGCTTTTTTTGTGGCAAATTACCAAATAACATTTTAAACATTGTTTTAGAGATATAAGGAATTAAAAAATTAAAAAAAAAAAATTAAAACCTTGATATGTTACGAACCATAGGGGTTTGAAAGCTGTGCAATGAACTTAGCCAAAACACATAAAATATCTATTTTTTCCCAAAATCTCAAGTGCAATAAGGCCGTCCGTAATCAAGGCACAAAAAAACTGATTTTTTTGTTTTCGATTTATTACTGAAAAAATAAGTGGTCAAATTACTTTAAATTTCAATGGGATACAGTTTGACACGTGACCCATCGACATAATCTTTTTCGCGTTATAATGTTTAGTTACAGAGATATGAATTAAAAAAAAATCACCTTTTTCATTTTATCTGCCGAACAAAGCGGTCAATCCCGAGCACCAAACGAGGAAAAGTAAGTAATTTTATTCTCTTTCAAATGCATTATAGCTGAATTGTTTGTAACAATGGGATTATTGAAAAAAACGCAAAATAGTGTTTTTTAAAAATCAAAAAATGGCCATGAAAAATATAGTTAGAAATTAAAAAATAACTATTTTCCCGAATTCAGAATCCAAAAATATATGCATTTCAAATTTTATTGATATTGACAAAGTAGTTCCAGAAATATTACGGTATACATACACACACATCCATACGCACGCACGTACGCAAGCACACACACACTATAATTCCGCTACGCCAACCCCAAGCCCAGGGTCCCACCAGACAAGAGGTGGGGAAGCAGGAGGGGGAGGAGTAGCAACCTCGTTAAATAACCAAGGCTCATCTGGCCCGGATGACAGCACCTTTTTAAGGGGCTCCTTTCTAGGATACAGGATAGGGGAAGAAACCCCGAATATAAATCAATTATGGACAGTGAGTAAGTTAAAACACTGTTCCAAGCGGGACAAGCATTACAGCCCACTCTCGACGTTGGTTACGATCGGGTGAAAACCCCGGTGGCCGACGCAGGCTCCATGGATGCTGGGGGGAGCCAATTAACTCAAACAAGACAGGAGGTTATAGAGGTATGTCACTCGGTCCTCAAAGGAAGATTAGCCTGAAGTGACGATTTCAGCCAAAAACATTCACAAGAGTGTTAAGGATGACATGAAAAAGGTCATGCCTTTCTGGAAACGGCTCATCAGCGTAAGAGAAGCGTCAAGCAATACCAAGTCTAGCTTTGGACAGATGATGTCAAATAGCTCACGTACCTCGCTGACCTCAAAAGAAAAACGGGAGGTAGAAACGCCGAGGAAGAGGAAGGAACGGTCTCCTACACACAACGAGACCAATAAGAAAAGAAAAGAAGAGGACAAGGCGCCAAAGCACGGCCATAGTGCGCCACTAGCGACGACTTCCAGCCACAGTCCACACCTCCCACAACAGGGACATTACTACCCTATCAGAGGGTGGAAACAAGAAAGAAAAAGAAGATGATAAGATTAACAATGGTGTTGTAGATCAGAAAGGCACTAGAAAATCTAAGCCGCCAAGGGCAAGATTAACCCGACCGGAGGCTCTAATCATAAAAGCTACCGACAGAAAGTCCTACGCTGATATCCTGCAAAAGATGAAAGCAGACCCAAAACTGAAAATGCTAGGGGATATCGTAAAATGATACGCAAAACGGCGGTTGGTGACCCACTTTTGGAACTCCAACGCACATCGGAAGGGAACGGAACTTCGACAAGCGGTGCAAAAGTGCTAAAAGAGGGTGTCACCGTAAGAACCCTACAAGATGTAGAGGTCTTTTGTGTAAAGGATGTTCTAACCACTAAGGAGGACATCGTGGAAGCGCTACGGAGGGAGCTTCAAGATAGCGGCTCAAATACAGTGGAGAAAACGGTAGTAAAGTCTGTGCGCAAGACATATGGCCATACGCAGACGGCGGTCATTCAAATGCCAGCAAAAATGGCTCAGCAGATGATCGCAAAGCAGAAAATCAGGATAGGCTGGGTAGTATGCAAAATACGAGAGATAAAGCGGAATGCACGTCCACTTTGCTGCTATAAATGTCTAGGATTTGGACATATTGGCAAAAACTGCACAATAACACAAGATCGAAGTAACCACTGTTACAAGTGTAGAGTCGAAGGACATAATGCAAAAGATTGTAAAAACAAACCGAGCTGCGTTCTCTGTCAAGAAAGAGGAGCAACAGAGAAAAGTGACCATGCTGCTGGTAGCTACACATGCTCAGTATACCGAGCGGCAGTAGAAAAGTTAAAGAAACGAAGATAATAAAGATAGTGCAGTTGAACTTGAATCACTGCGAGACAGCACAGGATTTACTTAACCAGTACGTTCATGAGACGGAGATCGACGTAGCCATTATATGTGAACCATACAGAGCTCGGGAAAAGACATCGTGGGAAACAGACGACACTGGCAGAGCAGCGATCTGGGCATGTGGGAATGTGGCATTTCAGGAAAAAATGTTGACCAGCGAGGAAGGATTTGTTCGTGCAAAGATAGCAGAAATACACGTATACAGCTGCTATGCTTCGCCTAACGCACCGATCGAACAGTTCGAGCGGCAGTTAGATCGACTTGTACAGGATATTGCGGGGAGAAAGCCAGTAATTATTACAGGCGATTTTAACGCATGGGCCGTAGAGTGGGACAGTCAAAGGACTAACCAAAGAGGACGAGTACTGCTAGAAGCATCTGCTCTCCTAGACTTGGTGTTAGTTAATCAGGGTAGCACTAACACCTTTAGAAGAGGAGACGCATGATCTATTGTAGACCTGACCTTTGTTAGTAGTTGCCTTATTGGCTCAACTGACAAGTGGACCATAGGTGAACACTACACAAGTAGTGATCGACAGGCCATAATAATGGAGGTAAGAAAATCAGAGCAGAGACCCAGCGCGAGTACAAGGACAAACAGAGTCGGTTGGAAAACCAAGGATTATGGTAAGGAGATGTTCCTACTGGCACTGGAAGAATTGCAACTCTCGGGGACGGCGAACAGCAAGGCGGAACAGGTGATCGGTAATATCACACGAGCCTGTGACGCGGGCATGCCAAGAAGAGTGCCCAATTGTAGACGACCACCAGTATATTGGTGGGACAAAGAGGTTGACAGTGCGCGCAGCGAGTGTCACCGGACTGTCCAAAATGCCTGGAACTATTACACCGGGTAGTGACCACACTGTTCCCCAGGCAACTAGAAGAGCCAAGTGTCATCGAAAGAGTTGCGAGAAATTGTTAGCCCTGCAGCAGGGTAGGAAACAACAAGGCCCTAGGGCCGGATGGCATTCCCAATATTGCATTGAAGTATGCCATTCATGCTCATCCAGAGGTCTTCGTAGACTTGTACAATACATGTCTAAAAAAGGGAACATTTTCCACAAACTGGAAAAAACAGCGACTAGTGCTTCTGCCAAAAGGAAATAAACCACCCGAGGAGTCCTTATCAAACAGACCACTCTGCATGTTGGATACCCCAGGGAAGATTCTGGAACGCATTATCTGCGTCAGAATAGATCATTTTATAGAAGGAAAAGGTGGATTAGCGGAACACCAATATGGCTTTAGGAAGAATCGTTCAATCCTGGACGCAGTTAGCCTAGTGATCGACACTGCGCAAACAGCGATAGAGGGAAAAAGATGGAAGGGAGAAAAAAAGTAGTGCTGCGCTATAGTTACATTGGATGTCAAAAATGCATTCAATTCGGCCAATTTGAGTGAAGTACACAAAGCACTCCGGAAACAGGATGTCCCCTTATATATAAGAAGAATGATGTCCGACTATTTGAAGGACAGAATCCTATTATATGACACTGAGGACGGTACCAAGACATATAAAGTTAAAGGAGGCGTCCCCCAGGGGTGAGTACTTGACTCACCGACTTGGAACATCATGTATGACAGGACACTAAAGCTACAATTACCTGAAGAAGCAACAGTCGTAGAATTCGCTGACGACATAGCAGTAGTGGTAGTAGCAAAACATAAAAAAGAGTTGACAGACATAGCTGACGAGTCAACACGTATAATACACGAACGGCTAGAGAGACGGGACTGAAACTAGCCAGTCACAAAAAGTTATCCTCATTTCCAGTAAGAAGAAAATGGAGAAAATCATACTGACGACGGATGAACACGTGATCGTTTCTCAACTAACCATCAAATACTTGGGCATCACCATCGATACAACACTAAGTTTTAATCATCAATTTTAGCAGCCCCAACTTTTGATGAAGCAGAAAAGTTGGGGCTGCTTAATCACGATTGATGCTAAATGTAGGAGGGCCATCTCAAGCGAAGCCAGTGTTACCACATCGATTATGCTATATGCAGATAAGCCCGGAGGCATCCATCCTGGTTAAAAACTGTGTGAGGTAGTAGTTGACCTCCCCATGTTCTCTACCAGTCCAATCCTTTATTTTTGGTATAAGGCGATGTATCCATCACCCTTTGTCACTAAAATCCCATCTTCTTTGCCATTCGGTCATTGTCTTCTTGCTTGCTGCATCCCAATCTTCTTCTTAGTGTTGTCACTTGTTCTTCTTTTAGTTTGAAATACTTCCTTACTTTCCATCGCCAATAGGTTAATCGGCGACTACCAGCAATAATGCACACCGCATTGTCCGATACTGTACGGTAAGCGGACGCCACTTAGTGCACTTCAGAAGATAACTTACTGCAATGTTAGCGCCCGGGAATACAGGGGAGGAAAACCCAGACAACCCCAAGTCTCAGATCCCGGAAGGCGGGTACAACGAAGAAAGTCCTAACTACTCCACAGGATAGAAGTCGAGACAACAAAGAAGCAGATAATTAAGCTAAAAATATTGCGTGGCAGAAAGTCGTCATAAGAAAGTCAAAGAAAAAGGAAAAAAAGGCAACTAAAGAGGATAAAGGAGTCTCTGGCATTGCAAACCAGAACAGAACCAGCAAGAATGGACAGAAGCGATCAAGACCTCCCAGACCGGATGCTTTAACCATCAAGGCTGAAAAAGGAAAGGGACATGCAGACATTTTGTCCAAGATGAAAGCGGCTCTGTTACTCAACACACTGGGAAAGAGCGTAAATAAAATACGCAGAACAGTTGCAGGCGATCTTCTTATAGAGCTTAAACGCAC
Organism: Nasonia giraulti; assembly: GCA_016647725.1. Classification (NCBI taxonomy): domain Eukaryota; kingdom Metazoa; phylum Arthropoda; class Insecta; order Hymenoptera; family Pteromalidae; genus Nasonia; species Nasonia giraulti. The sequence goes on from QLYP01000327.1 coordinate 75,343, forward strand.
AAAAGAAGTCAAAACCTCGGACTTTCAAAAAGCAGTTAAAGCGTTACCAGAATGAGGCGCCACAATTAAAGAACTGCAGAAAGAAGAAACCATTAATGTAAGAGATCTGGACATGCTTACCTTAAAAGGTACTAGAAGCACCACAGAAGGAAATTAGCGAGGAGAACACCATAGAAGTCTCTACGATAAGATCTCTGCGAAAGACGTATGGTGTTACGCAGATTGCAGTGATACGGGTACCAGCTCAGATAGCAGCTAAGATCACTTAGCTACAGAAGATCAGAATAGGATGGGTCAACTGTAGGATCCAGGTAAATAACCACAAAAACGAGCCGCTTAGGTGTTATAAATGTCTAGGTTTTGGCCATATAGGTAGAAAGTGCACAGTAACTGGAGACAGAAGTAAGCTTTGCTTTAAATGTGGAAAAGATAGGCACAAAGCAAAGGAGTGTAAGAACCAACCCAACTGTGTACTCTGCAAAGAAGGCACAGGGGGGAATAGTGACCACGCAGCTGGTAGCTATGCATGCCCAGTTTACCGAGCTGCAATAAAAGCCACTGACAGGCAAAGAAAATTAAAATAGTGCAGTTAAATATGAATCACTGCGCGACTGCACAGGACCTACTAAGCCAGTAGGTCCGCGAGACAGGAATCGACATAGCCATCGTCTGTGAACAATACAAAGACCTGGACAAACCATCATGGGATATGGACAGTACTGGTAAAGCGGCGATATGGGCATGTGGAGATGCCACTTTCCAGGAAAAAAATACAAGACGTAATAAAGGATTCGTACGCGCTAAAGTCGCAGGCGTACACATTTACTGCTGTTATGCTTCACCCAGCACGTCAATAGAACAATTCAGACAACTGTTCCTGCTGGCCCTAGAAGAAATACAGCTGTCTGGTTCTGTGAATGATAAGGTCGAGCAGGTAATGAGAAATATTACCTGAGCCTGCGACATAACCTATGACAAGGAGAACTCTCAACATTAGACGATCGCCAGGATACTGGTAGAATAAAGAAATCGACGCAAAGAGTGTCATCGAAACAGAAGACAGAAACAGCGGGTAGCAAAGAAATACTAGAAGACTAGTCGTGGTAAAGAAATAGTAGACGACCTAAATAAAGAAGTGAAGAATGCTAAACGGATACTCAAGAGGAAAATCCGAGAGAATAAACGACGGTGCCTGGAAGATTTACAGGATGAGGTTGAGCTGGACCCCTGGGGGCGACCGTACCAAGTGGTAATCAAGAAGACAAAGGGAGGTTATATTCCCTCTCCTAAAAGCCTGGAATTGCTGGATCGTATTGTGACTAGACTGTTTCCCCTTCAACTGAAAGTAACAGCTATTCCTGAAGCGAAGGCGAATGACAAAACCATTCCAGCAATCACCACAGAGAAATTACTGGCTGCATGCAAAAGAATTGGGAACAACAAGGCTGCAGGCCTGGATAAAATACCCAATATTGCATTGAAACAAGCTATACAGGCACGCCCCGATGTCTTTGTGGACTTGTACAACTCATGTCTTGAAGAAGGAAGTTTACTAACAATAAGAACTGGAAGAAGCAACGCCTGGTACTACTACCAAAAGGAGATAAGCCACCTGGAGAAGCTTTCTCATACAGATCACTCTGCATGCTTGACACCCCGGGCAAGATCTTAGAGCGCATACTCGGCGTTAGAATAGACCAAGTCATTAAAAAACCAGGCGGACTTGCAGTATATCAATACGACAGAAAAAATGCTTTACTCTTGATGCCATAAACTTAGTAGTTGACATCGCTAGAACTGCAACAGAAGGAAAAAGATGGAAAGGAGGATCAAAGAAGTACTGTGCTATCATTACATTGGATGTTAAAAATGCGTTTAACTCAGCCAGCTGGGGCAAGATACAGGAGGCACTACGGAAAAAAGAGGTACTCGCATATATAAGAAGTATTATGTTTGACTACTTTAAAGACAGAACCCTTTTGTATGACACAGAAAACGGCACGAAAACCTATCACGTACCCGTAGGACCCCACAAGGGTCAGTGTTCGGCCCACTATTGTGGAACATCATGTACGAAGGCGTACTTAGGCTAGAGCTACTCGAAGGTGCAACAGTTGTAGGGTTTGCAGATGACATTGCAGTAGTAGTAGCAAAGCAAAAGAAAGAGGTGACGGAAATCGCTAACGAGGCAGTAAGTAAAATCCACGATTGGCTAAAGCAGACTGGACTTGAGCTTGCTAGTCATAAAACGGAGGTTATGCTTATATCCAGTAGAAAGAAAATGGAGAAAATAACGCTGTCAGTGAAGAAACACGAAATAAACTCTCAGCCGACCATTAAGTACCTGGGAATCACCGTAGACGCCAGACTAACGATTAAGCAGCATCTTGAGAGGGCGAGCAATACGGCAGCAAAAGTCGGTGCTGCATTATCGCGACTAATGCCAAATGTAGGTGGGTCAACGTAGGGCCGAAGGTTACTCCTAGCCAGTGTAACTACATCAATTATGTTATACGGTGCCCCGATATGGGCGGACGCTATGTTGGTAAAGTCCTATGCACAAAAGCTGTCAACAGTTTATAGGAGAAGTTCATTGCGGGTCGCTTCTGCGTACCTAACAATATCAGAAGATGCAGTGTGCGTTATTCAAGTATGCCGCCTATTGACCTTCTAGCAACAGAACGAAAGAATATATACGAAGAAAATCGGCGTGCTGACAATACTCAAAAGAAAGTTTGGAAATTCGCCAAGGAACAAACCCTAGCTGAGTGGCAAAGACTTTAAGACTCCAGTGGAAATGGGCGATGGACGCACCGCCTCACACCATGTATTGTTGGCTGGACCAATAGACGACACGGGAAAGTGAATTACTATCTTACGCAGTTTTTGAGCGGACATAAGTGCTTTCGAGCCTGCCTACACCACTTCAAGATAGGGTAATCCAAATTGCCCAGTATGTTTGGAAGCAAACGAAGATGCGGAGCATGTCTTCTGCAACTGTTCGCGATACGAAATGGAACGAGAGGAACTCGAGCGGTACCTTCAGGCTAGGGTGACCTCTGAGTCAATGATGACAGCTATGCTAGCGTCAAAATATGGCTGGTGCGCAATAAACAACTACGTAAGGACTATTATCAAAAAACTTAGAAATTACGAAGAGAATAGAAGAGGCATGGCGAAACAGCTGAGTAAAACTGTTGCTAAACGAAGGCCACTAGGTCAAAGATACAAAACGCTCCTCGGACTGATGCAGAGGAACGTGGGTCACAGAGTTGAGCTCTCACTCCCCTGTCCGATGCAGAGGAACGTAGGAGCTAGGGTTGAGTACCTCTAAGTGCTCCTCAGACCGATGCTAAGGAACGTAGGTAACTGAGTTGAGCCCAGACTCCCTCACCCGATGCAGAGGAACGTAGGTGTCGGGGTTGAGTCAGTCCAGGGAATGGCCGGTCGATGCTGCTCGAAGTAGACGACCAGACGATGCTGCAGAAAGCAGACGGTTGGACGATGCAGGAGGAAGAAGACGGCAGGACGATGCAGAATAAAGAAGACGAGTTTGATCCTGAACCCCTAATCACCTTAGTGAATGAGGAATGTACGGAAATTTCAAACTTCAAAGAATAAGCCAAAAAAGGCTAGTTTACGGGCCCCACAGAAATATTGTTCAACGATAGTACCTGTGGCGATCCGGTGTCAGAGGGCCACTTGTGCAGAGTTTGATCTGCCTACGCCACATAAAAAATACACACACACACACACACATATATATATACCCTTGAATTTTTTTCAAGCATTTCTTCGAGGGAAGACAGCCCGTGAATACTTTTTTTATTTTCTGGCCCACTGTGCGCCGCCTCCAGCTGAACAGAGCATGCTGCCGGAAACAGCTTATAGGCCTGCTAATAAAGTCGCCAAAGCCAGGCCGGCCAGCGTTGCCTCGTTGGACGCGAAGTTATCGTCTCTGACAGAAGAAGATCTGGAGAAGCATTTTGAGAAGTTTTTCCAGAAGAAGACTCAAGAGCTAAGCTCTCCCAGCTGCAACACGTCAAGCCCAGGGAAAAATTCTTCACAAAATAAATCTTCTTCGACTGAAGAGGAAACGCCATCGAAACAAGGAACGGGTGACAGCCATCGTGCGTCAACTCGCGGTGGCGGCCGAGGTCGTGGAGGAAAACGTGGTAGAGGTGGCTGGCAGCGGGGAGGTAATCGAACAGATGCGATTACTCCCAAGTCTGACAAAAATAGAAACAAATCAGCAGGACCTGATGGCGATAAAATTCTCTGCTGGAATTGCAGCTGGCCAGGGTACTAAGTCCTCCTGCCCAGAATGTGCAAAAGAATTGCCAATAAACGAGAAAGAGAGCGAGTAGACAAGGTCCCTACCGTTCTAGAGGATCCGCGGACCTTCAACACTAAAAGCGTAACAGGAGTAGCGCAAACACTGCACGGCACGGCGAGTGACTTACCGCTAGCCAAGAGTAGCTCGACCGATGTGGAGGCGTCTTGCGATGGAGGTACTGTAGCCAGCGCTTTGGTAGAGAAGTACCCGCGGTGGTGGCTAGCCGTAGAGGTTGGCCAATACAAATTAAGAGGACTCTACGACACTGGAGCCTCGCGCACAGTCCTCGGCCCCATAGGCATATCGCTCGCTGCTTCATTAAAAATGCTCGTACGACCTCATGTGGGCCCCGGGGATAGAGCAGTCGACGGTCATTACGTTCCCATAGTAGGTAGCGTCAGATGGCCCTTCACTGTAGGGGGGATAACTCATTCAATCGATGTTCTTATTTTAAGCGAAGTCGATACTGAATGCACCTTGGGTGCAGACTTCATTCGCGCATTTTCGGAGATGCTTGACCCAGTAGCAGATAAGCTGCTGCTCCAAGGCACAGATGTTGAGATACCAGCCGTTCTCTCGTCTATGCGTGCTGAGGAGCTTTTATCGCTCGCCTCTCTCGGAATTGAAGCAATTACCGATGAGCAGCGCTTAGAAATCGACGGTCTAATGAAAGAATTGCTACCCGATCCTTCCTGTGAACAGCTAGGCTGCATAGATTGGATTCATTATGGTATTGACGTTGGCAGTGCTCGCCCAATTAAACAGCGGTATTACCCTGTTTCGAAAATTTTAGAGGACGAGATGCATGAGCAAGTGCACAAGATGCTCCGTGCCGGAATAATTAGAAGGTCCCAAAGTAATTGGTCCAGTCCAGTGGTTATGGTACGGAAGTCCGACGGCAGCTTTTGCTTCTGCGTCGACTACCGTAAGGTTAATGCTGTGTCAAAAATAGCTGCGTACCCGTTTCCTTATATGGACATGATACTGCGGAAAATACAGCACGCTAGATATATAACGGTGTTAGACTGCTCAGGAACATTTTTACAAATACCTCTTACCGAGCGGTTTGTTTGAATTCGTCAGGATGCCATACGGCCTCGCAGGAGAGCCGGCTACATTTCAGATGTTGGCTGACCGATTGATCACCCCAGAACTGGAGCCACATGCTTTTGCATATCTAGACGACATTATTATTGCGACAGATACTTTCTCAGATCACATAAAGTGGCTGACTTTGATCCTGAAGCGGATAAATGAAGCTGGTCTGACAATAAATCGCAAAAAGTCTAAAATTTGCATGTCCGAAGTGCGTTATCTCGGCGTGCTTGTGAATCGCGAAGGCTGTCGCCCCGATCCAGAACGAGTTCAACCTATTGTTGAGTACCCAGCTCCCAAGAATTTAAAGCATCTGCGCAGATTTCTCAGGATGGCCTCGTGGTACAGAAAATTTTTAGAAGATTTTGCCACTCTTTGTGAACCGCTCACTGCGCTCACCCGTAAGAATGTTAAATACGAGTGGAAAGACAAGCAATGGGCAGCTTTCGAGCAAGTTGCAACCGCCCCAGTTTTAGCAAGACCTGACTTCAGCGCTCCGTTTATCGTTGAATGTGACGCCAGCGATACAGGGCTTGGTAGCGTTCTCTTGCAGCGCATTGACGGCGAGGACCGCGTGCTCTGCTTTGCGAGCCGCGTCTTGTCTGCTACAGAGCGAAGGTTATCGGTGACTGAGAGGGAATGTCTGTGTAATTTGGTCCATCGAGAAATTCCGACCTTACATTTCACCGTAGTAACAGATCACCATAGCTTAGTGTGGCTTCAAAATTTAAAACATCCGAATGGAAAATTAGGTCGTTGGTCTCTGCGTCTTCAGTCGTATGACTTCGATATTGTGCATCCTAAAGGCAAGGACAATGTTGTCCCCGACGCACTTTCTCGCATGTATGAGACCGACGAGGACGAAACAGCTGCAATAGCATCTCTCTCCGTGGATTAGTCTATCAAGGACTCTTGGTACTTGAAAAAGGCGAAGCAAGTCGTCGAAAACCCTACGGCACATCCCTTTTGGAAGATCACCGGCGGACGACTTTACCATTACCGTCCTGATCCGACAGTAGATGACTTACTGGGACAAGATGAGGATGCTTGGAAGCTTGTAGTACCTTGCGAACAGCGCGAGAGGATTCTCGCGGAGTGCCACGAGGAGCCTGTCTCCGGACATATCGGAAGACTCAAGACTCATCAGAGAGCGGCGCTCAGGTACTACTGGCCAAATTTGTACAAAGACACAGCTCATTTCGTACGAAATTGCCAAATTTGCCAGCAAGTCAAGGTTGAGCAACTTGCTCCCGCAGGACTCATGGGCAAACACTTGGTTACACGCCCTTGGGAGATAGTCGCAGGCGACACTATGGGACCTTTCCCAAAGTCTACCCAAGGTCATGAACACCTATTAATTTTCATCTATCTATTTACGAGATGGATCGAATGCATCCCTATTAGAAAGGAGAATGCAAAAACCATCAAGCGAGAACTGAATCTGCAAATTTTCTTGAGATTCGGAATTCCTGATCGATTTTTGTTAGGTAATGTCACTCCATTTAAAAACAAGCTTGTCGACAACTTTTTGGAAGCACATAGAGTGTACCACGGCACCAGTGCTCCCTATGCGCCTAAATTCAACCCGACCGAGCGAGTGAATCGCACTATCAAGACCATGATTGCCGCGTTCATCGAAACCAAGCATATTACTTGGGACGAGCACATACCAGAATTTGCGTTTGCATATAATACTGCTATTCACGAGGCGACACGCTCTAGTCCAGCGTTCCTCAATTATGGAAGAAATCCCGAGCCGCCGTACACCGCACGAAGAGAAATAGGGCAAGCCGCCAGACAAAGCTTAGAAAAAGCCGCGCAAGATGATTGGCAGGCTCGCATGGAAAGACTAGGTGATTTTCGGGCTAATGCCCTTGAAAATTCAAGAGCCGCCCAAGAACGGCAGGAAAAGTACTATAACGCGAAACACCGCGACATAGAATATAAAGTGGGCGAAAAGGTATGGGCGAGAAATCGCATTCTTTCCTCCGCTGCTCAAGCCATCGCTGCAAAGCTCAGCCCTAAGTACGCGGGTCCCTTTATCGTGACGGATCGCATCGGGATGAACTCCTACAAGCTTCAGACAGAGCAGGGAGTTGATATAGGCAAGGTACCAGCCATGCTACGACGAAAAGCAGTTCTCAGAGGACTCGCCAGATCCGCAAGATTCGGACCGTCCGGTGTCAGAACCGTCGACGTCGCCTAAGAAAGACGAGCATGCAGCTATTTCTCAACCTGCGTCGTCGACGGTAGTGACTGCGGGCTCAGCGCCACAAATTCCGACTTTGGCAGTACCGAAGCGCAGGGGGAGACCTCGAGGTTCTATAAAGAAAACGCCTCTGCCGACTGCAACGTCACCTCGGCGCCTACGCCCTCGAGACAGGCAGAACTTAAATTCCTTCCTTATTTATGCCACAAATTGCTTGCTTTTACTGCTCTTATAATTTATACTTTTTGCTTCTGCTTATCTTAATTTTGCCACTTTACATCTACGTCCAGGAGACCAGCCATAAGCGACTTTATAATCTCTCTTGCAGGGTCATGCTACCCGTCAAGAAGCCGGCAACCATCATAGAGGTGCCAGCTGAGCTGCTGCAGCAGATCAAGAAGCTGGTGGCTCAAATGATCCTCGCCCAGACCAGCGAAATCCCGCCAACCCTGGGGGAACTGCGTCCGTGGCCGGAACTCCTCCGGTTCCTAGGAGAGACCACTAGAGAGTCCGCTGGACCCCTGCCAGACAGGCCAGCCTCCGCTCTACCAGCCCCGTAACCTGGCCAGGAAAAGCTTCCTCAGGGCGACGCACCGGAGGTACAGCAAGTACCCGAGGCTGACTCCCAGCGGCAGAGTCCGAGAAGGAGGAAGTTGTTCTCCGGACACGCCGCCCCCGTCTACCATCGACAACCTGGCATCGGCACTCGAGCAGTGGACAGCGCTCAAAGCCAAAGCCCGCGCCTGTCGACGAGCTCGCCAACAGGTCCAGCAACAGGAGAAAGCGACCTACGAGGAGGTGCTCCTCTTCGCGCGCCACCCCGACGCCAGGATAAAGGCGATGGTCGGGCCAGGCTTCGCACAGCCTACAAGAAGCCTGCAACGAGCTGCTGCTTTTACTCCTCTCGCTATTCGATAGATCAGTGAGTTCGTCACTGACTCTTTATACACGGGATAAAGAACCCCGTTATAATAAACATTTATATAGACACACACACATAAATAAATAAAAATTATTTTTAAATTAGTCCAGATGAAAGGGATGCTACGAATAATTATTTGTGTAGATGTTATTTTTTTAAGCCATCCATTTTAGTATTTTAAATAACAAATGCTTTATGTATTCATGCATATCATAAAATGCAATCTGCAGATTTGGTCGAGATTAAAGGAATGCTGCAAATAGTTATTGGTGCCGTATAATCTTTTTTTAATTCTATGTGTTTGTGAATATGAAATGACGCACATGCATATTACAATTTAAAATCGGCAATTTTGGTCGAGAATGGGATGCTGCAAATAATTATTTGTACATTTGATATGCTTCTTTTTAAAGCTATGTTTGTAAATATGAAATGACGTCATATATACGACATGTCTTGATGATCTTATGTGAGACCTTAAATAATTTCATGGTTGAAAATCAATGAAAAGATCTCGTGTACGATCTTGTACAAGATTCTGTATCAGGTTGATATAACACAGTTTGTAATGGCTTATCTCAGATCTTACGAAAAATTTTTAATAGGGCTGCCATTCTGGCTCTGGCATAGCCGTGGCTGCTAGACAGATGCATGTGTCGCCACTACCGTGAAGGAAGATTTGGCACGCAAAAAGAAACAGAAAAAAATAAATACTGACCCACCATGTTTAATAAGTATTATGCGGCAGTGCAGCATTTTTTAAGAATAGTTTAGTCTGTTTTCTTAGCTGGAAGAATGCTATTGCGAAAAAAGTCTGGTTGATTATTATTTTCTAATCGTATCATTAACTTATAAATTTTATATTTTATTATCATTGCCTTATGTAAAAAGCAAAGCGTTTCGCTTGAAACGATGTTTTCTCTTGCGTATTCTTTTATTTTCTTCTTGCCTCTTTTATCATCTTTTTTTTCAGCTTCTTCCAGCAGTTTCTTTAATTATTTATTATCTTCTTTCTATCCTCCTCCTCCTTCATCATCTTTGTAATGCCACTTAACTGCTTTAATACCACATCTATCACTTTTTTCTCTTCTTTTGCTTCTTCTTTGGGATGTTGTAGTGGCGAACGGGTTCTGATCCTCTTTAAAACTCGCGCCTCTCTCCTTTTTTGTAACCTCTTCTGTATCCGTTGGACTTTTATCTTTCCTCGTATTACTTGTCTCCTCGAGTTGCTTGGAACTTTCCTCCAAGTTTGCTTACTTTAATGCTTTAATTCTCTTCCTTTTCTTCTCCCTTCTCTGCTTTAAGATCCTCCTGGGATAACATCTTTGATTTCCTCCACCTCTGCTGGATTCTCTTCCAGCAGCAGCTAAAGGCCTGTTTCTCTTCGTTCTTATTCCGTATTCCTATAATGTCCCAGATCTAGTTATTACTGTAGTTATGTACTGTAATAAACATTTTTGCCACGTAGGGGTTGGCAAGTTTATGGGTTTTGAGTTTAGATGATATGCTCGCTTTTACTTGACTTCTTCCCTTTCGCTAACGTGTATTTATTAAATATTTTCTTGCTTTATTTAGCATGTCGTTGGTTAGGTAGGTAGGCTACAACTCGAGTTTTCAGATTTCGTTATAAAAGTCACCCTACTCAAGTTTTTGCGACGTTGAAAAATATTGTTTCAAATATACTGTATCTTAACTCGGAAAGGCATAGGGAAAAAAGTGTTGGAAGGCTAGTTGTGGCAATGGTATTTGCACAAGGTATTATTTAATATAGTGTTTGTGAAATCGCATATTACGCACGCAATAAATCACCATGTACGCCCCTCGTATAGAAAATAACGTTTGATACGCTCGCAAAAATGTATTCTAGATTCGCCTGATTATTAGCGTCGCTTCTTTTAGGCGATCTCACACTTATATATAAAATCAAATTTTGCCAGCTGGCTCACGAACTCCATCCGCCGCATGAGCTTGTTGACATGGGCGAGGAGTACGCAATGTGGGGGTCTCTGGCTAGATGCGTATAGTTCGATCATGAGCCCATGGTGTTATCATGATCTAATTAAGTACGCTTTTACCATGGCATCAGCAATCTCTTGTCAGTAATCAAATGACAAAATAACTTTAATGAGCTTGAGCTCCTACTAGCGATATTGATGCAACCATTGTCGGATACGCGTGACAAAGAATTTAATTTTTGCCAAATTTAAATGTTGCTTATTTTAATGACCGTCGGATTTACGCTCCACGCTTGAGAATCGCGACAAGCGTGTACCTAGTTTAAAATTGAATATTTTCAATCGATGGAATGCTTGACTTTACGATTTTTATAGCTATTTTAATTTACTGTTATTACTTTATTTTTGACCAGCACTATTATTGTCATTGCGCGATCTCCCATCTTTTCTTTTGTTGGGGGTTCGTGATTAATTTTTAGGCTGCTTGTCTTACTAACTTATTGTAGCTAATGACTGCGTGTCCCTGCCCATCACAAAAGCAACAGTAAAGCTTGGGTTTCGGCTGCCGATTTTCCTTAACCTTTTACGTTTGATAATTTATGAATGTACAATGGTGATCAAATGATATTAGATTCCAGGACTTTATAGATGGAAATTAAATTCAAAAATTTTGAGATGAAATATACGCCTAAAACAATAAAAAATTAACGAAATTTACACTAAATTAAAAAAAATTAATTAGGTATATGATTAAGCATACGGGTGTATAAATATTTGCGTCAGTGTGTGTGTGTTTGTGTGTGTGCGTATTTTCATGTATTAACTAGTATAAAGAGTACGTGACTTTTATGCATGCACGCAGAGTGCAAATACCTCATGCAACAAGCAGAGCGTTTGATGATGTTTTAAGCTCTATGTTGGACCGTACAGCAGCATGTGACGGAACAATAACGTGTTTGAGTTTAACTAAATCAATTAACTTCTGATTTAATTAAATTCAGAAATAGTTTATCAGATTAAAATTATTTTGCTGGTCTTTATGTGTAAATTAAATATAATAAATAAAACTTTACCAAAAGTATGTGCTTTATGCCTAAATCTGGTTTCCAATCCTTTTTAAGTGTATTCACGCATATTTCACCATTTTTAGCGACATTTGGATGGAAAATTTTAGTAAGAAAAAATGCTTTAGGTGGACCTTGAGGGTAATCTTTACCAAGATTTAATTTAACTTTGAACGAACCGCCAAAATAAGGCGTTCCACCTGTAAAACATAGTAAATCAATTGATTAAATGTATGTATAACTTGTTTTGTTATGTATTTCTATCTATAAGAATAATTGGTGATAGACCATGAAGTGTTTTTCTTTTTAGCAGAAAAAAACAACTTAGACTATCCAAAAATAGAAAATTGATTTTCGTATTATTAATCTATTTTGACGGTGCAACTGGGCTTGTGCACGGCCGTCTAAACACCGACAGTGTGCGACCGGATTTTTTATAGATTTTTCAGGATTTGGAGACTGTCTATTACGAATTTCGTTAATAACAGTGTTTAAACTTTTACACCAATAGACAGGATTTTAACTTGTAAGCGTTATTTAAAGCAAAACAATAATTTATGTAGTACGATTTGACAGCGTGATGCATGTAGTACACGTCGGACAATAATTTATTGAAATATGGACAATCTTTATGGTACTCGATATTAAAAATATGCCGACGAGTTCTGATTTTGAACAACGCTATCTATTTAGCATTACCTCTAACGAATATTCTTTGCACTCTTTCTGAAAGTTCTATTAATATATTTGAACCGTCTTCAGTGACACCTCATCCTCAAAGTAGTCGATTCCGTAATGAAATTGGGTCATTCAATTATTCTGATTTCGTACACCTTTACTCAGATAATGAATAGGTATTGCAAGTTTTACCATCCAATGACCGCTAAAATCACCGTTAACAGCAACCTCTTTCGGTATATTTCGATAATGGTACCTTTGAAGAACTGGATATCAATGACCACATCCATGTTTGCTGAAGTGTATAATATAGGAGTAAAAGTATGCAAACAGAGGAAAGATGACTGTGAAAGAAAATCCGCTTACTCTCATGTTATATATGTGTACAGAAGTAGTAGTGAGAAGCGACATCTCTTAACTGCTGAAATCGACAATGACGTGGCGTGAAGCATCGATTTCCAAAATATTATCATACTTTGCATATGTAATACAATTGACCGTTTCTGTTAGGGCATCGGCAAAACGTACTACTAATCTAACTTTTATTTTTTTGCCAATAAAACGAAAACTACTCAATCAATATGAATTTTGTAAATAGAAAAGTTATAGAGTATTAAATTACAGAGAGAATGAGACGTCGAACAATCCGATCGGTTAATTATAACCGAAAAAATTCCGGAAAAACCGAAAAATTTGGCATTTTTTTCGAAAATTCGTAACTTTGTTATTTATGAAGATTAAGAGCTAATATTTGCACAGAAGTGAATAGTTATATTAACTTCGAGTGTGCAAAAGGCAGGCACTGTCGGAGCAATAGTTTTTGCGCAATTGCAATATCATTTTTTTTATACATTTTTTTGTCGGGAGCCTTCTTGCTCTACAAATGGTCAGATTTTAATTCAAATACCAGCATTCAAGAGTATAAGTAAAATACTAAAAGATGTATATTTTAAGTTTCTGTTGAAATGCATTGAAATGGTCGAAACATGCAGTTGAAAATCGGCAAAAGCGGCCGAGCGCGCGCAAGCGCTGTACACAGCGTCGCATCTTTTCACTCGTTTTTCTCGGCGACTACTGCACCTTTTTAGATGCTTTTTTTTGATTTCGGGATAAGTGAATATTAGGAATCTGATACTCTACTCACATTGCACGAAGTATCAGATTCCTCATATTCATTTATCCCGAAATAAAAGACAAAAACATAGCTAAAAGTGAAACGCTTTGCTTTTCACATAAGGCACCCGCCGATATTGAAAGGTTCGCTGATGAACACACACATAGACACACATACACGCACAAAGTATGCAGATATTCAAATATTGTTAATAAATTCATTAAAATGTAATAGGGTAAAACTTGACGATGTGAGAAAACACCGTCGTTTTTTCCTGTTCTAATTACCGGTTGTGTTATCGGATGGTATTTTTAATATACTGACCATGCTTTATAGAAGAAATTCATATTCTCATGAAACGGATCAATTTTTTAGATTTATAAATTGCATAATCTAAATAAAATTACTCAGTTTCAGTCGAATACTTTTATTAATCTGCTGCAGCAGAAAATAATGTTAAATTTTAATGACCATTAATTTGTGTATAAAAGATTTTAGGGATTGTAATGATAATAACATATAAAATTTATAAGTTAATACGATTAGAAAATAATAATCAACGGGACCTTTTTCGCAATAGCATTATTCTGGCTAAGGAAACAGACAAAACTATTCCTGATAAATGCTGCACCACGGAATAATACTTATTAAACATAGTGGGTCAGTATTTATTTGTTTCTCTTCCTTTTTGCGTGTAACGGGCCTAATCTTTAGTCACGACAGTGTCAGCACTTCCATCTCTCTTGCAGCTACGGCTATGCCGGGGCCGGAATGGAAGTACGACACTGCAACGTACGACAGTCCCGCCATCTACGTCTTGTTGTATGACACTTATGACGGTTTATGTCGCGTTGTTGCGGCCTATAGTTTTGGACTTGTTGAACGACGACAGCGCCTCTGTGTGCTCTCTCTTAAATAGATGTGTTATTATCTAAATAGATCTTAATTCTGTTACTATGAGTTTAAATGAGATTTATATTTATGGAGCAAATTATATAATTCTGGGCGTTAAAAGTATAAGCTAATGTATTTTAGCAAATAAATAATTTTAAGCTTTTCCGTAAAAGCCATGGAGTCATGCTAGCAAATTGTGTAAGAAGTGAATTTGCCTTAGATTACTAATAGTGTTATTCTATAGTTATATTTATGTAGTTTATGAGTCGAATCGTTTGTTTAAATTTAATATTGAAATTCACACTTCATATTTAGTTAGTACTTATTTTAGATTTTAGTTTGTTTCGACTTTTCAATTTTAAATTGTAAATTATATTGCATATATTGTTGGTGTATAATATTGTTTAATAATTTTTTTTTTTTTTTAATTATTAGTAATATATGTGCGTGTATGTATATAATTTGTTGAATTGCACAAGTGTTCCATGTACGCATATCCTGCCTTCAATAAAGTACTTCAATGGACTTATTAGATAAGTGATTTTTTTATAAATTGAAAACAAAAATTATTGCTTTAAACTTTTTCTATTAAGCATTTACTTAGTAGAAATTATTTTATTGTTGTAGGTCCTTCAATGTTTATGATGTTTGTAGCAGATAAATTTTTCTATTAGCCACTTGAGTAGTAAAGTATATTATTTTTATTTATTAAAATTATTATTTATCTTGTATATAAATGATTATGTTGCATTCTATTGCAAAGTATGTCATTGATATTTCATTATAGACAAAAATTGCATACAAATTTGTTTACGGTTAAAATTATGATGAAAATATTGTTTTTATTGTAATTTTTATTATCATTTTTATTAATTTTTCAATGCAATAATGATTATTATTTATGATTGTTATAATTTGCTATGTATAATCTAGTTACAATTTAATTAATGTATACAATGAATTAATTACAATTTAAACAACAAGACTGTGCCTACCTTTTGCACACTTAAAGTTGACATAACTATCTACTTTTGTGCCAAATTACAGCTCTTAATCCTCATTAATAACAAAGTTACGAATTTTCGAAAAAAATGCCAAGTTTTCCGGTTTTTCCGGTTCTAATTAACCGAACGGATTGTTCGACGTCTCATTCTCTCTATAATTTAATACTCTACAACTTTTCTATTTACAAAATTCATATTGATTGAGTAGTTTTCGTTTTATAAGCAAAAAACTAAAATAAACGCGTTTTTTCTTTACTAAATTGTTAATAACAAATTTAGCCATGCGATTTGCGAGTTGGAAACACATCAGCAAACATCTACGGACTGTATTTTAAATGATCGCACAGGCGGATTGATGCACGTATTTTTGTCAAAATATCTATTTTATTGTGCTTTATTGACTGGCCTATAAAGTCCATTTGCAGTGATGTACGCCGTCAACTTACAAACATAGAAAAGCCTCTATTATATTAAGATGTGTCTGGTAGTCTCCGGCTATAAGTTCACATCATCCCCAAAACTAGGGGGTTACTTCTTAGGGGGTTTCGGTGAACCGGAAGTTGACCGAAAGTAGACCTGAAGTCGACCGGAAGTGAACCAGAAGCCATCAGAAAAAATACAAAATGACCTGGAAGTAACCGAAAAAACTGGCAATAAACCGGAAATATGCCGAAAATGATAAGGAAGTGACCATAATGATGTATATATGCTAAAGTACTCCTAAGGGGTGAATCGAAAATTAATCAATAAATAATTAATGTTAAAAAGTATTATTCATAATCTGTAAATAATGTTGAATCCTTATACAGACACACACATGCGCGGGTAAGCGTGACACCCGTATGTAGCGCGTCCCCTGAGTGGCGGACGGAGAAGAGCTCGCTGGCGTATGTACCTCGGAGGATAGAGCAGAAATAAAATATGCTCTGTGGACCAAATTAGGGCGCCGAATTTGCCGTGCGGTGTGACCCGTAAGCTGCCGAAAGGAGATCCTGGGTAGGGAGGCAATCTGAGGTTGCAAGCTAAAGTGACCTGAACTACCTTTGGCTCCCGCTGACGGCAAGACGGGAGTTCGATCACATAGCCAGTACCGGTCCATCGGCTAAGACGAGTGCGTGATATTGCTCGATGTCTGCCAGAAAATCTCCAGAGAGCCAAGCACTTTGTTCGGTGTAGGAGGTTCGAGAGAGTGGAGGTGAGCTAGGGCAGGATCGCGTGCTGTACTCTGGTATGATGTTCCCAGTTTGGCACCGCTTACAGTCATGTGTCGGGGTCATGTCAGCTGCCTTTATAGAGGGGGGGGGGGCGACGGTGGTCGGACACATACCGGAATAAAGACTATTATCGAGCATGGAAAATTTAACCGAACAAGGAGAGAAAGCAGGAAAAGGAGCTCTCGAAATCTGGAATACAATCCGGGATGCTGAGCGAGAACGAGAAAGCATGTGGGAAAAGACCCGAGTCAGGCCGG
This sequence comes from Nasonia giraulti, assembly GCA_016647725.1. Lineage (NCBI taxonomy): Eukaryota > Metazoa > Arthropoda > Insecta > Hymenoptera > Pteromalidae > Nasonia > Nasonia giraulti. The sequence goes on from QLYP01000327.1 coordinate 92,085, forward strand.
ACTCTATGGATAATGTTGTGTCAAACGCATCCAACATTCATAAGTCTGTTAAAAGCAATCTATCTATCAAGCCAGGTAGAAGAGCGACAAGAAAACTACGCTAAAAAACGAGGAAAAATAAGGAAGTAGCCTCTGTGGAAGTCGCATCAAAAATCCAATCACAAGTGTCTCCGAAACAAAAGGCAGACCCACCCTAGCACAAGGTTATTACCAGAAAATAGAAAAAGTAAGAAAAGAAGAGATACGCGAAAGCACTGGTGCCAAAAACAAAAATGGCACTAAAAAACCACGAGAGAAACTCACCAGGTCTGATGCACTTGTTACAAAAGCTGCTAAAGGAAATTCGTACGCTGATATTTTAAGGAAAATAAAAGCGGACCCTAATCTGACGGTGCTTGGTACCAGCGTAAATAAGATACGCAAAACGGTGGCAGGAGATCTTCTTTTGGAGCTACGACGCACCAAAGCAGTGAAAACGCAGGAACTTCAAGAAGCGGTCAAAGCGGTGCTGGTAAAAGAAGCCACAATCAAGAGGCTTCAGCATGAAGTGGTCTTCGAAATAAAAGACCTGGATATGCTTACTTCTAAGCAGGATATTCTAGAAGCCCTAAATAGAGCATTTCCAGAAGATAAGAAAGTAGTAGAGGAGACGTCCGTAGACTCTTCGAAAAACTTATGGAGATACACAAACTGCCGTCGTACAGCTGCCTGCCCAGATTGCACAAAAGGCGATCGCACGGGGAAAGTTCAAAGTAGGTTGGGTTAATTGCAGAATCAGGGAGCTTAGTCAGGAGACACGACCATCTAGATGCTATAAATGCCTGGGTTTTGGCCATATTGCAAAAAAGTGTACAGATACGTACGACAGAAGTGAATGCTGTTTTAAGTGCGGAACGGAAGGACATGCAGCGAAAAGTTGCATTCTCTGCCGGGAAAAGCATGAAAAATCAAAGAGTGACCATGCAGCTGGTAGTTATACATGCCCAGCCTACCGAGTTGTATTAAAAGTAATGCAGAACCAACAAAAACGAAAATAGTGCAGATAAATCTAAACTACTGTGAGACAGCACAGAACCTACTTAATCAGTATGTCCGCGAGAAAGAGGTAGACGTAGCTATTGTGTGCGAACAATATAAGGATCTAGACGAACTATCGTCGGAATTTGACACTTCGGGTAAAGCAGCCATCTGGACATGTGGAAACGTTGCTTTCTGTGAAAAAATAAAGATTGGTAAAGAAGGATTTTTACAGGCTAAGGTAGCAGGTGTCACTGTTTACAGGTGCTAAGCTTCACCTAACGCTCCAATCGAGCAGTTTGAACAACTGCTAGATCGGCTCATACAAGACGCAGTAGGGAGGGAACCAATACTGATTGCAGGCGACTTTAATGCGTGGACTGTGGAGTGGGGCAGCATAAAGACTAACCACAGAGAACGAGTACTCTGGAAGCATTTGCTCTGGAAGCATTTGCTCTCCTGGATTTGATCCTAGTTAACCAAGGATGCACCTACTCATTTAGAAGAGGAGACGCAGGGCCTGATTGGCTCAGTTGATTCACGGACAGTAAGTGGATACTACACATATAGTGATCATCAGGCTATAATAATGAAGGTAGGAATACCAAAAAGGGGACCCAGCGCGAGTACAACGACAAATAGAGTTATTTGGAAAACAAAGGATTATGATAAGGAGATGTTCCTGTTAGCACTAGAAGAAATGCAACTGTCTGGAACGGTGAACAGCAAGGCGGAGCAGGTGACGGTAAACATCACCCGAGCGTGTGACGCTGCAATGCCACGAAAAGTGGCATACAGTAGACGACCACCAGTATACTGGTGGAACAAGGAGATTGCGAATGCACGTAGAAAGTGCCACTGGACAAGAAGATGAAAACAACGGGCGAGAAAGAAATTCTATAAAACTGGTATAGGCCAGGAAATAGTAGATGCTTGCGGACAAGAAATGAAGGACGATAAAAGGAGTCTTAAGAAGAAAATACGCGAAAACAAACGACGGTGCCTTAAGGAATTACAGGATGAGGTCGAACAAGACCTTTAGGGTTGACCATACAAAATAGTAATGAAGAAGATTAAAGGAAGCTACGTGCCATCTCCAAAATGCCCAGAGCTATTACACCGGGTAGTGATCACGTTATTTCCCAGGCAACTGGAAGAGCCAAGTGTCATCAAAAGAGGTTTTAATAAAAAGGCTATTCCACCGATCACGATTGATGAATAGTTAGGGTAGGAAACAACAAGGCCCCAGGGCCGAATGGCATTCCAAATATTGCGTTGAAGCATGCCATTCATGCTCATCCAGAGGTCTTCGTAGACTTGTACAATACATGTCTAGAAAAGGGAACATTTCCACAAACTGGAAAAAACAGCGACTAGTGCTTCTGCCAAAAGGAAATAAACCACCCGAGGAGTCCTTATCATACAGACCACTCTGCATGCTGGATACCCCAGGGAAGATTCTGAAACGCATTATTTGCGTTAGAATAGATCATTTTATAGAAGGAAAAGGTGGATTAGCGAAACACCAATATGGCTTCAGAAAGAAGCATTCAACCCTGGACGCAGTTAGGCTAGTGATTGACACTGCACAAACAGCGATAAAGGGGAAAAGATGGGAGGGAGAAAAAAAGTAGTGCTGCGCTATAGTTACATTGGATGTCAAAAATGCATTCAATTCAGCCAGATGGAGTGAAATACACGAGGCACTCTGAAAGTAGGATGTGCCCTTATAAATAAGAAGAATGATGTCCGACTATTTGAAGGACAGAATTCTATTATATGACACTGAGGACGGTACCAAGACATATAAAGTGACAGGAGGCGTCCCCTAGGGATGAGTACTTGACTCACCGACTTGGAACATTATGTATGATAGGACACTAAAGCTACAATTACCTGAAGGAGCAACAGTCGTAGGATTCGCTGACGACATAGCAGTAGTGGTAGTAGCAAAACATAAAAAAGAGTTGACAGACATAGCTAAAGAGTCAACCCGTATAATACACGAACGGCTAAGAGAGACGGGACTGAAACTAGCCGGTCACAAAAAGTTACCCGCATTTCCAGTAAGAAGATAATGGAGAAAATCATACTGACGACGGATGGACATGTGATCGTTTCTCAACCAACCATCAAATACTTGGGCATCACCATCGATACAACACTAAGTTTTAAACAGCATCTGGAAATAGTCAGTGATGAAGCAGCAAAAGTTGGGGCTGCTCAATCACGATTGATGCTAAATGTAGGAGGGCCATCTCAGAAGCGAAGCCAGTGTAACCACATCGATTATACGGAGCCCCAATATGGGCAGATGCGATGTGAGTGAAATCGTATGCACGAAAGTTGATTACCGTGTATAGGCGAAGTGCACTAAGAGTGGCGTCCGCTTAACGTACGGTATCGAACGATGCTGCCTGCATTATTGCTGGTATGCCGCCGATTAACCTATTGGCGTTGGAAATAAAAAGACGTATTAGAAGCTAGGAGACGATTGAGTGACAAAAGCCAGAAGATCTGGGATGCTGCAAGAAAGAAGACGATGGCTGAATGGCAAACAAGATGGGACGCTAGTGGCAAAGGACGATGGACTCATCGCCTTATATCAAGGATAGACGACTGGATTGAAAGAATACATAGGGAAGTTAACTACTACCTCACGCAGTTTTTGACCGGGCACGGATGTTTCCGGGCGTACTTGCATCGGTTCAAACTAGACGACTATCCGAACTGCCCAATATGTTCGGATGCAACAGAGGATGTCGAGCACGTCTTTTGCGAGTGCTCGCGATATTATCAGGAGCGAGAGGAACTTGAGAGTTATATTCAGATCAGAGTAACTTCTTAGTCGATTATGACGGCCATGCTGACCTCAGAGGATGGATGGTGCGCAGTCAGCAACTATGCAGCATACATTCTCAAGAAAGTCAGGAAAGACGAAGAAGACAGAAGAAGACGAAAAGGCTGAGTACGTACGTGTTTATGTGCGACGCAGAAAATGAAAGATGACTATAGTGATGGCGACCACATCAACCAGAAGTGGGCGAAAGCCTTTTACCCCCCGCCCCCCGCGAAACATTGCCTGGCGGTGGTACCGCGGGGTTCAGGGGCATAGAAGATGGAGCTAGTCACTTTTACGGAGGGTCGATAAAGGCAAAGAGGGCGTTCCTTTTTACAGTTGGATGTTTTTTCACCTGGCCTTAAAGGAGATGGGTTTAGTCGGTGGGAACCCGACACACGGTTGACATTGTGGATGGAGCTGTTTCGATGACCCCATAAACAAGGTCATGCTATGGTCTTTCTAAGATTTTCCCTAATACCTCTTTCTTGGAGAAAGAAAAAAAACACATTTTAGTGTTAAAATATCAAAATATTTGAAATTATGTACAATTCTAATTGTATCTAATAGTAAAAATCACATCAATATAACTCATTTTCAAAAATGTACATTTGAATAAATATTTAACGCAGTATACAGTTGAACACACTTCAACTTTAATGTGACAGTTACATTTCAATAATAATATAATACCTCAAATTCCTTAATATTAATTTTATCAAAATTTAATTTGAATTCAGCAAATTTTATTGCGTGAGTAACATTTCTTATAATTGAAATTTCAGCGATTGTTTGTAACGGTCCAACTCATGCTAGCAACGCGAGAGTAATGCGCACACAAAAAATATCGCGAAAAGGGAGTATATGAAAAAAGCGATCAGCGCCCAACCAATTAGCATGCAGCAGCGGCGTTAGCCTGGAAGTGGAAGCGTCAGCAGTAGCTCAGTGGCGCACTGGAAAGGAAAGCACGCAGCAGTGGCTCGGCGCAGTATCTCCTCAGGCAACAAAAGGCGCCTTGAACCGAGCTCGAACGGACAGAAGCAATACGCTCTCTTTCCTAGTAGAGTTCGGTCAGAGCAATATTTTCGTACGCGAGTTAAGGTGGTAATACATCCAGTTCCTATACTTGCAATTTTAAATTAAATTAAAATTTTAAAATATATATTTAAAATAAAAGTAGAGAAAAATTAATTATGTTTTTTTGCGCATTTCTTCACAATTTTCATACCTTTAGGTTCTCATTTCTCTAGAAATTTTTTTTAAACCTATATATACGGTATACACTATCATCTCTTTGAATAAAAGCAATGTGACCTGTGGTGATTTGGGGCGGAATAAATTTTTTTGACTAAGGCTCAGCTTCTAAATTATTGAAAAATTCAGAAAAACGTTCTTATTTTTCCCGTTTTTTGAGAATATCGATGTGTTACAACTAATGGATGGTAAGTAATTTATACTGCCCAAAAGTAGAAATGAAAACCTTTAATTTTGTCGTATTCTTACGTCTCTAGGTGTTATCGACTCCGAGATATGCTCATTCGGTAAGAAAATCGAAATTCCTCGAGTCCAAATGCTAACCTTAAGAGCGCAAAAAAGTTTAGTGGATTCCCTTTCTCCTATTCCGGATTTCTTAATAATATCTCTGCTCGTTGGAATGAATGACTTTAAATAACTTCTGAACGAGGAAACATATACGAATGTAAACAGTGTACCAAGGTTTTAGATTGAATGCGAAAAACTAAACTGATTCATTAATTACTGATATTATTAAGTAGCTGTTATAATTTTGATATTGATTATATTCTTTTAATATTCTTTTTAATAAAATTCAGCAGATCCCTGTATAGAGATGAAAAATAGCTTCTGATCAACAGAATTTGGATCTGTCTAATATAACTGACATATTGATTTCAGAATTTGATAAAAATTATCTGTAATCTAATTCAGATGCTCTAAAAAGACTACTGTTCAAAACTCAGATTGATAAATCTAAACTAGTTGATGCTCTTAAGGTTGTGAGCAAAGAAGTAAGAAATATATGGGAAGAATCGTTAATAAAATTGAGAAGAATAGATGATTGTGAGACAATGTTACGTAAATTGTATTACTCCCATACGGAAGTAAAAAATTTGAAAATAAGAGTAAGAAAGTCATTGAGTTTCTTGGGCAAATGTCTAATGTATTTGACGTATCCCAACACGATTCAATCAAAATACTTAGGTCATTAAATGATAAAATAAAAAATTAGTTTCTCTCTAAACGAGTTATATACATAAAAAATAAATTAACTATGCTCGACTGTATAGAAATGTCAGGTAAATGATGCTCTTATAATTTGGCGATACTCAAACATTTTTTTTACTATTATATTAATTGCAAATAATGATATTTCAGATTAAAAAGCTTTGGAATTATTGAATGAATCTTCAGAAGTAATATGGTCTGATCGGAACAAAACTAAACATTTAGCCAAAATGCAACGATTAGTAAAGGTGCTAATATAACTTCACATTATAGTTCCGTTAATGTTTTTGGTGGTAGTAAAGATGCAAATATTCACTCGGAGACTAAGACAGTACCAAGTAAGTGTTCACTTCACATCAATGCAAAAGCTGAATGAATGCGTTAAAAAACTATTTCTCGCTTTGAGCCTAATCAAATCTAAAAACGTTTCTATTTGTTCTGATTCTATGTATTATTATTTGAATGTGTCAAAAAATCTACTAAGGTGATAAGACCTTTATAATTATTGTCCAATTTTTATCTGTACAAATAGAAATCGGTTAGAAATTTATTTCAAGGTAGTACTATACAAACGTTGCAAGTCAAAGCAAGTAGATATTTTATTTCTTATTTATTGGTGGGATATTCTTAATAACAGAAGTTGCATATGTCAAGGTATAATAAATAATGATTACATGGTCTCATTAAGCAATTCTAATTACCATAATTATCAATAAAAAGTTTCACACAGAAGCTGACTTGATTCATTTCTTGAGGTTAAGTATGCCAAGTGGTCAAGTATAATTTAATTTTATTATTACCACGCTCACAGGTTCCGAATACTTCTTTACAAGCAGTCAAATTATTCTTTAGTATTTCAACAATAATCCTGACAAATTTTAACAAATTCTGAACGGTCAGTCTCATACAATCAAGAGTGCAAGAAAAATATGCAGATTTAGGGAAATTAAAATGTTTATAACTTTTGTATTCCCTTTAAAATTTTTTTTAATTATAAAAATCATTCTTTCTTACGAAATCTTAAAGCGTACCAAATTTTAAGTTATGCCAAGGCTAATATTTAAAAGTTATGTACACTTTAATATTTAATTATATATTATTTTAAATCAATTCTACTAAAATATTCTTAATATTAGTGTTACATGCAGTGTATTAAAGTTATATATCTTATTTTTGGCACAGTAACGTGTTAAATTGTACAAAAACAGACTACGATGACAACTTTTACAGTTGTCGTTATATCTCTCACATTACACTCTATGGCTCGAGCGTGCAATTTTGCATACAGGTGTCCGATATGAAAATCAAAATTATATCAGTTAAGATAAAAACAAGTTGATATATTGTGAAATTATATGACGGAAATATTGTGACAAAAACAAATTAATTATCACATATATATGTACGTATATATACACACGGATGAATAAAGATTATTTTTAGATTGGTTCAGATGTAAGGGATGTTACAAATAATTATTTGTATAGATCTGATTTTTTTAAAGCTATCTATTTAAGAATATAAAATAACAAATACTTCATGTATTCATGCATATCATAAGATGTAATCAGTAGATTTGGTCCAGATAAAAGGATTGCTGCGATTAAATATATGTGCAGATATGATCTTTTGTTTTAGAGCTCTGTGTTTGTGAATATCAAATAACGAAAGCTGTATGCATTGAGAGTCTTGAATGTATGACGTCTGCTCGTAAAAACCTTGAATATAGGGTAGACTTACAATATTGCGTTTTTCATTACTGCTAATCTGTTGTCTTGACAATGTGTTCGATGTTAACGTTGACATTCTTTTTCGTATATATTTGTTAACGAAGGCGAGTTAATGATTTTCATGCAGTAATTTTTTTATGTTTTGAATGTTCTTATTGTGAAATTTCTTGTTGGATAATTTTATCGCTCTATCGATAAGATTGTACACCATGGCGATTTTTTGAGACATAGGATGTTGTGATGTTTAATTTAAAAATCTGCGAGAGAAGGTTGATTTGGTGTACCAAGCAGTTACTATTTTATCATTTTCATTAATCAATAGAACATCTCGAAAACTTATGGAGTTATCGATCTCAGTCTCGTGAGTAAATTGTAATCTATTGTTGTAAGAATTGAATGTTTTTAAAATTTCGTTGACTTTGTCATTCGGCACACATGTAATAATGTCGTCGACATATCGATAAAAGAACGATAGTTTAGATAGGCAATCCGTTTCGAGATCATCCATGACAATGTCAGCAAAGAAACCCGAGATCGGAAAGCCCATTGGTGTGTCAAATAGCTGTTTGTAAAATTTGCCATTGAATTGAAAGAACGTATTCTCCATAAGTAATTCACAAGCCAACAAGATTTCATTGAGAGGTATTTCAGATTTTTGTACAATTTGTATATATCTTTTTTCGATGCTCTTCTTGACTAATGATTTGTCAATGTTGGTATAGAGTGATTTTAGATCGAGGCTGATTAAGCGGTAGTTCGGTGGGACTACAACATTTTTAATTTTGTCTATGAAATCATAGCTGTTTTCTACGTATAAGTCAGATTTTTTGATGCTATTTTGTAATATTTTAAGAAGGCTTTTCGATAAAAAAATACGTAGGTGAGCCGATTGTAGAGATAATAGGTCGTAAAGCTATATCATTTTTGTGAATTTTAGGTAGTCATTTTGGCAAAGTGGTGTCTGTTTGTGTGAATTTGAATTTACTGAATTTTTTCCCGAAAAAGCCGTTAGTGTTCCAATTGTTCATGAATTTTTTAACTGTATCTAGATTTTTAATGACGGATTTTTCGCTATTTCGGTGTATGTATTTCTATCTGACAATTGTAGTTCCATTTTTTCGATGTAATCGGATCTTAGCATCGCAACGATCACATTTCCTTTGTCGGCTAAAGTAAACATGATGTTTTTGTTATTTCTAATACAATCTTTTTGAAAAACAAGATTTGAATAACGCCGATCACTGCGACAAAACTAACAAAATTAATGACAAAAAATTTTCTAAGCATGTAACGACAAATATGAAGACCGAATCGAATTGCGAAAAATGGTTAAAAAATCTCACCGACATAGAGTGTTACGTGTGAGGGTCGATGGTTTTGTTCTCCGTGAGGTGTCAACCTCACGGTTGCTGCGAAAATACCGGGGTAATGAATGAACACGAGAGATTATCGGTGAATGTGTCTGTTTATTAATCGTAATTCACAATGGACTGATTGTATGAAAAAGAGAACGTGTGTTCAAGTGATCTCGGAGAATGTGCGTTCTAAGTATACGATCCTATCTGTCGTCTCCGAGTCAAAACTACCTGTCTAGTGCTGGATCATGAGTGGCGGAATCGAGAGGGAGCGCCCGCATGCACCCCCTTTGATAGACTCCCCGGGTGGTGTGATTCCTACCCGCGCGGTTGTCCGAAATCGTGGAAGGGAGGTTATGCTGAGTCGAAAGAAATGGGCTTAGGGGTGCGTCCGAGCTGTTGCTATGCGCGTATTTGGCGACTTATACATCGATTGCTTTATAACTAGCAACACTATTTACGTATGAGTATTCACACGAGACACGTCCTTGGGGTCGCTACCGGGCGCCCTCGCCCGCAAACTAAAACTATGCAAATCAAATTCCACGTTGAAAAATTTTTTTTGAGATTTTCTCATATAACCTTCCCTTTTATTCTAAGTCCTTATAGTATAATCTAGTCCCGAATCAAGATAAAGGTAAGTGAGTCTAGTTTCATACGAAATATGCTAGGTTAGGCTAAGATGTACATGCTGTTTTCCTAATTCCCTTGTTAAAAAAATTTCTAAATACGCGGTTTTCTCCGGTCACATAAATATGCTAAGGTTGGTCGAGCGGTTGACAATTTTTGCTTAGGTTGGACGAGCGGTTAACAATTTTTTTTTCTGGCGTGTAATTTTTAAATAATTTTGTGTAGTGTAGTGAGCCATTGGCTGTGTTCGCGTAATCTTTTGATACATTATAACTACCTAGCAAATCTCTCTTTCATTTAAGTTTCTTAAAATATACTCTCGCTTAATCTTATGTTGCGTCTTGATTGGTTATCTTCGTTCTTTTGGCACCAATCATTTGTAGGTTCAACTTTGAGTCCCTTGGCATCAGGCCTGGCTGAAGAAGCATCCCATTGGCTGCGGCCAGCTGCTGTATAGCGAAAATCCCGCCCCGTTTTTAACGAACGCGAAAACATATCCCTTCTCCGTATCTAGTTCGTATTGTATTACGTTGTCTTCTAGTAAGTTTAAGGCTTCCGCAATTTCCTCTTATTTCTGTGGGTATCAGCTCGTCTATGGCATTGTCTAGTTCGTCGGCTTTTTCATGCAAAATGCCGAATTCTGTATGTATGAGTTCGGCTGGTTTGCTAGTAATTTAGCTACTTGTCACGTATCGTTGGCCATTATGCTGATTAGTTGTTGGATTTCTTCTCCGGCTTCCTAATCTAGGGTTCCAAATATGGTGCGACTAATTTTTCCTATAGCTCTTTTGATTTTGGTTTCTGTGTCGTTCCATGACCTTGTAGTAGCTCTTTTACTTTGTCAGCATTCCTCGCTGTCTCCTCGATTTGCTGACGTATCTAAGCCAGCTGTTGCTCGTACGGGCATGCTGTGTTTATTTGCACGCAGAATGTTTTCAATATACCTAAGCTTCCAAATAGCTTGTTCCATCTAGAGAAGAATGTCTCGAGGTTTATGCGTTGTATCATTTTCCATGATGTGCAGGAGGTTGCCAATGGGTTTATTTTCTCAACTAATAGTCCTGGGTTACGGTTGAAGGCCTGTATGGTGATTTCTCCATTGGTTTCCTTGAATGCCGCGCACCTGTAAGAGCAGCGTCTTGTAGTTGCGTTTTCACGGTGTGATAGCGCCGTGATGGATACTATATTTTGTGTTAGATTGTTATTCTCATTGTTCACGCCTATGGCTGTCATTTTAATTGTATGATCCATTTGTGGGTTAGTAATATTAATCCCCGTATTTCCGTTAAATTTTGTTTATTTATTTGATTTATAAGACTATATGGTGCCAGATAAGGAGCATTATGTGACGCTCCCTTATGGGATCCCTTTAATTAGCCAAGGGCTTTAATGCTAGCACAATATTTATTTGATTCAAAGTTTTAGTCGTGATAAGGCTTTCGTTGCTTATCCGATCCTTCGTGGCCTTGTCCGATGATGAAGGGTTCGAGGAGCTCCTAGGGCTTGACGTTGGAGTTTATCCGTGCCACGGAGTGAAAGGCTCCTCCCTCTTCATCGGAGGACGTTGCATCTTCTGCCGACAACCTCCGGGAGCGCTGTCTTATTTCAGGGTCCAGCAACGATCTTATGGGGTCATCGTTTCATATAAGTTGTATAATTCGATGGTCCCTTTCGTTGCTGAGGGATAGTGGTTCCCGTGCCATGAAGAGAAGTGGTGCGTCCCCGCGGATACGGCCCCGTGCTTTGTATGTGGCCGGTCCATCAACGAAGCCCCGGGGATGAGGCGGCTCCCTGGCCATTGGTGGATACCAGTGCCAGATGTCACTTATAATTAATCTATTTATTATCGTCCCCCTCCCCCCAAATAAATATAAATATAAATATATATATATATATATATATATATATATATATGGGTCATTCTTTTTGAAACCGACCACCCCCTCTGTCCAAAAATCAGAGGCTCGAAATGATTCCTGCCCGGGCTTAAAATTTAGCTTATTGTATACAGTTTCCATTACTGAGTGGCCTTTTTGCGAAATTCAAAATGGTGGACCGGTGCAGCTCCGACAGTACACAAATATGACTACGGAATAGCAGTTATATATCCTTAAAACTTGCAGGGGCAGAGAAAAAATTAATAACAAAACTTATTCGCATGTATTTTTTCCCGCTGAATACGAATCCACCCTTAGTTTTGGCTTCTGGGACCACATTTCGTCCATAACCTCAAAAAAGATTCCAAAAATGCATTATTACGTGGCTGAGACTCGCAAAAGTGGTCAGAAAATTAGGGAAAAAGCTTAGCCGCGTGTATTTTTTCCCGCTGAACACGAATCCACCCTTAGTTTTGTCCTCTGGGGCCACCTTTCATCCATAACCTCAAAAATAAACAGTCCAAAAATGCATTATTACGTGTCTGACACCCGCAAAAGTGGTAAGAAAATTAGGTAAGAAGCTTAGTCGCGTGTATTTTTTCTCGCTGAAGACGAATACACCATTAGTTTTGGCCCGTTATAGACTGTTATGGGACCACCATCCATCCATAACCTCAAAAAACAGCCCAAAAATGCAGTATTACGCAGTAACTACTCGATAAAGTGGTAAAAAAAATTAGCGACAAAGCTTTTCTTATGTATTTAGGTCCGTTGTATTATTATTGAATATTTGTTATAGTAATTACATAAAGCATGTGCATGTATACAATAGTAATAATACTTACATAAAGAGTACAAAAGTTTCAATGTTGATTATTCAATTATATTAAGAAATTACATAAGCAATTTTTCTCCATTTTTAGAATTCGAATACTTTTTCATTAATAATATATTTTGATATAATATAATGAAACCATGATGAGTTAAGATTCCTGTGGCTGGTTTTGCCTCTTCAAATCTTTTATTCAGTTTTCTTTTCATTTTGTCGTGTTCTGTATTGCTAAAGTAAACTATCTAAATAGTTTTAAAAATATTCTTTGCCCAGTTTACAAGTGCTTCAGGTGGTAAAATTGCTTTTGCAGAAGACTAGCACGATAAGCTTCCCGTTTAAATGCTGCTCCAATGCCATCAAAACAACTTTTCCCATGTGCTGTAGCAGTGTAATGCCACTCAGCTTCGATGCCAAAATCTACTTTATGATTTAATAAATTTGCTATTTGATATTTGTTTTTAAAATGTTGCTTTGCCCCATCTGTCACGTAAATTATTTTTTTAAGTAACTGTTTTCAGATCGGCGGGCGTTTTTCATTCTTTTTGCCCGCATATGCCGCATTTGCAGGCAAAAAAAAGAAAAACGCCCGCTAAAACTTTTCAGAAAATTTTCTATATGTATTTGTAATAAATTGTATGATAAAAAATACTTATACACCCTTTTTCTGTATACAACAAATTAAAAATAGTAAAGAAATTTAAAAATTAATCTACTAAGAGTGTGGTCGCCGCATCTGAATATAAAATATGGTGTGCATCAAGGGCTAAGTGGGCTTTTTGGCCTCGTGTCTCGTGTGGTTGCAGTACTCGTCTGCGGCTCGTAAACGCCCTCGCCTTCGGCTCGGGCTAAAAAAGCCACTTTACGCCCTTGGTAAACAATATACTAGTTTAGCAGATAAAAATCTAAAAGAATAAGTTTCTCCTTAAATTTTTTGAAGACTTTTGCGGGTCTCACAAGGAAGGGTCCCCAGGTGTAACTCACCGATTTTGATCATTTTGTGATATGTTGTAGTACTCGAAAAAATATTAGACACGTGTTTTTTCTTACGTGCTAACTCGTCGATTTAAGGGGTGAAAATCACCCTTGAAGTTTAGCCCCAAAAACAGGTTTTTTCTAATATCTCAAAAACTATTTGGAGTATTTAAATAAAAACAAACCCAAATTCATTATTATAAAAAGACGCTACTGTAGGCACAACTTTTACCCCGAAGGGTATCAAACCCTGTTTTTTTAGGGGTAAATGTGAAATTTTTCGCTATTTTTTCAATATAAAATTGATCAAATCGGCTAGATTTGGTTGAAAATAGCACTATCATCAAGAAAATAAGAAATTAAAGTTGACGTGTTTCGAGATGTACGAAGAAAAATTTTTTTCTTGATTGTTTTACCCTTGAGGTTATTTTTTTATTTTACCCTTAAATAAAAAATTATATTCTTGAATTATTTAAAAATTTTTTTAATTTATTTGCAGATTTACACATTTATTGTATATTTTTTTATTTTTAACAAAACAACATTGAATATCGATGAAAATCATTTCATTTTACAATGAATTATTGCAGGTTTGAAATAAATTAAAATTTTGAACTCTTGTGTAATAAATTTTATTTTTAATACCTTCTACAAACTTATAATATTACAATTATTTAGATCATGCAATTTATGTGTAATGCATCGGTAATTTAAAATTACATAATTTTCTTAATTGTTATCAAGGATCATAAGTAGAACAATAATGATAATCATCAAAAAAGTGTTTCAAACATAAAGATTTTTTACACCATGAACATCGAACAATTGCGACATTAGAGCACCCTGCAATTTCACAAAGTATATTCGATTGTGATCTAAAAGCAAAATTTACTGGATTTTCAAAATTTTCAGGATGAACATCCGTGTAACCACTTTTATACCATGAATATTTAAACAGATTTATGTATCTCGGATAAGATAGTTGATTGTGCATTAAAGATTGAAGTTTAATGATATTGTTTCTTAAATGAAGATTCAATTCTTCATTCATCAATATCACGCTGTCCGAAAAGTGTCTTACATAATTTTTCCAAACCCTAAATCCAAAAACATCTAGCGGTTGTATTTTGCCTGTAGTTCCTTTTGGAATTATTTTTAAAGTTATTTCTTTATTAGTAGGTTTTACTTCTTCTATGGCTGAAGGACAGTGTCCAGTCCATGAGTCTACCAAAAGTACACTTGATAAACCAACAGTCGGAAAATATACTTCTATGAGCCATGTTTTAAAATGATCTAAAATCAGACGAATTTCAAATTTTAGTAATTTTTAATAGAATACAAATTAAAACAAAAAAATGATCACTAATAATAACACAGGATGCCTTCTGAATCCAAAATAGTATCATAATTATTCGAATACGCCTAACATGAAATAATACCTGAAGTTAATTTTCCTGATTTAGAAGCCATTGCATAAATGTTAGCTGATCTGAACAACTCTTGTGATACAACTGGCCCAAATTCACCAGTTTTTTCTTTAAGAACGATAAAAAGAGGGGGAAGAAGTCTACCATCACCAGATATTGTTGGTTGTATTGTATAACTATGAGTCGTAGAAGCTACAGATTGCACCAAGCATTATACTTGACTTTCCCCTTCGATTGCTAATGTACGGCCAGAATGGACTTCTAATTGAAAAACACTTTGATCTGAATTATAAACATTTTCTATTCCTTTTTCTTTAATAAGATTTTTCACTTCAAGAACAAATTCATCAGTTTTTTTTTGTAAATAATTTGCTCCTTCTATTGCTTTTTTGGTAATAAATTTATTAATTTTTCTTCCAACAATTCTATGGGCTCTCTTAAAATTTTTTACCCAATGTTTTGATGCTTTGAAACGAAAATCTTCATGACCAATATCCTCTTGTGCTTGCAGGGCCCATTTCTGTAAATCTATATCATGGATAATATGTCCAGCATCAACAGCAGCTTTGAAATTTTCTAACACAAATGAACAAATTCTAGCTATTTTTTCTCTATAAGTTCCACCTTTATTTTTTTTTAAGTTTTTGCCCAACGTTTTAATTGTGTTATTGATGTTACCTTTCGAAACCTCTATTGTACGGTTTTTAAATTTTAATTTTTATTCATTAACACCACTTCTCCAAAACTCTACTGCTCTTGCTTTATAATCGTGATCTAATTCTTCAACATCTGATGTGCACTGCTGAAAACTTTCATCTGTAATACTATCTCTTTCATCATCTTCTACAACCTGCATTTGAATATCTTTATAAGGTTCTGCAACATCAAGAGTTTCATCCTCAAAAACTTTAAATTCATGCATAGAGTTTAATAAAATTTGTTCAATATGCTCTTTTAAATCTCTTTCTCGCTGTGTTATTGGAGTTTCTTTCAGATTAAGTGCTTGAAATGTTATTAAAAGCAAGTTTAACACGTTCATGGGATTTACAAACATTTTATTCCACTCTAAAAATTTAACACTGTAAAATGAAAAACTGTTCTTGTTATTTTACACTGTTATATTTAACACGTTGAAGTACACTTTTAAACTCAAAGAAACATAAAGTAGAACTGACCAAAGTAATTAAAAATGCCGATTTCAATGCTTTCACAAGTTGCAGAATTACAAATAAAAATAAATTTATCACGAAGACTCACGGATAAATTTATCACAGATAACTATTATCAACAGGTCAATAGCATTATCATCAGCATATGATATATAGCAAGTACTATTAATAAATATTATTGAATATGTAGATATACTTACTTAATTTAAAATGTATTTCAATAACATATCATTATATATGTTTTAAAATTTCAATGTGATATATGATGTGATATGGAAAATTTTAAAATACTAATGACTCCTATAATTTTTGTATAAGATTTCCTATAAAGTTTACGTATGAATGCACTTTTAATGAAGAGTGTATTTTTTATATTTTTGGTATGATGCAAATTTTAAGAATCCTGAAATATGTCATTGTTTGAAATTATCTAATCTTCTTAAAACTGTCAGAATAATTTATAAATTAATAGTTTAAAATTATAGAATTTTAAAATGAATCATCAAAGAAACTCTATAAATAAATGGAAAAAAAATCAGGAAGTAAATGTTTTAATTTTATATCGCTTGCCAAACATTTTAAAATTGAAAAATTATTCATGGATCTAATTTTTCATTTAAGGATAAAATAAAAAAATAACCTCGGGAGAAAAACAATCAAGAAAAAAATGTTTCTTTGTAAATCTCGAAACACGTCAACTTTAATTTCTTATTTTCTTGATGGAAGTGCAATTTTCAACCAGATCTAGCCGATTTGATCAATTTTATATTGAAAAAATAGCGAAAAATTGCACATTTACCCCTAAAAAAACAGGGTTTGACACCCTTCGGGGTAAAAGGTATGCCTACAGTAGCGTCTTTTTATAATAAAGATTTAGCGTTGGTTTTATTTAAAAACTCCAAATAGTTTTTGAGATATTAGAAAAAACCTGTTTTTGGGGGTAAACTTTAAGGGTGATCTTCACCCCTTAAATCGACGAGTTAGCACGCAAGAAAAAACACGTGTCTAATATTTTCTCGAGTACTACAGCATGTCACAAAATGATCAAAATCGGTGAGGTACACCTGGGGACCCTTCCTTTCAGACACGTAATAATGCATTTTTCGACTCTTTTTTGAGGTTATGGACGAAATGTGGCCCCAGAGGCCGAAACTAAGGGTGGATTCGTGTTCAGCGGGAAAAAATACACGCGGCTAAGCTTCTTCCCTAATTTTCTGACCACTTTTGCGAGTCTCAGCCACGTAATAATGCATTTTTGGACTCTTTTTTGAGGTTATGGACGAAATGTGATCCCATAGGCCAAAACTAAGGGTGGATTCGTGTTCAGCGGGAAAAAATACATGCGGATAAGTTTTGTTATTAATTTTTTCTCTGCCCCTGCAAATTTTAAGGACATATAACTGCTATTCCGTAGTCATATTCGTGTACTGTCGGAGCTGCACCGGTCCACCATTTTGAATTTTTCAAAAAGGCCACTCAGTAATGGAAACTAGATACAATAAACTAAATTTTAAACCCGGGCAGCAATCATTTCGGGCTTCTGATTTTTGGACAGGGGGGGGGGGGGGGGTCGGTTTCAAAAAGAATGACCCATATATATATATATATATATATATATATATATATATATATGTGTGTGTATAACAGAAAACCCATTTTTGCATGAATATTGAAGGTTAAGGTGTTTTATTTTAAACGGGAACCCTTACTTTTGTTACACCCCTATTTAATTTTTTTTCACGAACTTTCAGAGGGTCATTTCAAGGTCAAAATCTAAAAAGTCCTATGTTTGCTATTTGATAGCATTTTCTGATAGCATAATTGTAGTAAGAGTTCTTTTATTAGCAATATTCAACCCTAATGTGACAAAGACCTTAATAATATTGACCTGTAAGAGGTTGGTATATATATAAATAAAATAAAAATGTTGTCCTGGGCTTGAACTCAGGTCCCCGACTTCCGAGGTGGGCACCTTGTTCCCGTTGCCATGTCGGCTTCTTGTCGTGCTTCATACTATCTTATTCTTATGTTGGTTTCGCTTTCGTGCTCCGTCGGTAAGGGAGGGCGCTGTATCGGTTGACGATGCCTTGTTAGTCTTTGCGGTCTTGACTGGAAACGTTGTCCTTTTACGGCATTAGTCCTCAGCCTGTGATTTTGTGTGTTTTTTTTGTTTGTTAGGGTTAGGGTTTATTGATTTTTCTTTATTTACACCTCTAATTTTATATTCCTCCTCTTTCTCTTTACTCTTCTCCTCCATCTTTTTCCAGAATCTTCCCTTGTTTATTTCGGGGTCCTTAGACATTACGTAGGATGTGTCTCCCGTCGAGTCATATAGGACTGCTCCCGCGACGACTATTTGTTGTCTGAAGGTCGAGTTTACTAATGTTACTACGGTTCCGCACGGGCAAGTGTACTCGTAGTGTTCAGCCGTGAACCATTTCCTCAGTAACTCCTTTGTCTCGGCTAATTCTTTCTGCCAGAGATTCATTCTGCGTGTGTACTGGTTTAATTCCTTTCCGCTAGTCTGCCGGTGTTCTCTGCTTGCCGTTGACGTCGGTCTGACCGCTTCTATGCCAGTGTGGTGCTTGATATCTGATACTGTCTCTGGATGGTCTTCTTTCTTTTTGCTTACGGTGTCGTTTCGTACTTTCGTATTCCTGCTCTGTTTCGTTATTAAATTTGTTGTTGGTTCATTATTAAATTCCGGTTCCATAGTGTTATATTTTTTTTCTAATTTTATGTACCTATTCGTAATGTGAATTCTCTCTTCAACCTTTGCCGTGAGTCCATTATTTGAATCTTCGCGCGCTTAGTTCGGCTCTCGTGCGCTTGCGCACGCGGTTGTCTGTGCAGTTCCCTGACGCGATCTGCGTCGTGAGTGGTATTTCGTCGTCACTTGGCTCGAAGTTTGTTCATTTAATTATTGGAATATTGCTTAGCTCATCCCGAAACTCGCCATAATTAGTTATCTCCTTACTTACTTTACCCTAATTGACCCTTATTTGTGGGTTTTAGTACCTTGCTGTCTAGAAAGTTGCAAAAAACTCCTAACCCCTTTGTGACCAATAATGACCCCTATTACAGTGATTTAACTATATAATAATTAATTGTTAGAGTTTTATTTAAGATATGAGATGTTTGCAATTAGGTGTAGAAGGATTATGCTAACTTAATTCTCCTTCCCAGCGTCTGTGGAAATTTCTTATTACGAACCCTTGTTGACTTTCTGGGTTTGCGAGTGTATTTTCTTAGAATTACCTCTGTGGGTGTGTTTGTAGGGCTAGAGCATTGCATTTTCGTATGCGGAATATGATTTTATAATCACTTTTCGGTGTGCTTTCGCAGAAAGTTAAGACAAAGACTCTTCCTCTTCACGGAGTCCCAACGCTGTTGCGTGCTAAGTTTTACGAAAACCAGACATCAGTAAAGGGCGTGATACTCCTGGCATTGAGCGCAGGAATTAGCTGCAGCTGTCACTAGTGCTCGTAATCTCGATCCTGTTCTTTTTGCCTTTGAGCTGGCAAATTGGTGATCGGCAGGCCGCTTTCTCCCACACGTAGCATTGCTTTTCACGATATCTCGTTTCACTGAGTGAAGCCGATAAAGGACTAAGGTATATGAATAGTCTTTGAGGGTTGGAAGGACGTCTAATGACAAGGAGTCCACCCAATTTATCTTAATGTCTTTCAGTAATGCTTTTTCGAAAGCCCGTATAATCACGTAATCCGGAAAAGTGAACTCTAATGTCTTTGACGCGTTTATGTGTTGACGTATGGAGATCACGATCGCGATTTTGAAAATTTCAAGTTTTGAAAATTTTGAAAATACTTATATAGACACACACATTCATCGGATAGGCTGCAGAGTGAGGAAAAAACTACTCCCTTGGGAGGAAAAGACTTTTTCCTTCCAAGAGAGTAATTTTTTCCCGTTGCTAAGAAAGCTCGATTTTCCATTCATTTTACATGCATGGAAAGTGACCTTTTTGTGTACGTATCATGATAAATATATTTTCACCGTCCTTAAAGGATTTTAAAATAAAGGTTAATTGGTTTTTAGTTTTTAGAATAATATTTTATAGACTGATTTTTGATAACAGATAAGAGAATTATCAGTGCTACTTTTTATGTATGAAAAATGTATTTATTATATATTTTCTTTATTCATAAATTTTATTTTATTCAGATATTTTTTTCTGACAAATAAAATATTACTCACATATATACATAAGCAACAAACTGAACATCAAAATTATGTGATACTTATTGCAAAAAGAAACTCGTTTTCGAACACAGTAAACCGCCAAGGAATCACAGCAGAATCTTGTAGATGCGTAATCAGCTGTGTAAAGTTTATTTTTTGTTTAAAAACAAATACACAAACTTTTACACAATAATGATGTAAAGATGATAAGGTGAACTCTAACCTACTTTAGTTCATGACAGCACCCACGACAGCATCTATATGTGGCGCTACAGTTAAATCACGCAGCTTCAAGTTTAGCAACGATTCTAGTTATTTCTATTTCTCTAGATTCTAAATTGTAAAAAGAAAAACAATGACTAATTTGATGTCTACAGCTTGGGGCAAGCTAATTCAAATTTTCTTAAATATTCCGAATATAAAAAAATACGATACAAAGACAAATGAACAGCAAATAAGGAACATGTAAATTTGATTTATCCCCAGACATTTCGATACATTCGTTATTGCAATCATTCTTATTTAAGGAGATAGGTTATGTCATACAGAATTAGGGAAAAATATAGAAACGTTATTAGCAATCGTCCCTGTCCTAGAAAAAAATCCTACTATTAGCAATTTTTTGGAAAATTCTACATTTTAGGATTTTAGATCAAAGATATTGCTTACTTATTCAGAATATGATCGAATTAACAACACATACGCGCGCGCGCACGCCCACTAATAATAATAATAATAATAAAAATACTAATACTAATAATAATATAATAATATTGCAGAATATAATATAAAATAATATAATTTTAAAATCTGACCTGGTCCATCGATAACGGCTTGTATATCCGTGATATCCTCATCATTCAGTGTGTAGTGTATACCTTCAGGGGGATTGCCATGTAATTCATACAGTTCACGGGACACTTGTCGAATAATATAAGGTGGAAGATTTTCAACATTTGAAACCTAGAAGACATAAGTTATTATGAATAAATTATAATTGATAATGAACAATGAATGAATAGAATCCTAAATCAGCAACAAATTAAAATTGATATGAACTCAAAATTGATTTTGAGAGAAATAAATGTACTTTTTTATTATTATTTTTACAGAGTACGTATATTCTTGCGGGAAATAACGCTCGTGCGTAAGAGATGACTTAATAACTACGGCGGTGTTGCAGTAAGCTGACATTCGTCAGCTTGCATGTATGAATAAATTGTCTATAGGTGTAAATAAGGTGTAAATAAGGTAAGTGTATAAGGTTTTTTTATTCTCTCAACATTAATTGCCTAAAAAAAATATCCACAAGATTTATAGCGAATGCTTACGTCATTGCTATTCCTCTTTCTTTCGCGAGTGGTAGTATACGAATTCAGACATATGTCACTAACGATGTATGTCCGCACAGGTACAGTTATAACTGTTATACGTCTTAACTGTCTACAAAATAAAATGACTTTGTCCGCAAAAGTACATGCAGTGTTCACGTCCGCAAAGGGTAATCAAAGTATCCGTGAAAAAGCATGTTCGCGAAAAATAATTTTTGTCCGTAAAAGGTTAAAATCCTGTCTGTGTCAACAGGAGTACCTTTTACTAGTAATTATCAATCTCTCATTACCTTAAAGTCTGGATTCTTGTAATTTTAATATACTCTCAAATAGCAATTCAAATTCTTATTATCCTCTTTAACTTTCATGAACGAAATTTTACATACTTTATGAACAAATTTCTTTTATTCAAAATTACGTTCTATAGTTAAAAGAATATTTAATAATAAATAAAAAGATATAACCTAATATCAGATAATAAAAATTATCTACCAATTATAATTTATTTTTGTAATTATTTATA
This sequence comes from Nasonia giraulti, assembly GCA_016647725.1. NCBI lineage: Eukaryota > Metazoa > Arthropoda > Insecta > Hymenoptera > Pteromalidae > Nasonia > Nasonia giraulti. The sequence goes on from QLYP01000327.1 coordinate 114,234, forward strand.
AAAATTTTATTTTCAAGTATTCAAAAGTGATCTTTTTAAATTACGTTGTATACTTAAAAGAATTTAATCAAAAATAAAAAGATATAATACTTTAAATATTTTCGGTAATGACACATTAAAATAATATTATATAATTTGTGTAATTCAAACAATGAACTCGCATACATTTTAATAGTTTTAAAATTATTGTTACCAGTTGCTCCATGATACGTTTAATATATATTTTTGCCGTCTTTTAATAGATTTTAAGGTAATATGATAACAAACAGCAAAGAATTACTAATAAAATGTACTGTACTGTACTTCAACGTACAACATTACATGGATAAATAACTAATTTGAATATTTATAGGTATAAAAAATGTCTAAGAAATTTAATTATACAAGTATAAATTAAAAATAATAAAATATACGTTTTAAATGACACTTCTTAAAGTTATTCAATTTTTAAAATAGTAAAATAACACATTTGACAGACGATACAAATTTATATATACGTATATGTAGGTCTGCGTGCATATAATATTTTTACTAAATGAGAATTATGCTGATTCAGCCAATCTTAACTATACACAACAGAAATTTTGTTTACTGACGAAAATTATATTTGGTGGTTTAACAGTTTCGAATCCGAAAGAGATTAGAGTTGATATAATTTATTCAAACTTAGATATGAGGTTTATATCAAAATAATGGATAAATAATTTTTGAACATTAGTAATATTTATTTAATTAAAAGAATATATTTTATATATTTGAAATAGTAGTTTATATTGATACATAGTGAGAAATAGATTTAACATATTCTAGCTTTGTTTAATACAATGTTCTATCGTTATATGTCGTTGTAATTCTTACAAGTCTATCTGCAACTTTTGTACATTTTTTAGAGGGTGGTTCTGGAGCTACTTGAATTTGTATCTGTACTATCCTTAGATCAGTGCGAGACTGTTTTTACATAGTTCACAAAGTTTTTACAAAGTTTTAACACATATTAACTGGTAGATAATAAAACAAAAAGACAACGGAGGAAGTCCCAACTACTCCACAGGATAGAAGTAGAGAGAACAAAGGAGCAGATAATCAAGCTGAAAAGACAGCGTGGCAGAAAGTCGTCACAAGAAAGTCAAAAAAAAGGAGGAAAAGGCAAGCAAAGAGGATAAAAGTGTTCCTGGCGTTGCAAACCAGAACAGGGCCAGCAGGAGTGGACAGAAGCGGGCAAGACCTCCCAGACCGGATGCTTTAATCATCAAGGCTGCAGAAGGAAAGAGTTATGCAGACATTTTGTCCAAAATGAAAGCGGCTCCTTCACATAATACACTGGGAAATAGCGTAAATAAAATACGCAAAACAGTTGCAGGCGATCTTATGATAGAGCTTAAACGCACAAAAAAAGTCAAAACCTCGGACTTCCAAGAAGCAGTTAAAGCGGTACTAGTGAACGGCGCCACAATAAAAGCATTCCAAGAAGAAGAAACTATTGAAGTACGAGATCTGGACATGCTTACCTCAAAAAAGGAAGTACTAGAACTACAGAAGGAAATTGGCGAGGAGAACATCATAGAAGTCTCTACGATAAGATCTCTGTGAAAGACGTATGGTGACACGCAGATTGCAGTGATAGGGGTACCAGCTCAGATAGCGGCTACGATCACTAAGCTACAGAAGATCAGAATAGGATGGGTCAACTGTAGGATCCAGGTAGCTAACCACAAAAAAGAGCCGCTTAGGTGTTATAAATGTCTAGGTTTTTGGCCATATAGGTAGAAAGTGCACAGTAACTGGAGACAGAAGTAAGCTTTGCTTTAAATGTGGAAAAGATAGGCACAAAGTAAAGAAGTGTAAGAAACAACCCAACTGTGTACTCTGCAAAGGAGGCACAGGGGGGAAGAGTGACCACGCAGCTGGTAGCTATGCATGCCCAGTTTACCGAGCTGCAGTAGAAGCCACCGAAAGACGAAAAAAATGAAAATAGTGCAGTTGAATATGAATTACAAAAAAAGTCAGACAGCAGCAATACAATTGTTTTACTAGCAAAACAAAACTTAAAGGGCAAGCCAAAATTTGCTTTGGTAACAAATGACAAATACCGAAAGAACAAGTCAAAAAGATAAAAAAGTAATATCGAAGAAGATATTACTGAATATAGGATTAAATTATTAACAAAACTGTAATTACATTTGAAATAAATTCTTAAATATTCTAATCATCGTAAACAACTCTTTACTTATAAAAAAATAATTTATTTTCAGTACACATGTAGTTTGTACATTACACATAAGGAATTATTCATATAAGTTAAAGAATAGATAAATAGCTATCTATACGGTAAAGCCTCACCAGGTTATCAAAGTGTTTAGTCGATTTGCTTATCGTTTCAGGAGTGACATACAGCAGTTTCAGGTTTGAACCCGTGTCATACAACTTATTATACATACACTCCATTCACCTGCTCATTGCTAAGGTCACCAGTAAGATGCAGCGCTGGAATCTGTAAAATCATTTAAAAACACCGTATACACATTGTCTAAAGACAGCAATTTTTGAGTCTGAACAAGAATGAGACTACTAAGAGGTGAAATAACGATGGTCATTCCTGCTGTAAGGAAGACTCTAGGCTGATAGCACAGGGACTTTTATCATCCAATTAACATTAGCACAAAGCAGTCATGGCCCAGGATTGCAGCATTTATCGCTGGTAATTGATTGGGTTTGAATTGGTTAAGACGGAATCTTGTTTTGAAAACCTATCGGAAATTAATTATTTCATTATTAAAAATTAGGTCGGTATAAGTAAAAAGAAATAATAAATCGTCATGCATTGACTCATTCATCATCTCCGAAATTATTTTCGGAATCTAGCAACTTGGTCAGGAAATCATTGGGAACAATTTTTATAATGTCTTTGGCCTCAGCAGTTGCGTGAATTACCTGCTGACCTGCTTCGCATTATTAGTCGCACAATTGGCTTCCGTATTTTCAGCATTGGATATTATTGTAGAAGTCGCAACTGTTCTGATTTTATTTACCGACATCCTTGTCCTATCAATATTTCTTTCCATCAACTATTTTTTCGACATATACACCACTGAAGGGTTTTTAACATTGGTTTTCTTAGTTTTTGTCTGGGCAACAATGGTAGGATCTTTTATGCTTCCGGTTAAAAGTTTTGGAAACAAGAATAGCATCGATTTACACAAGTCATTATTGATTATGTCTTTAACAAGATCAGAAATTGCCTGAATTTTTTGTGATCCATGAGACATTTGTGTATTTTAACTTTTCTCAACGTTTGATTGCTTATTCAATAGCTTCCTGTTAGTCTATCAGATTCTCGTTATTAAGTCTTGATTCAAGATTCTCAACTGCTGATGTACCTGCGGATTATATAGCTTGGAAATGAATCTCTTCAATATCTGTACCGGAATCTCATTCAAAGCCGTGCAAAATTTGTCGTTTATGCCTGGATCTCATGTAATTGCATTTTATGCGATTTTTGATTATATTTTAAATGCTGAAAGCAAATGTTTGTTTAATGAGTTTATTATTCTTTATTTACTAATCTAACATACGATTAGTGTTGGAACCTATCCCTGACGAATTCAATAGCAATGTCTTTGTTTTTATTGATTCCATCATTTGGTGAGCTTAGAATCAAAGCGTAAATAAAAAGTTTACAGATTGATAAAAAACTTATCTGTTGCAATGAAATCTAAATTTGGTTAGAAGTTTACTTTGATTTGATCTATAATTATGAAATGAAATAATTTTCATATGCAAACACACTTTCTACGATGGTTCTAATAGATGAGTAGCCATCAGTGAGCTGTGAAAATTCTTCAGTTTGTTCACAATTTGTCACGGTCCTGATGCGAAATTGATGGATTTTCCAATCGACTATAGGTTAGGAAGCATTAAGCAGTTGATAAACATTCTGCATATAGTGATATAGGACGAGTTTTTGGGTTGGAGTACAGAGAGAATACGGGATAAAATTTTTCGTCCGCTAGCATGAAGACTAGTAGAGACCAACTGAACGAACAAGATAGGAAACGATACTCGATTTTTGAGATAGAATTTTGCACAGGCAGAGGGCTCTGCAGTCAACATGCAAGTTCGTACAATTTCTTGAGTCAGTTCGGCTCCACGCTTATTCGCTGTGAGCATGAACTCGTTGCTCGGGGGTTTTCAAAGTCGCTGGAACACGAATATAGATAATAAGATAATATGAATTGCTATTCAAGAGTATATTAAAATTACAAGTTTTATCAAAATTTGACAAAAGTAAATGAATCAAAAAACATGTTATCAATAGAGAAGTTTTTAAGTACGGCAAAATTTATAGAATTAAAAAATGGATACGAATTATTGCAACATTTATTTAATTAATGTTAACCAATTCAATAAGTTCATATTTATTGCTTTTTAAGAGTATTATAACTCATATGAACTAGATTTAGATGCTAGAAAAAGATCCTATTACATGCACGCGTTGAAAAATATTTTAAAATAATTAGGGATATACGTGCTTTTGTCTTTAGATTAAATAAATAATTTGTGCAAAAAGTATGCAAATTTTAGTTAATGTACCCTAAGTAAACTAATTTTTGGATATTGCAAATTGATACATTGTAGTTTTTTACATTGTACTCACTGGAAGTACTAGTGAATGAATTAAAATGGTAAATATGAATGATTAAAAATTTAATAATAATATTTTTAAACAGACAAGCATTGCTTAAAACATTGGAAAAAATACGCTCTTTTTCGAATTTTCGTTGACTAATAACGAACAATGTAAATTAATTTTAAATTAGTCATTCTTTTTTAAAATATTTACCTTTTGTTTTGTCGTACAAAACTAAAATTACTTCAAAAAATCATTTTTTTTTCTTGAGATTATTATTACTTACTCCAGTCTACTTGTTAAACAGCTATTAAGAGCACGCTGGAAAGACAAACCTTGGATATTTTTGCATTCAAAGCTGTGATAAAGTATTAAAATTCAAACAGATGATCTGATGTAATATCGTTACATTAAGTTTTGTGTAAGTACACACAGTAAATAGAATGAAATAAAATTATTGGGATGCTAAAATTTAGCATAAAACGTATTTTCAGGAAAATGGAGTCTCAATTTTTCAAGTTCAAAGGGTCAAGATAGGCTTATATTATATGACTTTATTTTTTATCGCGAAAGTAATAATAATAAGCGTACATACTGGAAATGTAGTGAGTATAAAACAAAAAGTTTCTCAGGTCGCGCAATAACAAATGGAATTGACGTTATCAATTTAACCGTTTATAATTATGCAGCTAATCTAGCTTTCGTATCAAAAGAAAAAGTAGTTCATGACATAAAAAAGAAGTAAAAGAAACTGATAGCAGTTTACAGCGTATTATTGTTAATAATACGAGCAATCTACCAGATGCTTAAGCTATAAATCTGTTACGATTAGAATCATTAAAACGCACATTATGAGAAATACGTGGACAGGAAAAATATTGTTCTGATTTGCTACATCCAGCTACAAGACAGGAGTTTATAATACCATTAGAGAGATTAAAAACAAAGCGAAATAAGCAATTCATAATGTTTGATAGCGGAAATGAAGAGGAGAGAATAATAATACTAACAACATCACGTAACTTACGTCTATTGGCCTTGACTGATCACTGGTTTTGTGACGGAACTTTTAGTGCGTATCCAAGTTTATTCGAGCAATTATATAGTATTTACAGTATTATAAATAATTCAGTTATACCATTAGTTTATTGTTTATTACCTGGGAAATGTACTCAGATTTACAAAAAACTTCTTCAAGCACTAAAAAGATTAAATAATGATTTGAATCCTACATTAATACTAATTGATTTAGAGCTGGGTATAGGTAATGTCATGAAAGAAGAATTTCCAAATATAACAATACGTTATTGTTATTTTCATTATTGTCAAGCAGATTATAGAAAAGTTTGCTATAATGGCTTAAAGTATAACTATGAGCAGGATATTTATTTTTATGGAAAAGTAAAATTGCTAATGGCCTTAGCATATGTTCCTATCCTGCAGTATATTGGTCGCGTAGATAGGCGGGGAAAAAGGTTACTCCCCAGATATTCGATTCATCTTTGGATTCAGTATAAAGCTGTTCAAAGTAATTTACCACGAACGTACAATCATGTGGAAGGGTGGCATAGAGCATTTAATGAACTTTTAAAGTGTAAGACGCCAACAATTTAGAAACTTTTTATTACGTTAATTGATGAACAGTCTCGCTTCTTTACTTTGTGCCTATCTTTTCCACATTTAAAGCAAAGCTTACTTCAGTCTCCAGTTACTGTGCCCTTTCTACCTATATGGCAAAAAACCTAGACATTTATAACACCTAAGCGGCTCTTTTTTGTGGTTAGCTACCTGGATCCTATAGTTGACCCATCCTATTCTGATCTTCTATAGCTTAGTGATCGTAGCCGCTATCTGAGTTGGTACCCCTATCACTGCAATCTGCGTGCCACCATACGTCTTTCACAGAGATCTTATCGTAGATAGTTCTATGATGTTCTCCTCGCCAATTTCCTTCTGTAGTTCTAGTACTTCCTTTTTTGAGGTAAGCATGTCCAGATCTCGTACTTCAATAGTTTCTTCTTCTTAGAATGCTTTTATTGTGGCGCCGTTCACTAGTACCGCTTTAACTGCTTCTTGGAAGTCCGAGGTTGTGACTTTTTTTGTGCGTTTAAGCTCTATCATAAGATCGCCTGCAACTGTTTTGTGTATTTTATTTACGCTATTTCCCAGTGTATTATGTGACGGAGCCGCTTTCATTTTGGACAAAATGTCTGCATAGCTCTTTCCTTCTGCAGCCTTGATGATTAAAGCATCCGGTCTGGGAGGTCTTGCCCGCTTCTGTCCACTCCTGCTGGCCCTGTTCTGGTTTGCAACGCCAGGAACACTTTTATCCTCTTTGCTTGCCTTTTCCTCCTTTTTTTGAGTTTCTTGTGACAACTTTCTGCCACGCTGTCTTTTCAGCTCGATTATCTGCTCCTTTGTTCTCTCCACTTCTATCCTGTGGAGTAGTTGGGACTTCCTCCGTTGTCTTTTTTGTTTTATTATCTACCAGTTAATATGTGTTAAAACTTTGTAAAAACTTTGTGAACTATGTAAAACTTTTTTTTGCGTTTACGCAACTCTGTAAAGGACTTTTAATCTGTTTAGTCTCAAATAAATGAATAAATAAATATCGATTCGATATGTATCGAAAAGTCGATAGCCTGCTCGGCAGAAGTCTTACAATTAGTGGGGTATATATGTGTGGGCGTGCAATCAAACAGGTACATTTTGCGAACCACTATTATCATCTGGTACAGGCTTGAAAATTTACACAAACATTTCTTGAAACAAGCGAAACTCGAAAAAAATTGGCAGAAGCGTAGGTGGGGAACAAAATGGCGGCAGAAGTGCTATAAGTTGGTAAGGTTTAATTCTGCCATTTTGGCTAGAAATTCCTTACAGCATTATTAAGCAATAAAAAAATGGCAGTCAAAAAATGGCAAGTCTAGGTGGGGGACAAGTATCTTGGGGGACAGTTCTAGTCATAATGAGCGAATAAAGTGGGGGACAGTTCTAGTCATAATGAGCGAATATGGTTTTAGAAAGATGCTTTCATTTCGGCAGGTAACTGGCAGTTCCTGATAACACTTTTGGGAGTGAGGTAGCGCTGGAGAGTGAAGGAGAATGTGAGGTGAAGAAATCGTGACTAACGCAGAACTTGGTGTTTGGAAGTGCGTGTTTATTTGCTGGTGATTTTTGCGTGACAAGAACTGGATGTGATGCGTCTCGTGTCGTCCCTCCAGTTAAACTGTCTTTTTGGTCGGCTCCAGCGTCAACCGTCGACGGTCTCGATCGTTACGTCTCTTGTACCGATCGCCGATCGGATTGGCAGGGACGGAGCGCGCGCGGTCCGGATAGCGCGTCGGTGGCGAGGGCTGCTGGCCTAAGCGTTCGGCCGTTTGCTGTTTTATTACGCCGGGGATTCCCCGCTCCGGCGAACTTTAGCCGCCCGCATCGAAGTGCGGATGACCGCAATAAAAAGTTCGAGCGCAGGCCCGAGCATTTTACTGCTCCCTCGATGCGGAGGATTTATCTGTCCTAATACGCTCGGCAGGGCCGGAAAAACCGAGTTCTAATCCGGACCGCGTTGTTCGAGGCACGAACGCTAGAGTCTTCGCGCTTCGCGTGCGCGTGCGTGTGAGGTTTGTATGTGTGTGTGTGTGCGAGTGGGTGCTGTGTGGCCACCACACACTCATCGACGTGACGTACGACACATATTGATGGTTTATAAGGTATCATATGAGCCCATTCGGCCAGCACAACTGTCATATAGCCAGGCTTCTTCATAATCGTCATTGCGACAAGATCGGGCGTATTTTGTATGTGGATAAGAGAGTTCTCGATGATTCCCCCCTCTCTCTCTCTCTCTCTCTCTCTCTCTCTCTCTCTCTCTCTCTCTCGCTCTCTCTCTCTCTCTCTCTCTCTCTCTCTCTCTCTCTCTCTCTCTAGGCGACATGATGTCTTTATACTGACTAAGTAAGATATTTTTGTGTTAAAATATGCTACTATTTCAATATCTTCTTCGGCAATATCTTTATATGCAGGTGGACCCTGACCTGGTGCATACTTGGTGATATATAATTTGGAATTTCAGTGCGGTAAATTGTATACCCGCATAAGGATATTTCACCACTCTTAGTAAAGCCAAACTGTACCTCTTTAGTTGAGTTAGCAAAATATACATCTGGATTATAACTTGTGTCGTTGCTTACCCTAACGCCTTTTCCTTTAAATAAAATTACGAATTGTTCGTAATCACACACAAGTGTTGGACAATACGCTCAATATATCCTATTTTGATCAGCGTATATGCATTTTGTATCCGGCAATTTCTAACTCATTAGTAACAACTACCTTCTTGTAAACCGAATCATTCATTGTGAATGTTGAGCCTTCACAAGTGCCATCTTTATTTTTGTCTCCGCTTATAATGACGGACCAAAAATTTGTAGTATCAACAATTAGGTTTCTTATAATGTTTTTTTCCTATTCAAACTACCCGGGACGATGCACTATACACGTGTCACGTGTTATTGCAAGATAGAAAGTTGTTGTTTCATCAAAATCGTCTGCGTTGTGGGACAGCCAACCACAGCGGCGGATGAAGCGTTTAACTAGGACTCTGCATTGTTGAATGTAAACTGGATCATTTTCTACACTTTGCAGCAGTTGTATATTAATGTTAGTGACATTTGGCAAGGATTCATTTTGCAAGGAGCGACCCCACGCGTTGAGAAGGTTGTCACATTCGGTGATGTCCGCCCGCAATCGTTCCAAGTGCATTCACGCAAGTGATATACAAGAGACTCTCGGTGACCATTAATAGCAGCGTTTTATCTTAAACAAAAAAATTATTGTTATTTGCTAATATAAACTATGTATATAACTGTAAAGGCGTAATAAAAGTACAAAATTTCTCAAATAATTTTTACAGAATTCTGATAATAGAACGCATGATTAAATATATGAAAAGCTTGTATGAATTACAAAAAACTATAATTTTTTTAAAATGACTCTAAAATTAAAAATGATTGAAATTAAATAAGTATTAATAACTAACAAATCATAATTCTTTTCGTTTTCAATTTTCAAAATTTGACGTTCATTCTTTTTTTTTTGATAATTATTTCTCTGCGCATTTGCGTTTTAAAATTACATCGACATCGATAATTTATAATTAATTGTTACAATATTTTCTCTAAACCTGTGTTTAGAATAAATCAAAATATTATTTTTAAAGATTTTAATTTTATAAGTATTATTAGTCTAATAACAATACATTAACAACGTACAAAATGTCTTAAAAGAACGATTTAAGAATTTGTAATACGAACTTTTTACGAGTTGTGTTATGCTGCCGAAAATTACGCTTATGCGAAGAGTACGGCATACTAACCTAACTTACGCAAAGGCTGTATTATGCTTGCAAATTTTCAAATTATTTTTCTCAGTGTTTTGTACGTCAATTGTACTGTTGAAAAATTTGCATAAATTAAAAATCCGGTCTCTAGTTTCGAAGTTTACAAAATATTGTGTAATCTTTTTGCACAAATATAGTGTAATAATAAGTATATTTGTTTATATTCTATACAAATTTTGTGTAACATACAAAAAGTGAAATTTTACATATTTTGTGTAAAATACGAAATGAATTAGTAACAGTAAAATAAAAAAATATCTACCTTCTATTTTGGCTTTTTTACTAAGGCTCGATTTTCCAGCGATTAGACGAAACATTCCCATTGTTTTTTTTTTTTTGCCTATCTAATTAATATTTTTCGTCTTCAGAATCTCTGCCCTAGACATAAACAAAGTCGCCTCTTCTATTCTTGCGGACCTAAACACATAGAAAAGTGAGTATAAAATTGAAAAAGTAAATATAAATTAGCTTACTAGCAATATAGTTAGGTAAAGTTAATATTATACTATACAGTTCCAGAGAAATGATAGATAAAAATTATTAAACATTAAAAAAACTTTACATTTGAATTACTTGTACCTTTTTAACAATATACATACAAACATTTCTGATCTATATATTTATTTAAAAATGTATGACAAGGAAAAAATTTAAAATAAACTAAAAAATGTGACGGTCTTACCTTTTAAAATTGTATTTTGCACATGTAAGTTCAATTATTACTATAATACTTTATATTATTGAGATGGACATGTAGAGATACTGTTCTTCATTGCATGCAGCACTGCGACTGAACAGCTAGAGGTTTAAGAGGTCTCAGCCAGGTCCCATGGTATGTATACACATGCGTCGATGAAAGACAAAACCCGTATGCAATAGCGATAAGAGAGAGTCTTTTGCACTGCACAGCGGAGATGTTTTTATGCAAAGGAACAATAATTATTTTTCAGTTTTGGATCAATAAATGCTGATTATCAAAATCACGTAAAAGTTTATAGTAGATATAAACTTCTTACAATTATTCAACAATTTTCAATATTAATTTCATGTAATGCAGATAAATATTTTCTGAAATTTTACTGTTTTTATCTATGCTTAAAACTAACGTAAATGCATTCCACATTTAATACAAAATTTGTGTAAAATAACTGTATTTTGCATACAATCTGGTAATCTTACTACACAAAATTTACTTTTATAGTTTAATAAAAATAATAATTTTCATTAAAGTACAGTTTCTAAAATAATATTAACATTATTTAGTACATATAAACTTATGTATAAAACTATTTATAAATTGTATAAATGATTTATGTTCAAACGGTCACTATCCTTCTTGGTCTTATGCTCGTAAATGAATTTAGTTTTTTAATATAGAGTAATGCACATTTACTGATCTGCGTCGTAATTATCACGACAGATCAAAAAACCGCTGCTAACTTCATTAACAGTATGCTTTCTCCAAGAGATGTGATGATTAAGAGAATCGTTTTAAAGCTTCTTAATGAAAATATTAAAAACTTAGCACATACTTATAATAGTATTGTTCATGACCGCCATGCTCATAAATTTTAGAATGCGTGAATCGACACACGATGCGATGATAACTACAAAACAATTTCGAAACCTATAAATATATATATATAT
>QLYP01000327.1:126008-146933 GCA_016647725.1 Nasonia giraulti
ATATATATATATATATATATATATATATATATATATATATACACACATACATGGATGGACTCTTTCACGTCATTGCATTCATTTTCATAGTTATCCTTACATTGTTTTGAATTAACTTATTTTTATCAGATTTTTCTAGATATATTTTATACTTTTATACGAATTTTATACCAAGTGCTTTTACTGCATTACTTCAATTGGCGTCATGGAAAACCATACAGATATTCATAAGGAAAAACCATCGAACAATGTAAGTACTATTGGATGCTTTTGAATTGTCTACACGCTTGTATAGATAAACGCAATAATGTTAAATCGTTAATTTTAACATTCAACAGTCTGTTTATACGGCGAGCAGAGCATATGTGAAATATACGCGATAAATTTCTTCCTCGAAACTTGCCCTTCCAACGCGTAATGTTTCGCCTGCTGAGGAAATCTCAGAAAATTCTTCGCGTACACGACGGAGGACCTAACTTATATTTTGCAGTACCGTATTTGCGTGTGTTGACATAAATAACTTCGTTTTTTCGTGTCTAAAGAAAAACCCCCTTCGCATTCACGTATTTCGTCGCGCGCGCTATACTTCGCGTACGCTAAATTAATGTTTCCGAAAAATAAATCATCAGTTGTGTACGCGAAGAATTTTACGGCATTTTCTCAGTGCACATAAACATATTCTATAACCTTAATCAAAATTATGCATGATGAATATCATATATACTACAATTTTCGATCATTCTTTTCCAGAAAAGACCGTTGACGGATCTGAAAGATACAATATCTATCTCCAAATTAAACCCTTATTTGCCTAAGTATACTTAATTTTCATTATGAAATTTGTAAATATTATATTGTATCGCTAAGAACTTTTTGTATTTAATAATTGCAGATGGAAAATATCCGCTACAGTAACTTTTAAATCACCTGTAAAACGCTGGGAGAAAGATGGCAAACCAAAACAATTATTTACTGTAAATTTATTAGGCGACTCAGGCGAAATTAATTGCACAAAAGTGACGAGGGTGATTTGACGCAACACCCCCAAGATATCAAGGCGCGTGCTCTACCACTGACCCAAAAACTCCCTCGTGTAAACTTGGTGGTAAGGTGATTTGGCAGAACGTTTTTGAGCAACAAATACAGATGCGTTCGGGAGTTATAATAAAGATTTTTTATTTTCTAATGTTAAAACGCATTTTTTTTTCGCGCTTCATTTTAGTAAATCGGTTCCAAAATTTAATTAGTGCTTTGTTAGGTTATACTTAATGAACTTGTAAAGTTTCAGCAAAAAGTACAATTGCATTCGGGAGTTATAATAATAAAAAAAAATGATCAATGTGTTCATCAAAAAAAATGTTTTTTTCATAAACACGGTTTATCTTTGTGAATCGGCTCCAAAATTTAATCAGTTAGAGAGTTATGGTGGTAACCATTTTCGCGCACACACGTGCATACATACATACATACAGGCATACATTTTTCAAAACCATTTTTTCTGACTTAGGAACCTCGAAAACATCGAAATCTATCAAAATCTTGGATATCGATTTTTTCACCATCACAAAGCTTTCTCTTGGAGAAAGCAATAGAAAATTGATTTTAAATTTACGTCTATTATAATTATATGAATGGGGGTCCGGGATACCAGGTAATGGAAGAATATTGCAATAATGAAATCCTTTTTGATTATGTTCAAATATAAAATTAATGTATTCAATTAATTTTTTTCTGTGTGTAAATATTGCATAATTATTGCATATATTCTTTTTTAACAAAGTAAATTAACTAGTAGTTTTCGTGTTACAAAGGGTTGTTGGCAGATACGCTTTAAATTGCGTTATCTACATCTAATCGCGATAATATTTTATATTTTTTATATATTGTGTTATCAGTTAATAATCGAAGAAATTTTTACAAGTGTTTGAAATGGCTAATAATTCTATTATATCTACTCAAGGCGTGAATTGCTCTTGAGTAGAGACAAGTCGCTTAAATTGCGCTAAATGGAGCTAGTGATTTTTGTAGGCCGCGCAGGGCATTTTATAGGCAGCTAAGAGAGCGCGGATTGAGCCGCCGAAATAATTCGCACATTCACACCTCACACCTACATACATATTAGCATGCGAGGATGCACACGCTTCGCCCTGCTGCATCATCGCGCGCTTCTATTTCACACACACATTCATACTACCTGTGTAAGCTACGCCGCTGCGTGCTCGCTGTCATTACGCAACTATAGCTATGCACTAGTATGCGGCTGTTGTGTCACTGCTGGCTACTCGGCTGTAGTGTTTATGGAAAGAGTGAGTCAAAAGGTCCCGCGTTTCTGTAATACAGTCGAGTAACTTCCGTTTTTTGTTTATTTTGACATACGCGACGGATCGTGTACCAGGCATTACATAGTCCCCTAGTGAAAAATTTTTAACTATGAAAAAATGTTGTCTCTACTTATTAATAGTTATTATCTGTTGTATTAATTTTTTTATTCATTTACAAAATCGTAAAATTTTATATCTGAAGAAAACGCTAGCAAACTAAATAAAACTGAAAACATCAGAAGATTACTGCTGTCTGTGTCTTAATTCCGACATTTTTCTGCTGACATCTGCAGTTCATAACTGTTTTCTTTAGTTGTATTTATTTTTATTTTTCGCTAGGGATTTAAAATATTGTTATACTTTAATATAAAAGTAAATATTGTATTATTTATTACATTTCAGTACAGGATATAAAAATTATGATTGTTATAATTCTACAAATTACATTATATTATAAATGTATATAAAAAAACCGCTGCCTATTCTTTGGCACGTAGCATCCTTCAAGATTATGTATTGCTTTAATATAAAAATTGTTTTTACTTCATAGATAATTCTTTTAAGTTTTTGTACTTTTTGACATTTGTTACGATAACGCGCGCTATTTGCCAGAGGGAAATAAACAGAAGGACTTCGGATCTGCTTCATGAAAGTACTTGGAATTAAAGCAGTCTATAGTATAGTCATTATAAGCTTAAATAATTATGATTTTTTCAGAAAAGTTCAACATTTAGTTTCCAAGTTATAATGGCTAGGACAGTTTGCAGAACGCGTCTAAAATCACTAGTAAGCGAAAAATCGCTATGAAAATAGCGCACATGCATAACTAAAAAGCTTTTCACGAATTGGTTAGGAAAATACAGAAAAAACGAGCCTAATTATAGATTAAAATCTATTAAATAGAAGCTGAGATCCAAGCGATGCAGTTTTCAGTTATATAGAGTATACAGGGTAAAAAAACAAAATTTTGAAGTCTAATCTTATCTAATAATCTAAGCCTAATATCATTGCTAACTAAATCTAAAATTTGAACTTGATTTTTGATAAAGGTTACTATTAGAAGGCTTCCTTAGGAAGGAAGCAAAAAAATTTTAATTAACATTTTTTTATTGTTATATATTGTTAATATAATTAATACTGTCATCAAATAATTACAAAGAGTTTGAAAACATTTTTGAATGTTTAAAATTTTTTTCTATTTTAAACGTATATTTGGCTTTGAGAATAAAAAGAGGCTAGAAGATTTTATAACCAGTCACCAGAGTCACTATATAAAACAATCACAGGGAACAAACCTGCTTGTTTTGCAAGAGCTATATCAGATCAATTTTATGTCTACTCTGATATTTGCATTCTATACACAGTCGGTGATATTCAAGCATCACTTTTACGTTGTAACACGGCAAAATTTCGCCGTGTAACAACGACGTCTGACGCGATCGGGGTAGAGTGTCTCAAGGCTACCTGTGTGAATGAGAGAGTGAACGTGTCTAAATGCGTCGTTTATTTTTGGAGTGAACGACGAGAGAGGAGCAGTGGCTGCGACGGACGAAAATGACAACGCACGTCGCCAACTCGTGAGTGAGAGATGCGAGGAGACGACGAGCAACGTTGGCGCAGCAGCAGCGACCTTTTACATCGACAGGGCGTTCAAGTCGGCCCCGCGCACCGTAAGACAGCCGATGCAGGTGGCGGAGCCCTTCGTGGGGTCTACCTACGTGAGCGTCTGATACCGCAGGACCAGCGTGATGGCAGCTCTCTAGCACGAATGCCAGGAACAAAAACTACAGCGTCTCGCGTTCGTAGTGACAGATGCCGACCGAGTCAAGGGCCCTGACGACGGGGCATGGGGAGTCACTACGGGTTCCACAGTTAAGAGTTATCTTGGTTGTCTGCGGGTGAAAGGCTGTCTGTGTGCTACGAGAATTCGAATTTCGCGGCTATCTGCTTCGACATCGTGTCCGCGGGGCTATCTGCGCGACTGCGCGACTCGACAACGGCGCGTGAACCTGAAACGGTCACGGCTCTTTTATGGTCCGGTGCATTTAATTTATATTATTATTAAAGAGCTATGAACATCCACGGACCTTATATTTTATAAGTATATTAAATTTTATAAATATCGCAAGTGTGCAATCTATGCCTTAATTGCAATAGAGTGTTTACTAGTGAGCATAAATTGCTACTACTAGTTTGTGTATGTATGTTCATGATTCTACGCTTAAGTTGCTGTAGAGTGTGTAGTGACTAGAGCGCTGAAGATGCGACAACTAGTAGCTAGCCATAGGCCGCGCATGGCCTTTTATAGGGAGCTAAGCGAGCGCTGATTGAGCCGCCGAAATTATCTATACATTCACGCATCATATACCGAAGTGCGCGCGACTCGCCGTCGCTACGTCATCGCTCGCTTACTGCTGCTGCTGCTTACAGGTAAGGAGAAGGGGAGTGCACACACACATGTGTCGCTGAGCCTGCTGCTGGTTGTTGGTATGTTACGCAATCTTTGAGTCCACTGCTGGCTTCATAGACAAGAGTAGGGAGACGAATGCTTTTTGATTTGTTTTTATTTTTATTTTAATTACATGATGGATCGTGTATAGGGCATTATAAACCGATAGTGTTGCCAGTGAGTGGGCCGTCTGGCCGCGACGCGTTGACCAATCAGCGCGCGCGCGGTACGGCGGCTAGGGAGAGCAGAGTGGCGGCCACGAGCCGCGAGCGCTTGAGCCGGCACTCGCCTGTCCCGAGTGCTCCCGAAAGGACGTGCCTCAATTTCGACTTCACCCGGTGTTCCAGCTAGAAGGATTTAAGGTCAGTGAAACGTTTTCCGTTTTCTCCGGTCGTATCCGTCTCGAGGGTGAACGGCAGTTCCACGTTCGGTTTCGCGAACGAAAAGGTTATCTCGCATACGCGTTAGTTACCTTCGGATCGCTGTCTTTATCTCTTTATCTCTTTGTATTGTGTTCCATCGAAGTATCGTGTTGTCTCGAGTAATAAGCGGAGTGTAGAATTAAGGATTTTTATAATAGAAGTGTAGAGTTATTTTGTGAAAATGTAGGTTAATACTTGGCGCCGACACTTGGACGCACGAGGCGTAAGGTGGTCGGGCAATACTGGGATAAGTCGTTCGGCGTTTGCGGAATTCGCGTGCGACATAATTGTGTGAGTGAGTAAGAGACGAAAAGTGCGAGTAAATGTGTGATCTGGTTGCATCTTGAGCCTTGAGACGCGCGCGAGTCACAAGGGATATCTTTCGTGTACGGGTATTTGTTTATCGGAGTTGCCTTTGTCCACTGGTTATCTCAGCAAGTTGTACGAGTCGATTATAAATTAGTAAAAATTTACTAAGAATATGCAGTTTCGTCTGATAAACCATGTGCCTCTATTATCTCAAACCGCCCTCTCTCCTTACCGTTTTTCGGGGCTGCACTTAGCCGAGCAAACCACGTGCAAAAAACCCCTCGCGCCGGGAAACAAAGAGTCGCGAGAGCGCCTGGCGCCACCGGGTCATTTTCCAAGCCCCGGGCGAGGGATTGCACCGTAACTGGGATAGCACGAAAACCCCAGTTACAACGTATAGTGGTATTGGATAATTCCAAGTATAAACTGGGTGTCACTATGGTCAAACAATTTGCACCTCTCAATTACATACCACTACTGAACAACACGTTTCAAAATGTAACAATAGATATAAATTATCAGCATGGTATTCATATACCATTCGAGTATGGGACGTTGACACTTCACTTTAAATGCTGTCAGTAGAGCATGAAAAACAAAAATGAGATACTACGTAGATTATTATTCTGATCAAATTGGTGCTGGGGGAGGTAGAGAAGGTGTACGACGAGTGTTTGCACGATCAAGCTTCACCGAGGACACGGTGGTATAGGCCATTTCTTGAGTAGTTTATTTCGAAGAGTCTTACCATATCACACTAGTGGTACCAAAACAAGCTGTGAATACGCGTGCGCGAGAGTCTGGTCGAAATCTTAAACATAAAGCTGTAGATAAAATAGCTGCAATGATGAAGGGATCTGGATATAAGCGACGTAGCAAGAAGCGAAAACGTCAGTCGCGGTAGCACCAGCGGTAGTGTGAAGAAAATACGTGTCAGTAAGAATAAAGTTAGAAGCTCGAAAAAAAAGAAAGTAAATAGAAAGAATAGGAAACGCAGTGTATCTGATATTTTTGGATAAACAACATCAACATCATGGCTTTTCTGCATTCAAACTCATGCGAGCGCATGAAATCAGAATTAGATTTATTTACTTTACCACCGACGCAATCGTCAGTGGAAAATTCCCAATGCATACATTACAAGCCCGTTTCATCTCTCGCCGACGATTGACTATTGGAATTTGTCGTTCCAGGAGGAAGTGATTATCTTGATCTTGCGCATACAATGCTCAGTATACGCCTGCAGATATTACCTAATGTTGAAATTGCGGCTAATGTGAGTGCCGCAAAGTACTCTAAGGTAGCACCAGTCAATAATCTTTTACACTCATTCTTTAATCAGATAGATGTGTTCTTTAATCAAAAACTAGTATCACCGCCAAATAATGCATATCCATACAGTGCACATGCAAACACTCTCTCAAAAGCCACGGCTAAATATCCAATAAATCGTGTAGAAGTAATAGTACATTGTACAAGGGGCGAAAATGGGCTTTTCCAAGCGAGGATGATGTTTGAGCACGAGTGGTAGTCGAGGGCCCCGTATATTTTGAAAATATTGAAAAATTTTGAAAATGTTTTAAATTGTTTCAAAAGTTTTTAACGATTTAAAGCTTTAGTAAGGAGATGAAAAAAAAAAATAGATCGAGAGGAGCGAAAATGGTTGTTTTCGCCCCTTGATCATAGCTAAACAATGCATATACGTAAACTGCTAAGGGCCTTCAAACCATTAGCTGCCAAGACAGTGGGTGTATACTCTGCAGATAGAATCCCTAATGTTATGAAACATCCCACGGCTATTATCGCAAACACAGATGATCACACATATAACCATTTGCATATATTTACATATATGCAAATGGTTACGGAACGTACTTTGACAGTTATGGATCACCAAAGTCAGTAAAAGGCGTTTCCTACCGATATCTGTCCAGCGTTTTAATTGTTTTGCCGAAAACTTATTACTGAAAGGAGTTTGACAGTTACAAAAGTCACAACACTGATTCCATCATAAGGAGTGTTGAATAAATTGTTCTGGATATTTTAATTTTGCATTTTGGCTCATTACTATTGTCACTAGTTACTATTATTTCCAATTAAAATCTCAACGAATAAGTACAATTTCAGTATAATTTCATTATCCGTTATTCAACCGCACATTTACGCTAGGACAGTCAGTGAGATACGCTGACCTCACCCGTATGGAAGAGTTGTGGAGCACCGTCCCATTCTGATAACTCGTTGGTTCAAATAAAAATCAAATTTAGCCATATCAATATGATTAATTAATTTCTAGATTAACCATTATTATTATTAAACATTCTATTGATTATAATCGTTTTATTTGCTAATCAATTGAAATTCTTCTTGTTTATTAATAGTGTAAAGACCGTACTAGATAGTAGGACGGGCTTCGCGAGTCTTACAAATAATTATTTATTCGCGAGAACTAGCCTTCGACTCGAGAGCCTGTTCTGTTACTTAAGTTACACGCGGACTGTGGAATTGAGGATGTCCCGCGGACACTTCGGTGTCCTACGGACTCCGCGTTATGTCCGCTTAACTCATCTCGTGTGTGGATGCTGATGTTAGTCCACGAGTAAAGTACTCTTACCTACACGTCGTGACTGCGAAGCTGATTTGAATGTATTTGTTCTGATTGAGGTTTAGCTATTAGTATCAATTTGGTACACAAGGGTTTTATTTATATTGATTGTTATGTTTTTATTGGTCCAGAGCACTTCACAGACGTTGAGTTTACATAGTTGACGGAGTTTCGATATATTTAGCTTAGGATGTTGTCGTTTTACAGTAGTATTTAGTAAGTTTAGTCTTATTTATTTAGTAATTGTAAAGCACCTATGATTTATCTTAACAACTTACTATTATTATAATCCTGTGCACTTTAGATGGTTCTAATCACCCTTCGTGGCAGATGCTGACTGTATGATCTACACGCGTTCACGTGGCAATTTAAAATAAGGATGGTCAACTGCTCTTGCTAACGCCGGAGATTCCACTCGACGGTCCTTAGCTTGTACTTCTCATGTGGCACTAATCTGTATTCAAAGGGCTCTCCGGTGTATGCTATGTCAAGTGACGGATTTAGCACGCTCCAAACACTAAGACTAGCAAACACCGCCGCTTCACCTTAGAATCAGTTGTAGCCGCCAGTGAGTAAGTCACTACGCAAGAAGGCGCTACGTGGATCGGCTCCGGGGTTTTCAAAGCCTCGGTACCGATTCACGCAGTTATGAAATTGAGATGAGAAAGATCGCGGTAGTCCAATCAGCATTCGCCACAAAGGATCGACGCGTACGCCTTGCAGTCGTCTTTCACGCGCACGAGGAGTGCTGACACAGAGGTCAGAGCACTCGCTCCGATTTTCAGCGCTCGGTTTTGCAATGTCGCAATCGGATGCACCTGGATCCGTATGCACTCTCTACGTGCTCACACGGTTGCCGGTTCGCAGGATGTACAAATATATAATTTAAGAGTATAAACGTGGGACATTACAATAGTATTCGAACTCATGTTGATGAAACAAGAGGAATTTCTTCTTAATATTATAAAATTTAGAATTTATATTTTAGTATACAATTATTTTTATGAATATTGTGACTGTATTCATTGTAATTTTTTTGTACTGTTATTTATAAATTGTTATAATTTTTTTGTCAATAAAGATCTAAGGAGGTTGGATATTTCACCAACGAATCGTCATCTCAGAATAGAATTTTTTGTGAAATTATTTATTACAAGGATTAACCCTCCCACGTTTGTTCTTAATTATTAACAATAGATAATCTTTGTACTAATTCACACTCTCAGCGAATTTATGTTCCAACCAATATTACCAAACCATCATCTAGATCGAATAATCTCTTTTAAAGAATCTCATACAACCATTGACAATCTCAAAATGAAGTCCTCTCCAGACAGAAACTTTATTCCAAATGAAATTATCCAAAAACTACCGCTCAACACTTAAGAGAAAATTAGAGAAATTTTTAACTCGCTCTTAGAGTAAAATCTCTTTCCTTAAACAATGGTCAGAATACATATCTATTCTTATTCCTAAACCAGAAAATAAAGGATATAGGCCAATCTCTCTATCATCCAATTTACTCAAACTACTTGAAAAAATTATAAAAATGCACTTAAGACAGTACAACATTATTGGATACTAAAGCATACCTTACAATCTCCAAAAAACTTAGATATATTAGAAAATTTAGATATATTATGGGGACCATGAACAAACAGGTAGGAGAAGCCCAGAGAGACCTGAATATAGACACTCTAAAGGTGCCAGCATTGCAAGGCGGTGAATATACAATCCACAAATCAAGCAGTTACACAAGGATATGCAGCGCTATGAGGGCTGCAGCATATGGGAAAAACGCACCATAGCTACAAGAACACGCCAACCTGCGAGATCTGCTGATGGAAATAAGGCGAACGGCCAGAGAAATGTTTAAAACTTTGGAGTAGCAGAACACCGTAAATAACACGATTAAAGAGGGACTACCTGTAATAGAATCCACCATGATCGAAGTTCTCACGCAAAGAAGCTGTCATCTCAACAACACAGAGAAGACCAATCAAAGCCTTGCAAGTCGAAGAAGAGGAAAAGGGCGGCATCCGATGGAGGGAGTGACACCACCGCCAAAAAAGGAAAAAATGAACGAAACGACGCTCACTAGATAAGTAACAACGAGGGGGGTGCATAGAGTTCCCATGATCAACAACAATAGGAAGTAGTTGGTGGCAGAAACGTAAGAAGGAAACAGAAGGATAAACTGGTGCAGACACAACCGAAAAAAAAGAGAAAGCTCCGTGCCGGAGGACGAATGCTATTCTCATAAGACCGGAGAGCGGCAACTCCTATGCTGGAATTCTAAAAAAGATGAAGGCACAGATCAAGCCAGAAGAGCTGAATACGGTGGTCAAGTCTGTCCATAAAACAAGGAACGGCGGCATTCTGGTAAGTGCAAGAGCGACGACAAAATGAAGTCACTCCAAAACGCCATCCAGGACGCGATCGGACACTTAGGCACAGTTAAAGGCAATATCTCCAAAACAACACTAGAAATCAGAGATATCGACGGGCTTACGACAAAGGAAGATGTTGACAGCGCTATCGCAGCCGAGACAGGCTGCGAAAAAGAGGATGCTAAAGTACTTCTGTTTGAGCCAAACAAAAGAGAGCAGAGGGTGGCAGCTCTGCTCAAAAACGGGAAGATTCGCATTGGGCGGGTAAAGCCCCACATCGAGTGCGGGTTCGAACAAGTGTCACGCGATGCTACTGTTGCCTTGGATACGGACACGTTAAAGCGAAATGCAAAGGCTCTGATAGAAGCAATAGCTGCTGAAAGTGTGGACACAGAGCGGCGGCATGTAATGTGCCAGCCCAACAGATAAGGTGCTATCTATGCAAAGACGCCAATACGCCTGAGGACAGGACAATGCACACTTCAGGCACCGGAGCGTGCGCAGTCTTCTGAACGGCTGTAAACGCAGGCAAGATCCAAAGATAATGGTGAGCAAACTGCAAGAAAATCTGCACAGAAGTAGGCTTGCAACGACCTGCTAATCCAACATGCAACGGAGCAGAAAGTGGATCTCTTATGGATCAGCGAACAATATAAGAATTTAAACTTAACCGGTTGGGTGTCTAACGAAGAAAAAACTGCCGCAATTTTAGTGCCCAGGCGGGGGATGGCAAATATGAGAACAGGAGATGATTATATGCGGGGAAGGGTGGGCAGTATAACATACTTCAGCGTATATCTGTCACCAAACCTAACTGCAGCCGATTTCAAAAGGAGGCTAAAGGCCTTGGAGGATGCTATTAGAGAGACGCCTGGAGAAATCGTGATAGGGGGCGAATTCAGCGCAAGGGCCGCCGAATGGGGGATGTCGACGAGGAACCCACAAGGCAAGGCCATTCTTGAGATGGCAGCCAGGCTGAACTTGGTAATGGCAAACGAGGGTAATACCACTACCTTTCGCAGACCAGGATTCGGGGAATCCTTTGCGAGTAAAATAACGATCCGTAAAGTAAGGGACTGACACGTCACGGAAGAATATACAGCTAGCGACCACCAGTATATTCTGTTCATAACATCAACGAAGATCGTGAGAACAGTACAAAGAGAAACCATAGTCGGACGCCAAGGTGGAACACCCGACGCATTAACCGAGAAGTTAATTCAAAGTGCGAATCCCCCATCTAAAGAAATTTCACAATAATTAACCGGACGTGAAAAAGCAGAGGCATTTGAAGAAATAACTGCTGAACTAATAACCAAGTTCTGTAATGTGACTATGTTTAGGGTGTCCACCAGCCACCAGAGAAGACCGATTCACCGGTGGGCAGACGAAATCGCTAAGCTCAGAAAAGATAACTTTCACGCCAGGAGGAGGGCCCAAAAAGCCTAAAAACGACATAGGCAGGAAGTCCAGGACTTGTCCAAGAGACACGACGAATTGCGAAAAATTCTCAGGGACGCAATAAGAGAGAGTAAACGACGTTGCTGGGCAAAGATCATCGATGATATAGAGATAGACCCATTCGGCGATGGATACGCAATCGTAACACGAAAGTTAGATAAAATGAAACAAACAGGATCCAAAGATTCAGAGGCGATGAAGAAGAAATTGATGGGCTGTTCCCCTCACACCCCATTCGATCCCAGAGAGAAGCGAAGAAGGTCCCCGCAGACAAAATACCCTTTTTCACAGAAGACGAACTTATCATAGCAACTTCGTCCCTCAAAAGCAGTAGGGATCCGGGACTGGATAACATCCCTGCGGAGATGCTCAGGATTATCGCGTTGCAACGGTCTGAGCTGCTTTTGGAGATGTACAATTAGTGCCTGGCGCAGGAAGTATTTAGCTTGCGGTGGAAAAAAGTGAGACTCGTGCTCACCGAAAAGCCAAAAAAAGAGGCAGACGTGAATACCTCTTACAAACCCTTGAGTCTTTTAGACACAATGGGAAAGACGGAAGAAGCATTGATAAAACCGCGATTATTAGGTGCCGTACGCGAAGCAGGAGACCTTTACGATAAGGAATATGTCTTTAGAAAGGGGCGGACAACCATAGAGGTAATTAGAGAGGTAACACTCGCAGTAAAGAAGGCGAAAGAGGCTAGACACGCGACTAGAGACATTGTAGTGCTGGTAACGCTGTAATGTCCCACGTTTATACTATTAAATTATATATTTGTACATCCTGCGAACCAGCAACCGTGTGAGCACGTAGAGAGTGCATACGGACCGCAGGTGTATCTGATAGCGACATTGCACAACCAAGCGCCGAAAATTCTAAGAAACAACCGTAAAACATAGAACTTAATAGTACAATATCTAAATTCAGTAAAACTCTGTATTCTGAACGTATGTGAAGTGCTCTGGTGCAATAAAAACATAACAATCAATACAATTGAAACCCTTGTGTATTACATCGTAAATAATAATTAAACCTTAATTGGCATAAATAAATTCACATCAGCTACGCTGTCACAACGTGCAGGTAAGAGTTCGATACGTGTGGACAAACCATCAGCGTCCACACACGAGGTGAGAATAACGGACAGAACGCTGACTCCGCAAGACACAGAAGTGTCACAACCAACTTGCATTTAACGACCGTTAGTAACAGGAGACACGCCTACGTCCGCCAAAAGTAGTCGCGGACCGAAAAGCCGTCCGCGCACAAATTCTAGTAACATAAGGCTCTTGAGCCGAAGGCTAGTTTCTCTTAATTTAAATAATTATTTGTAGAACAACTCATCAATATGGACCGACATACTAGATGTCTTAGAATCATTCGATATGTCGCAATACATTATGCGTTTTACGAAAAATTACCTGAGGGACCGGGTTATCGAGTATGACAAGAAACAAGGGCGCAGAAAAAGATCTAAAAAAGCAGGGGTCGCGCAGGGTTCGATCCTAGGGCCGGACTTCTGGGGTATCATGTATGACGGACTTCTGAAACTCGAAACGCCAGGTGGTGTGATGCTTGTTGGATACGCGGACGACGTGGCTGCGGTTATAACGGCATAGAACATAACCATTGCGCAGGCGAAACTGAACGCGACAATGAGTAGAGTACTATGGTGGATATCAGAACACGGGCTGACCTTAGCGCTTAATAAGACCAAAATTGTTCTCTTCACAGGAAAGCGGATACCCACCATCATACCAATGAAGGTAGCCAGCGAGACTATAACGACGAAAACATCGGCAAAGTATCTAGGGATAACTCTAGACACAAAACTGAACTACGGAAAACATCTAGATCGCTTCTGTAAAATAGCCACGATTAGAATAGCACAACTTAGTCGACTCATGGCCAACGTCCGGGGGCCGAGACCTACAGTTAGGCGGTTACTTATGACGACCACTAACTCGATTCTGCTGTACGAAACAAAGGTGTGGGCCAACGCTATGAGTATGAATAAGTATCGGAAGAAGATAACTAATATGTCATGTGTGTCTCTGTAGGTTATGTTCCTGTTTGAATGTGTGTGAGTGTGTGTGATCTCTCACGCTGCTTCTGCTTTTGTGTCTGCGTGTGTGAGTGTGTGTGTAAGTGTGTGTGCGTGTGTGCAAGTCTGTCAGAGTATGTGTGTGTGAGTGTCTGCGAGTGTTTGTGAGTGCTTTTCCTCTACTTTGTGTGTGTATTGATTACATTAATCAATCTTTCTTCTCTCTTCTTTTTTCTCTCCACCCTCGTCTGCTACTCTTCGTCCTCCTCCTCTGATTCTCATGACCTCCAGATCTTGTATCGTCCCTCATCTCTTCTGTCTATCCCTTTTCCTTTCTTAACTATTCTATCCTTCTTATCGTCCCACTCGTACATTTCTCCTTCAATTTCGGCTATCCACTCATTTTTATGCGTTACCTCGCCCTCCTCATCTTCATCCTCTTCTCTTCTCCCTTTCTAGCATATGGGGGATATCGTATAACACCCCGTACAAGCTCCGCAAAAAAATATATAAATATTAAATACTAAATTATATGAAACAACATTTTAGATTATACAAGAGCATCTTATGCTCCCCCACTCCCAATACGAAGAAACGCACCACAGCTGACAGCTGAGCTCAAAGCAGCAGTACAACAGCAGCGCCACGAGCCAACCAGCGGCAACAGCAACAAGCAGCAAGAAAGCGGGGAGAGCGCGCAACACGCGCCTATATCTATATAGACCGAGCGGCGAGCGCAGCGGCGTAATTAAAATGAGAGTAGGAGTAGAGAGCGAGTGGCGGCGCGGCGTGCGCATTATATTATAAGTGTGTAAATGATTTTTGTACATAGGTGTGAATGAGTGTGTGCAAGTATGAAGTTTTTCCTGCGGCTCGATTTCCGCTCTCTCCGTGGCCTATAAAAGGACCCGCACAACCCGTACTAGCTCACTAGCCGAAGCGCAACTTAAGCATTAGCGCAACTAAAGCGCCTAGTCCCTGTTCTTGAGCAAATTACGCCTTGAGCAGGTAAAAGACTTAGAATATTTTCGAATATTTCTTGAACTTATAAAATTTCTGTATTTTAAATACTTATAAATTTGTCGAGTCAAAACTGATAACGCAACTAACGCGTATCAGTCTAGAACTTAGAATTATTTCGAATCGTTTATATACTTAGAAAAATCATGATCCAAATCCAATAACGCAAAAGTTAAGCGTATTGTCTTACAAATATATTGTATAATCAAAGCGAACATAAAAAATTTCTGTTTCAAAGAATATTTGCAATTTACGCAATATTCTATCGAAAAAGAATATTGATTGAATATATTTTGTTATTGAAAAGAAATAACATACTATTATTATTGAAATGATTTTCCACTACCTGGTATCCCGGACCTGTCTTATATGATAATAATACACTACTCTATATAATTACTTTCCTATTTATGATCTGTTGTCAAAATTCGGACGTAGATCAGTAAATGATTACTGCTCTTCTCTAAAATTTATAATCGCATACGCGCTACGGACCAAGAAGAGTCGTGACCGTTCTAATCGAATAAACGGTAAAAGAAGTGGAGGCCGTGATTAAAAAACTAAAGAACAACAAAGCCGCGGGAAATGATTCTATGCCAGCTGAGTTACTCAAATACGGGGGCGTCGAGCTCACTTTTGAAATCTATAAACTAGTATGTGCCATCTGGAAAAATGAAACAATACCCGAAAATTGGAAGGAATCTATCATTATACCGATCTTTAAAAAGGGAGATAAGACAGACTGCAATAACTATAGGGGTATCTCACTTTTAGCAACTTGCTACAAAGTTCTGTCAAACGTAATACAAGCTAGATTCACTCCATTCGCGGAAGATATAGTAGGAGATTATCAGTGCGGATTTCGGCGCAACCGATTGACGAGCGATCAAATGTTTACCATAAGACAGTTGTTAGAGAAAAAGTGGGAATTTTGCGAAACCATACACCATCTATTTATAGATTTTAAAAAAGCGTATGACTTTATTAAGCAAAGCAAAATGTATCAAATTCTAGTACTTCTCGGTATACCAAAAAAACTTCTGAGATTAATTTAAATATGTCTGAACGGAAGCACGGGAAAAGTCCGAGTAGGCGGTAATGTATCAGAACCCTTCACGATACGCGATGGTTTAAAACAAGGGGATGGGCTCTCTGAGGTGCTGTTCAACTTAACGTTGGAGTATGTCGTTAGAAAAAAGCAGGTTAGCCAACTGGGGGATTGAAGGGAAACGGTAGCAGAAACACGAAAATTCTCATAAAAGCGGCGGAATATACAGGGTTAGAAGTGAGTGAATCAAAAACACAGTACATGATTGTGGATAAACTAGGCATCTGCAGAGGGAAGGGAGATCTCATAGTTGGGAATTTTACTTTTGAAAAGGTTAGCGAATTCAGGTATCCGGGTACGACCATAAATGATAGAAACGAGATTAATGTCGAAATAAATAAGAGACTTCATTCGGGTAATCCTTGCTTCTACGCCGTGAGTAATTTACTTAAGTCAAGGCTGTTGTCTGAAACGTTAAAATAAGAATATACAGGACAATAATACTGCCGGTGGTTCTGTACGGGTGCGAAACGTGGGCTCTCACTAAACATGCGGACAATCGTTTTAGAGTATTTGAAAATAAAGTCTTGCATAAAAAAACTGCATAATGATGAATTGCACAATCTGTACGCGTCACCAAATATTAACAGAATAATAAAATCACGCAGATTGGGATGGGCAAGGCACGTAGCGAGAATAGGAGACGATCGTACGGCAGCGCGTGTCATGAAGGGCAGGCCTATGGTAACGCGACCTCTAGATAGACCTAGACGTAGATGGGAGGACAACGTAAAAGCGGATTTAGTAGAAATAGGGCGGGTGGGTGTCGATCGGAGGGGTGCATCTTGGGTGGGGTTGATACAATATAGGGCAGCGTGGAAGGCTTGCGTAGATGAGGCAATGAACTTTCGAGTTCCAAATGCCACTAAAAAAAAATCATGTTTTATTATGCCTAACTATGATTTTCAACAAAAATATTGATAAAAATTACCTTTGATATAATACACGAGTGTGTTATTCACAAAATGCTCAAATCAAATCAAAAAATGTTAGGACCGTGAAGTTGGCCGCACAGCTATACTCCGTGGTTTTTAGTGTCTACACTGAGAAAAAAAAGTTAGGGTTACTTGATAGCACAAAGTAGCACCAACCGGAATAATCTCCGGTAGCCACAACCGGAGAGTCCGGTAGCCAGAGCCGGAGTCCAACATAACCTCTAAATGTACCTACGCTGCCTTGCGCGTTAATAGCGCAATTATTGATAATATTCTAGTTTACGAACAATATAGATGCGGTAGCACGAGTTCGAAAATTCATATTCTCTGGCCTATGGAGTTTGTTCGGTACTGGCTACCGGACTTTCTCCGGTTAGGGCTACTTGACATGATTACTTGAGCAACTCCGGTAGTGGCTACCGGATTCTTCGGTAACCCTAACTTTCTTTTCTCTCAGTGTAGGTAAATAAATCATACGGGGACGGCATCTAAGTGTGCAGGGTGGCCGATGATGAAGTCTAGGAGGTGCGTTCCATGGTTTTTGGTGTCTAGGTAAATAAATCATACGAGGGCGGTGATTTTTTATGTCTAGACAAATATATCATACGAAAACGGCGTCTAGGTGTACAGGGCGCCTGATGCCGAGGTCTAGGTGGTACGTTCCATGGTTTTTGGTGTCTAGGTGTACAAGGTGGCCGATGACGAGGTCTAGATGGCGCGCTTCGCGGTTTTTTGTGTCTAGCTGTATAATTCATTTGAGGAAGGTGTCTAGGGGTACAGGGTGGCCGATGACGAAGGCTGGGTGGTACATACTCAAAAAAATGTACTACAAAGGACTGAAGTCTCTAAAAAAAATTAACTTTTAATAAAGTTAAAGGTTAGGCGAGTTTAATGTATTTCGCTAAATTATTATAGATGACAATCACGTAGCATTTCATACATATTAATTACAACAATTCTTATATTGTCAAAGTTGATTGTGACTTAATAAATGCTGTAGCAAATGTAGTAATTGTAACCATAGATTGAAAAAGTAATGAGATCAATGAAAAATAGTCAAGTTTTAAATATATAAATAATATAAATAATTTAACAATGGAAACTGTAACTTGCCATGCCCGATTCATTTTACTTATAATGTTGTCTATTAGTAACTTATTTGTACATACTTATTTGTGTACATACATAGATATGCGTAAAATACGCCAGTGCACATAGCGAATAGCAGATGACTAATACTCACTCAGTATCAACTTACTCATAAATAATTTAGCCGATGTATATAGCTATAGTGTAACGTACATAGGTATATGTGTATGAGATCGAATGTATCTGCGAATCCATATTTAGTTTGTACCAATTCAGACACTGTTGCATGCACACAATACTAACCTACAAACTATATAGTTCAAATAAATACCGGTTAATTAGTCGAGGAAATAAAGCACTAAAATCGACCTGACTGTCAATTTTTTGAGCAGTAAGACGGATCGTAATGCGGTTTTTTGCATTTGATTCGTCAGAGCGTCAGGAAATTTTGTGACCTAGTGTAATTAATTACTTTTTTGAAAATGCATAATTGCATAAATAATAAGCATTTTAAAATTGCATTCCGAGGAGACACTAAATAAAAAATTAACAACTCAGCAAATATTGATGGAAATGAGTCCAGTTTTGCTACCCGGGGGTTTTTGGTTTTGCTGAACACGAATATGGCAACGGCAACTGCCTCCTAGGTACCTGGTGCTCAGGGTGGACCGCATGAACGTCGTCTCCGAAAATTTTACGAAAAATTGTAACATAGCGACTATAAACTTGTTACTCGGGGGTTTTTGGGGTCGCTGAGCACGAATATGGCGACGGCGACGGCCGCTAAGGTACCTGGTGCCCAGGGTAGACCGTTGTCTCCAAGAATTTTAGGGAAAATTGTAACGTAGCCACTTGAAACCCGTTACTCGGGGGTTTTTGGGGTCCCTGAACACGAATATGGCGTCTTCTAGAGTTTCACGAAAAAACAACAACATATTTTGTTGAGATTTTTTATTTGGGGATTTTCGAGGTCCCAGAACATGTATATCGTGACGGCAACGCTCCGCGACGTTTCTGGCGCCCAGGGTTGACTGTTTGAACGTCGTCTTCGAGAGTTTTTCATGAAGTTAACAACATTATTCGGACGAGACTCGTTACTCGAGGGGTTTCGATGTCGCTAAAGACGAATATAGCAACGGCAAGGTCCTTTTGAGTACCTGGTGCCCAGAGTAGACAGTATCAACGTCGTCTCCTAGAATTATCTTGAGTAAAACACCATATCCATGTTCAGTAGCCCGAGAAATCCCTGAGTAACGTATTTTACTTAATTATTATCAAATTTCCACAAAACTCCAGGAAACAACGTTGACACTATCTACCCTGGGCACCAGGTACCCAGAAGGACCTTGCCATTGCTATATTCGTGTTTAGGGACCTCGGAAAAAACCCCCAAGTAACGAATCTCGTCCAAATATGTTGTTAATTTCCCGTGAAACTCTCAGAGACAAAGTTCGAAATGTCAGCCCTGGGCACCAGGTACCTCGGGGAGCGTTACCGTCACGATATTTGTGTTCTGTAACCTCAAAAACCCCCAAGTCACAAGATTCGTTTCATTATGTTTCAAATTCCCACAAAACTCTAGGAGACGACGTTGATACTGTCTACCCTGGGCACCTCAGAGGACATCACCGTCGCCATATTCGTGTTCAGCGACCCCAAAAACCCCCGAGTAACGAGTTTTGAGTTGCTGTTACAATTTTCCGTAAAATTGTCGGAGACGACTGAAAACCCCCGAGTAGCAAAACTGGACTCATTTCCATCAATATTTACCAAGTTGTAAATTTTTTATTTAGTGTCTCCTTGGAATGTAATTTTAAAATGCTTATTATTGAAATAATATTAATTTATGCAATAATGCACTTTCAAAAAAGTAATTAATCACACTAGGTCACAAAATTTCCTGACACTCTGACGAATTAAATGCAAAAAATCGCATTACAATCCGTCTTACTGCTCAAAAAATCGACTGCCAGGTCGTTTTTAGTACTTTATTTCCTTGACTAAATAGCAGCGAAGTGTAAATGATGACCGACATCTAGCATATGCGTATATGTGCAGAGACAGACTATCTAACTTTTTTGTACACTGTTGACTGTTCACCGTCGACGATACTAAGACCTCGCGGTTGCTCTGTTTATTGTTTACCGTCGACAATCAATGGTAAACATCACAAAGCAGGAGAGCTTTTTGTACCGTTTACTATCGACTGATAGCCGTCAACTGTCGATAGTACAAAAAGACAGTGTCTATTGCATTTACCTAGACCCCAATAATTGCGGAGTCCACTACCTTAATCTTGTCATCAGCCACCTTAGTTACTTAAACATCATCTGGGGACACTAGATTGGGCTTATAATCGATCACCTCTGCTACCTATATACTACTTATAAAAATAATGCACATTCTATTAAAATAGTACGAAACATATTACTTAGAATTTGTTATTGGCTACTCTGGCTGCCTAGTTACTGTTCCGAAACAAATACTATGCCTTGGCAACCTCTTAATTCAAAAAGGTAGCAGTAGTTTATTGTCTGAATATTGTGATATGTATATTATTCATCGCTGTGCCAATTCGCACCGCAAATTCACGTAAATCTACGTAGATCCACGTAAATCCACATAATTACATGTTTACAAATTTACTTCATTGACGACTGTTTCACGTGGATTTACGTGGATTATGTTCACGGGGGTAGACAGTGCCAAAAAAATTACGTGCCCTAACACAGAAAATTTACATTTCTGGAAAATACGTGTCTGTGGCGCTAT
>QLYP01000328.1:0-22758 GCA_016647725.1 Nasonia giraulti
TAGTTGGTTTCGATGTTGTAAGATTATACGTATTGCGTGTATAGACAGCGTCCGAGATGACTTCGTTTCCTCTCGTGCGACATTACGTGACAATTTCGAGCGCGAGCAAGCGTAAGCGACAAAAATGCGACATTATTCAATATAAATAAGGAAAAAGCTACGTTCTTACGAAATCGATTATTTTGTAGGAATTTTCATCATACAAGCGCAACGCGTAATTACGCTTTGATCTACAAAGTTTTGGACAACGGCGTTGCATTTTCGAGAATCGCATATTCTGCGTGTATACGTAGTATGCTGTACATGCAGCCTCGCGAAAATCACGCGCGCGAAAAAGGAGAGAAATTTAGAAATACTAGAATGCAAAGCTTTTTAGGTTATAACGGCGAAGCTAACCGGAATATGATCGCTGTAAGATATCTTATACTTACTTGCAACGTTGATATTCGCAGCTACTTTACCCCACTCGCTTCCGACCAAAGTTTTATTGTTGTGCTCTTTCAACTCTTTGTCCCAAATGGCAGGTCTTCGATGCACTTCTTCAATTAATAATGGCACTTTCTTTTCATCCACCTCGTTTTCGCGTGTTCTGGGAGAGAATGCCGGGCCCGACACTCGTGACGTTTGAAACGACTTGTCTATACTGCGACGTTGCCAAGTACCGCTCGGGCATGCGCGCGCGTGCTCAGCAGATATAGCGGTCGGTAAAGCAGGTTTCTATGGATATCGAGCTGGCCAAATGATGCTCGATCGCGCGCGCGGGGACTCCTTAGGTGCTCGGACGTGCTCGGGTTCCATCGATGTACATCGGAGAAAGCTCGAGCATACCGGAATAATGCTCGAGCGGACTTCGGAACGATGCTCGAGCGCATATCGGACTACACATCCTAAAGTAAACAAAAGCCGAACAGCCGGGCCGACTTCCAGGGATCACCGACTATGATGTATCTCCCACTGTCGTAATTACGGGATATATACATGTGTGTATATATATATATATATATATATATATATATATATGCCATCTCGATGGGTGGCCATTCAACTCTAATCGAGGCAAACTCTCCGTCTTAATAGGAGCCACTTTAGTCTTGGACATAATTAATGCGGATTTCTGCCCTGGTATTACCATATACGCTGCAACGACGAAAGCTCTCTGGTATGCATCAGAAAACCCATGCAACTCCCATGATGTTTGCGAGGAAGAGCCAAACCGACGAGGAATTCGCAATTGAGCCAAGTCAGGAAGATCAGACCTCAACGTTTGCCACTGATCTAGAAGTTCTCCTGTGAGAGGTGAGTCCCAGTCGATACCATTAATCCACAAATCCTGGAGCATGAGTTTGGCCCTGACTAATACAGGTGACAGCCAACCAAGTCGATCAAACAACCTCGAAATCTCTGACAGAATTGATCTCTTTGACACAACCTTTGGCGAAACTGGAATCTTAACCTCGAAACGAAACGAATCGCTCAATGGTGTCCATTTTAGGCCCAAAGCAGAAACTGCCTCATCCCATTCGACAGCGAACTCTTTCTGCTTTTCCGCCTGGATATCCTCCACGATAGCCGAACTGTTCGACGCCCATTTACCCAACTCCATACCTGCTGATGACAGAAGCTTGATCAGTTGAATCCGAATCTCAATGGCCTCAGACTCATTGTCAGCGCCTACAAACGCATCATCTACATACATATTGTGTCTGAGCACTTGCGCAGCTAAGGGAAAGTCTATACTTCCCTCACTCGCTAGCTGAAGAAGAGTTCGAATTGAGAGGTATGGAGCGGAGCGCGTACCATACGTAACCGTCAACAACCTATAATCTTCGATAAGCTTCGAAACGTCAGATCGCCAGACTATTCTTTGCCAATCAACGTCATCTGGGTGAATGAGGATCTGCTTTGACGATATCAGCCGTAAATACAATCTTCGAAAATCTCCACATCGAAATAATAATCGTGATATCCGACTGCGTGATTGCGACCCCTTAAAAGAACGTCGTTCAGCGATATTTTTCCAAAAGAGCCATTAAAAACCACACAAAATTTGTCTTCCGGCCCCACCTCAGCTGAGTAAACTGGGTGATGAGTAAAATAGAACGTATTGTCCTTTCGATGCGAACTATTTACAGGCTCCATATGACCTAAAGTCAGATATTCCTCCATGAATTTCCTATAGGCACCATCCATCCTAGAATTCTGCGCTCAACGCTTCTTTGAGCGGAGCAAACATGCCACAGCAATCTGTCTCATGTGTGCAAAAGAAACCTCTGACAACTTCTCAGAGAATGGCAAGCGAACGACAAATCTGCCCTTGGAATCCCGATAAACAGTATCTGCGAAATAATCTTCGCAATACTGATCCTTCTCGGACAAAACTTTAGAGGTGGAAATCTCCTCCATTCCCCAAAACCTCTCTATTAACGTCGAAATTGATGGCTCTACTTCCACATGACAGGCCTGAGCGCTCTGAGCTCTATCAGACTCAGGAGCAGAAGACGCTCTACCCGTCAAAATGCACCCAAATACGGTCTCCTGAGCAACAAGAGTATCAGATGCACCAACTCTGAGCCCTGGCCGAATAATAGCAGCGTACACCTCTGCGCTGAGCACGCAGTCTATCCGCCTTGAACGAGCAAAATCTGGATCGGCAAGTTGCAATCCCTTAATGTGATCCCAATTAGACACCTCGACTTCCTCTCGTGGCAATAATCCCGTAACCTCTTTCAACACCAACGCCGAAAACTCCAAGCAAAAATCTGAGTTCAATCTGGACTTAAGTTGGAGAAAAACCTCACCCTTCGACACCGCAGAGGAACCTCCACCAACACCAACTATTGACACAGAAACAGGCTTAATTTTTGCGGGCAGTCATTGCACAACTCTGTGAGTGACAAAAGAGACCTCTGCACACGGATCAATCAAGCATTTAGCGTACAACGAATTACCATCTACGAATTGAAGTAAAACCTTGGCTGTGGCCATCAACCGGATCCCACCCACACTGTTGTACTCGCTGATACCTCCAGCATACTTGACCTGTCAGGCGCGCCAGAAGAACCCTTCTGACCTGTCGCATTTGAAGAATCCGCAGCCTCTCCTCCATGTCGTCGATCCGAGTGAATCTTCGTGTGGTGTGTGCCCTTACAAATGGCGCAACGACTCTGAGAGGTGCAATCAGCCAAAAAATGGACACAATCTCTCCTTTTTACAATGTTCAAAACGAGCGGAAGCCGACATACCAGTGGACCTTGGACACGCTTGATGCTGATGAGGACCCTTACATAGGCTACATTTTACAAAGGCATTGCGATTGCCCTTACCAGACGACGTGTTAGTTGCGTTGGCTGAAACTGACTCGCGCCGAGACGAACGATTCGAACCATTTGCCTTCTGACTAGACTGTTTGTTAGGCGACTCCGCACCACCATCTGCATCCTGATCAAGCGATGATGCACGCGTCTCGAGAAAATTTGCGAGAGCTGAAAATGTCGGAAAACCTACCACCGACTCTTGCGAAATACGCCAACCTTCTCGCGTATCATTATCCAACTTGCGCTCGACCATATGGATAAGCCAACTGTCCCAGTGTTCGCTCGGGCAACATACATCCTTGTATGTTTTAAGCGCGGCTTCCGCCTTATCCAATAACTCGATCAACTGTCCGGATGATTTCCGCTTAACCGGTTTCATATCGATCAGCAATTCCATATACGTATGCATGCGTCTCATAGGGTTATCGTACCTGCGCATCAACTTTTGCCAAGCTAAGTCAAAACTAGCACCCGTCAACGGAAGACCCCTTACTCTGAGCGCTGCAGGCCCTTCAACCGAGTCTACTAAATATTGCATCTTGATAGCATCCGGCAAGTTGGCCTTGTTTTTCACCATCGAAGAAAACTGCTTCTTGAAGTTATCCCATTCCTCGGCTTTTCCGGAAAATTTCGGGATTTGACATTTCGGCATGTTCGCGAACTCCGACGGACCCGGTTAACAGGTTGTGTGTGTACGACCTGATTATTTTGCGCGCCTGCGATTACCGGTGGATTCGCGGCGACTTCTAACTCCTCGATAGTCTCTAACAAATCCGCTTTAGCCTCAACAAAACCCGTCTCAACCTCAAGATACTCATCTTTTTCAAAATACGACTCGCCTTTGAAAGCCGCCTTGTTCGCCTGCAAAATCAGGTCCCTCTGAGAATACTCAGACCAATATGCATCTAACAAACTCAATCGCGTGCGCATATGCGGCAGCGTGCGAGCAGTTGCCGCTAATTTTGCAGTATTGCGCTTAAAGTTGAGTATAAACCCGCTCGTACATTTTTGCTTGGCCAATTCACCAGCCGGATCTGCCATTATTGCAAAATTAAAAAAACTAACGAGAGCGAGAGAGAGGAAAAAACCAAACCTCTGCACTCCTACGCCGGCTGCCATGAGCGAGTGCCAACCGTTGAACTGCGTCAGCTGTTCTGCTTGCGCGAAGAGCGGGAGGAACTACAGCCGGCTCCCGCAGCGCACAGCTGCTAGTGCGAATACACTAACGTGAGAAAGAGAGAAAGAGAGAGAAAACGAGACCAAGAGCGAGCACTGCTCTGACGCTGACCGCCTCAACATGGCCTGACGACGCCACGTAAGCGAAGGCGAGACAGAGCAAGCGAGGGAGAAAGAGGGAGAATGAATTTCAAACCTCGTTTACGCCGGTGCCGTCGACTCCCGTGTTGACTTTGCGTACTGGGCGCGTCGTCCGAAGTTGACGGGAATGCGGTACCAATATGGCCGTCTTCTTCTTATTACCCCTCGTTGTGCTCCAAAATGGCGAACTCGTAGCGTCCCTCGAAAATTCAATCTTGAACGTTGACCTCTAGCGTCTAAACCTCTAATCTCTAATCCTCTAAACTTCTAATACGTCTAACTTCGAATAAATACGTACCTCTAATCGTCTAAACGTCTAAATTGTTACAATAACAACAAGCATCTATGCCCGATGCGGCCAACTGCGAGAGCGTATTCCAGAAAGTTTCTGGACGCTCTCCGACCGTTGCGACTTCGAATAGTCGAACGGCTGCCGAAGTACTTTAACACACCTTCACTATTCAAAACACTTTTCCGTACACAATACACTTATTGCCACGATGCTGCATGCTCTGCTACCAATGTTTTATAGTCTCGCGAAATAGGAAGAGACTTGTGGATCTTGATGGACGATTTGGCAATAAACAAAACTATCGACAGTTAATGTGAACTTATAACCGTAAAAAAGGCATTGACCTTTATTGAATATAGTGTGTATTAACAAGTGTTTAAATCTAAGGAAAAGAAGTGAAAGTTAAAGTATTTAAGTACCGACGCGTGAACAAACGATATTGTTTACGGAGACACTGTGAGGCAAGTACGAGCGCTCACAGTGATTCGGCTATACGTACTGATTATACAATTAGCGAGAGCGGCAGAAGACCGCTCGCGCAACAGGCGGAGAGAGAGAGAGAGAGAGAGAGAGAGAGAGAGAGAGAGAGAGAGAGAGAAAGAGAGAGAGAGAGAGAGAGAGAGAGAGAAAGAGAGAGAGAGAGAGAGAGAGTAGGAGAGTGCGAGCGCGCGTTGCCATGGCAACCCCCTAATCGATGCCGTGTGAGCAGGCAAATACATTCGTATTTGCGACAACGGCTCGCTTCTCGAACCTTCTAGCTCTCTCTCTCTCGGCGTAACTGTCTAATTTTCGAACATTTGGACTTTTCGACTTTAGACAGAGCGGAGGCAATTGACTTTGAAACAAGATCGTTGAAGCTTCTGTTATAAATTTATTAACCTTACTTTTTGCGCTACCCAGAAACAACGACGTGGACGTAGTAAGGATTGTTTCCTTTGGGGTGCTTGATTAAGGCGAGTCCCCTTTCCTCTCATTGTTCGGGGTGCTTGATTAAAGCGAGTCCCTTCGCCTCTCACTAATGTAAATAAATTTTTAATTAACCTCGAAGCAAGTGTTCGAAATTACGACCATTTGCTTCAAGGCACATAGTCAAACGCCTTTGAAAATGCCGAACGGTGTTTTGCAAAGTTTGTCTCGGAATGGCAGCGCATGCTCGACGAATCTTATCCTGCATATCTGCTCTTGTAGTGGGTTGTTGCTCAAAAACAGTATTTTTTAAATACCCCCATAAATAGTAATTTGGTGATGTAAGATCGGATGAGCAAACAGGCCAGTTAACCGGACCTCCTCGACCAATCGATTTGTTACCATAGTGCTCATTTAAAAAAGCCCTTACAATTCGCGCGAAATGTGGTGCTGGCCGTGATCTGTCGACTTGATATTTTGGATCTCGGCGTCGCCTTGTTTGCTGTAGTTGATCGGCGTGGTCACTGCTTTGATGCGTGATAAGGCATCTGCGACGACATTGTCTTTGCCGGAGATATGTCTTATGTCCGTCGAGTATTGGCCGATGGAGTCTAGGTGTCGGGCCTGCCTCGGCGATGCATGGTTTTTGTTTTAAAGCAAAAATCAGTGTCTTATGGTCCGTGTAGACAACAAACGCGCGAGCTTCTACCATGTAGCAGAAATGTATGATTGCCAGGTAGATAGCGAGTAGTTCGCGGTCGAAGGCGCTGTAACGGGCTTGCGACCGACTCAGTTTCTCTCAATTATAACGGCTCTCACTGATCGTCTCCTCGCTGCTGCAGAACTGAGTCTTATTTTTGCTGATTCTTCCGAAACTTCGTAGTACGTTGTTGACGATCTGAAATTACTCTCAAAGAATAAAATAATTTCATCGATAGTTTTGAATTTTTGTCCCCTAGCGTACGCTAATGCATCGCTAAAAAGGCGCATTCGAATAAGGTGCGCACAGTTTTCTTCGTTTTCTTCGGGGACAATATCTCGCGCTTCAGTGCAACCGTCGACAAACTGTGTTAATGATATGTTCGATCCATTGAAACGAGGTCTTAAATCAAGCGTGTCCTTCAAAGATATCCCTTTTATTTGTGGCCCTATTTCTTCCTTATTACTCTCGATTTCACTTTCACTATTTTTCTGTTGTTTATGATTTTGTCGAATTTTAGACGCGTCTTCGGAGCAATGATTTGTAAAGGGTATATTTTATTTCCAGTTGGCGTAGAGAACTGTTCGTTATTCTCTGCGTGGTCGCGAGTGTCGTTAAGGCTATTCTTAAATGCAGCGATTCCCCAAAAATTTGGGATCCGTCGGCGGACGTAGTCGTATACGTTAGAAGGTTTTCTTCCTTTCTAAGTTTTTCGCTTAATTCGTAAACCTTCTCCGGACTTTGAAAATAGTCGTCTAAAACTTTCTTTTTTCACGCAGGGACTCAATTGGATTTTCAAGTGATTCGCGAAATTATTGTGTAATTCTCCTGCTTCTCGCGCGACTTCTTTTGCCGATTTTGCCAGGGACTGTTTCAAAAGTAACTCTATTTGTTTATTTGCTTGTATTTCCTTAAATTTCTTTGAATCTTCGGGAATTATACAACTTTTTTCCATTTCTTGCGATTGGGTATTAGCTTCTGTCGTATTGATAGCAGTCATGTTTTCGATGGTCAAGTTTATCAAGGAACTGGATAAATTCTGCATATTTTCTAAATTAAGGAATTCAGATAAATTTGAGTTAGTCAACAACTTGGTCGATAAACTTTTTTCTGATTCGGCTAATTCAAATTCATGAGCAGCGTCGCTTGGTTTTGTAAAAGTAGGATCTCGCTGCCCGAGAGTGGGGTTTGAGAAAAGGGGCGTGGCTTCTAGAGATGCGGTCTCTTGGGCGACTGCGTATATTTTAAAATTTTCTTGATTTGAGCTACTCGGCTTTAATAATAATTCTCTTAATCGGATCGGTTTTATAGATACTTGTTTAAGTGAAGCACTTGTGTTAACCTGTTTAATAACACCGTTTTCATCGTCGTGCGTAACTTTACTCTCTCTCTATAAATGCCAAATGAGTTCTTGTCTAAACCCTGAACTCTATCATGAATTGATTTCCTAGCTTTTGGTTTAGAAAAAGGGGCTTTTACGTGATGCTTCGATAAACTCTTTTCTAATCTTTTATAACTTTGGCTTGCTTTTCTTTCTAACGCTGGATCTCCAGGATTATTTCTCTTTGGCGAATCTAAATATTGATTTATTATTTGTAAATCGGGGTTTGAGAGACTGTCGTCTGAATTGAATGTTCGGTTTCCATAAGTTTACGTTAATTTGTTTAATTTAATTTATTTTTCAGCTAATGCAAATAGTGCGTCGAACGTTTTCCCTATCTCAATTTGAAATTCTGACAATTCGACGTTATTCTTTTGTTTTACTTCCCCCGTCATCGCAATAGCTTAAGAATTTTCCGTCGACAAATTCACTTCAGCCACTTTTCTAAATTTTTCCTCTCAATTGCTAATTTTTGCAGAAATTTCAACTTTCCACCTCTTCTGTTTTTTCACGAGGCCTCAACTGATTATTTGCAGTTTTCATTTAATTTTAGTATAGTTTGCATATAGTTGAGAAGAGGTGTTTTGTTGACTAGTACGGATTGTCGAAATAAGGATTATTTATAAAAAAAAACAGGTCGCACAATGAGGCAAAATAATAATATATTGTGCAACCAGGGGGGAAAATTGGCTTTTTCTAGCAAGGTCGATGTTTTGAGTACGAGTGAGAGTCGAGGGCGCCGTAGACTCCCGAGACGGACCCGAGTGGTTAAAACAGCACCCGACTCTGAAAAAGCCACTTCCCCCTTGTTGAACACCGCACTTTTTATAATAAGTGCACGAATAGGCCACTTATCATGCATATGAAAGGAATGGGAAATTCGAGGACTTTTCAAAGTAAAACAATAGTATATTGAAAATTTTGAAAATTTTGAAAATACTTATATAGATACACACATCCATCGGATAGGCTGCAGAGTGAGGAAAAACTACTCCCTTGGGAGGAAAAAGTTTTTTTTCCCGCTGTTAAGAAAAAGTCGATTTTCCATTCATTTTACATGCATGGAAAGTGGCCTTTTTCGTGCACGTATGATGAAAAATATTATGTTGAACGATCACTTTTCGTAGTTTCTTAATTTCAAAAGAGCTTTCTTGTAGCTATTCCTGTTTCGGCGCGATTTTAAGTTTCAATTTCACAAGTTTTTGTCAAATAACTACCCAAAAATGTCTGAATTTCTCGCGTTTCATAATGATTGCCGGCTGCGATGCACCAAAAAAGTATAAGTAATCAACTTGT
Organism: Nasonia giraulti; assembly: GCA_016647725.1. Taxonomy (NCBI): domain Eukaryota; kingdom Metazoa; phylum Arthropoda; class Insecta; order Hymenoptera; family Pteromalidae; genus Nasonia; species Nasonia giraulti. The sequence continues at coordinate 9,207 of QLYP01000328.1, forward strand.
TATGTCCCAAACTTATGAGTGTGTCACAGGACAGTAACTCTACGGGTTGATTTGCTTTATAAGCATAGATGACGACAAAGCTTTAAAACGCGAAGTCTTAGCGCTATCGGTGCCTGACTACCTTTGCGATCTAAGAAAGAACAGCCTCCAGCAACCGCCGGAAAGTCTTTTGAAACCGTTATTGATCTTTATGTATTTTTAGTCTAAATCTGACACTGAGATTTACAATGCAAATTAATCTTCCCTTAGGAGTCAGTTAAGTATCATTCCTATCGTTACGATTGTATCACAGACTAATATTATGTTGAACTTTTGGCAGACGCGATCGACTTTTCGTAAAAATGTATAAATACTTATATTAATAAACCAAATTTTTTTGTACTATTCTTAGACATAATTACCTTTATTTTGATGGTTTTAGACCTTTTATATACCTCTACAATACCTACGTATCGTAGAGAGTCCATAATTCACTGACCGTAAGATTCCAAAGGAACGAATGGCCCAAATGAACTCAAACTCCAGGATATTGTTTAAAATACATTAGTTATGATATGAATGAGAGGATTTGGTTTGAATTTCATAGAAAAAGTTTTATAAACATATTACTGATTTTTTTATCAATTTTTGATTAATTTTAACATAATGAATCATGTACCTTTTTTTCTATGAAATTCAAACCAAATCCCCTCATTCATATCATAACTAATGTACTTTTAAACAATATCCTGGAGTTTGAGTTCATTTGGGCCATTCGTTCCTTTGGAATCTTACGGTCAGTGAATTCTGGACTCCCTACGATACGTAGGTATTATACATAGAGATATATAGAGGGTCTAAAACCATCAAAATAAAGGTAATTATATTTAAAAATAGTTTAAAAATTTGGTTTATTTATATAAGTATTTATAAATTATTAATTAAAATTTTTGATTTTAATTTCAAAGGTGGTGTGCCCCTTTAAATATATATGAACACACATATATACAGGGTGACCCATTTTAATCGCCGCACCCGAATTTCTTGGAACCTAAGCTAGATAGAGAAAAACGGTTCAAACAAAAGTTGTAGGGGACAAAGGGGGTCACACAATGGCCCTAACGATTTTGACCTTGAACTTGACCTTTAAGGTTATTTCAAGGTCAAAGTGGTTTTTTCATAAAGGAACACCTAGTTTTGACCCCGGATTCGGAAAGAGCGGGAAATTTTACGTTCAAAATCATATTGAGAAATTTTTTTCAAGGTCATTTAAAGGAAAAATCAAGGTCAAACTCCAAAAAGTGCGTTTAAAATCAGTTTTTTCCATGAACTACAGGCTAAGCTGGTTCTAATTGATCTTCGGCTTAATAGGAGAACCCACACACCCCAAAACCAATACTTACACATCCTAGTAAACAAATCTCAAACTCGCACATCCTTACCCCATACACTTAAAGTGATTAAAGTGAGTCCCCTTGCCTCTCACTGTTCGGGGTGCTTCATTACAGTGAGTCCCCTCGCCTCTCACTGTTCGGGGTGCTTGATTAAAGTGAGTTCCCTTGCCTCTCACTGTTCGGGGTGCTAGATTAAAGTGAGTCCCCTTGCCTCCCCTTTTGTTTTGTACAAAAAGCATCGAAGCCATTTTTTAGAATCGACCTATTAAAAAAAAACTTAATATTAAAAATGGGCGGAAAATCTTAAAATCGCTGAGCAGTTCAGATTTAATTAAAACGTTACTAATTCACATTATTTACAAAAAAGTTACTAATTCACATTATTTACAAAAGAAAAATAAAAGGAAGTTTTAGTTTAATTTGCAATCAAAATAAGAAATGATGCTTCATTGAATTGAATACCTTTAATGTTTTAACGATTATTTTAATTTAGAATTAATAAAGTGTGACAAACGAAATATTTATGGCAATTACAGTTAGCTAAATACAGTTACCGTAATTTTCCAACGTTATTTCTTTTTAGCGCGACCGTATACGGGCGAGCCTTATAATTATTAATATTTTTGATACCATTTTACTATTTAAATTTAATAGTAATCAATAGCTGGCTCTGAAATGGCTGACTAGATAATAGATTGAGGCATTGTGGAATGAGCGAGAAAGTAGGTGTGTGTGTGTGCGTGGGCTGTGTATGAGTTATGTGTTTTCGAGTTGATAAAAGTGAACCTTAGCAAGTTTTTTGAAAGTGACCGTGGTTGAAGTGTTTCTGATGTGTGATGGCAGGTTATTCCATAAGTATGAAGCGCTGATATGGAATGAGTTCCTCAGCGTCTCCGTCGCGAAAGCAGGAATTTCCAGAGGTGTTACCTCGCCCCTCACAGGCCGGAGTGTGACGCGGAAGTCCAAAAAGGCCAGTACGTTTGATGGTACGACCGAGTTAAACATTTTACGTAAGAAACAAGCTGTGAAGTATTTCCTGCGTCCGGCAGTGGTTAGCCACTGCAGCTCCCGCCTGTACGGGGAGATGCGCTCATCTCTCCTTACACCATAGATCTACCGAATTCCTGTGTTCACGAGCCTCTGTAGTTTTAAGTCGAGTTCCTGCGTCAGGTCACGGCATACAAGAGAACAGTAGTCGATGATCGGAAATAGGAGTGCTTGCACAAGATGCTTGCGCAACCTGAGATTGGTACTCTTTCTGAAAAAGTAGAGCCTGTATATTAGCGAGTGAGCAGGCTTACACACTTGTGTAACGTGCTCTTTCCACGTGAGTTTAGAGTTAAGCACCAATCCCAGATTACGCAAAGAGGATTCAAAGCTGACCGGGACACCCCCGATATTAATGAAAGTGTTAGCTGTTAAGGGAAGTAAATTTATGTAGTAAGGGGTGCCCATGACAATTACTTTAGTTTTATTAACATTGAGGTTAAGCCTGTTTTGCGCAGCCCAGCTCATTATCCTCTCAGCATTAGCACTCATCTTGTTTTCACTCGGCGTCGGTGTTGATGATCGTAGCACGCTCGCTGTCATCGTTACAGCGCATGTAAAGTCTCCCCTCTCTGACGAACGTTCGGCAGCCCTGCCTCTTCTTGGCCTCCAGCCTAGCCCTTGCACGTAGCTTATGGACGTCTTAGGGGAGCAGCTCGTTGATGTTTATGGGCCCTTGATGGTCAGGACTCTGAGCTTTAGCCTCCTCCAGCAAGGTAGCGTCCAATTCGCTGTTGTGTAGCTTGCGTTTCCGGGCTTTAGTTATTAAAATCAGCAATTTGGAAAACGAGGCCAAGCTATACACATGTACAAGAATAATCATACCAGCTTGAGTACGATCATAATGGAAGTCCCAGCTGAAATCTACAAGCATGTACGAGAAAGTAATAACAAAATCTTTGTTGGATATCAGCAATGTAAAGCCTATGATTTGGTCAACATCTGTCCTTATTTCAAGTGCAGTAGATTTGGACACAATGCCAAGAGATGTCAAAATAAGATTCTGTGTTTGAAATGCTCCGGAAAGCATAATACTTGTGATTGTGATAAAGATTTTGCAAGGTGCATAAACTGTTACTATAGCAATGCAAAATTCAACTCAAAGTTAGACACAAAGCATCACACTTATGACCCGAAGCTTTGCAGCATTTAAAAAAAAAAATTGATAGATATATTGACTCTATCGATTATCCGATAAAACCTACTTTACCGGCAACGGAACTGATCTACTACAACTTGGAATTAGCAAATAGGCGTAATGTACCTACAAATGGTAATAACGTCGTAGCTAATGAACAACAGGAAAATAGAACACTACGTAACAAAACAAGGCAAGAAACTGAACTCAACCGAAGACCTCTCACAAAGTGGGATCAACAAATTCCACCAAACCATCTGAAGCCGCATTCCTCTGTATCGACACCGAGCAACAAGAGTGAAAAAAACAGGATTAAAAATAGGTAAAAATGGATAATTTTGATTATTTAGATAGGTTTAAAAATGATTCGGTACAAAAAGAAAAGACACGCGGAAATATAGAAAATTTTAATAAATCTATAAACAATAAAAAAGACTTTATCATGCATATTAACATTCGAAGTATGAAAGCAAATTTAAATAACTATCAAACAGCGATCGTGATATGTTCTGAAGCTTTTGAACAAATTAATTATAAAATGTATCAACTGAATGGTCCTGATTACGAATATAAAACGTACTATAACGAAAGTAGGATAAACAAAAATGATGGAGTCATCGTTTTTGTCAATAACAATCTAGTCCAAAATACCGTAGTTGTGGAAGCTGAAAGAATTAGGATAATAAATACTAGGATAACTTTAAATGATAAAAGCGGTCTTGAAATATCAGCGTTGTATAGATCACACGGGATACCGAAACCGGAGTTTATACTAGACCTTAATAAGTATTTAGTTTATAAGAAAAATGTAAAAAATCACTTAGTTATAGGTGATTTTAATATTGACCTACTTAACTCTGATCATTATAACGATATATTGAAGGAGATTCCTTCTGAGTCAATAATTTCGTATGCTGACGATACTGCTATAATAGCCTCTGGAAATGATTGGTTAGAAACCGAAGTTAGCATGAACAAGTTTTTATCTGTGATAGCTGAGTGGCTGGCTGTAAACAAATTGTCATTAAATGTAGGAAAAACTGTGTGCATGACATTTGGAAGTAGTGTTGGGAGCGTTCCAGCTCAAATAAATGTAAAAATTTTTGATAAAAATGTAACTATAGTAGAAAATATTAAATATTTAGGGATTGTTTTTGACAGCAATCTAAAGTGGGACAGCCATATTCAATATATAATTGATAAAACTAAATACCTAGTATATATTTTTTATAAAATTCTAAATACATGCACACAGATACACTCAGAATGATATATTACGCTTTCTTTCATAGCGTAATAAGCTAAGGTATAATAGCTTGGGGTGTAGCATATAGTAATTGTCGAGTCAGATTACAAAAGCTTCAGAACAAAATCTTAAGAATTGTCAATAAAAATAATTTCCTAGTGAATGATAATCCATTAAATATAGGACAACTTTTCGCCCTAGAATCTCTGAAATCACATTACAATGATCTGAAAGACAAATATTTAGCATCAGATAGTGTTACCAGAAACAAAAGTATTATTATACCTAAAACAAAAAAAGGTTTAGTAATAAAAATAGCTTCATGAAAGCAATTAATATTTTCAATGAGCTTTCAAGTGATCTAAAAGCGTTGAATATAGAAAAATATTCGCATAAGAAACTTACGAAAGCGTGGATAAAATGTAACTGTTAAGGTCTAGAATTATAAAATTGTTATTATTGGCGCGTGCGCAACAAGTCTTGTTAGAATGAACTAACAAAGTGAATGTATATAAATAACAGTATATAAATAGTTTTAAGTTTTAATTTCAAGTATTATTTTTGTATTTTCTTTCTGTAACCAGGCCTACCAACAGGTACCTACGTGTACCTCTGCAGGATTACAGGTATGAACCTCATACATTGTACATTTTTTGGAATAAATAAATAAATAAATAAATATCAACAATCTTTTTGAATAATTATTTCGAAATAGCAAACTCGAACAATCTAGCATTATAACGATAAAAATAATAATAATAATAATAATGTTTAAAAAGTTTATTCATTTATAGCAAATATAAATCCAAAACATAATATTTTAAAGTAATAAAAGGTTACATGATTTTCATCTAAAAATCATCTGCTAATAAAATGCGAAAAAATTGTGTTTTTAAAATAAGAGGTCACATGCATTTCCCCTCAAAATCATCTGCTAATCAAATACGAAATTGGCACGATTTTCCCTTGAAAATCACCTGGAAATCATCTGATTTTTACTGAACCTTTTTCAGTTGGGAAGGACACTTTATCAAACATGTAAACAAAGTTTGAGCGATATTCTAAGAAAATAATTATTCCGGTTAACTAGCTTAAACAATACTTCCGCGGTGCATGTTGATTATCTTATTTGACTTCTTCTCAAAAGTTTGACATTTCCGTTCATGCCTCACTCACCAAAGTGATTCGAGGTTCAGAATTAACCACGTCTTCTTTCTGCATTATCATCATGTATGCTGTCACATCCAATACTTGACATGCTGTTCGCGTTTTCTTAGGCTCTTCATTCCATTTCCTTCGCCGTGTTCAGAGTGCGTCTAAATACATCGCAGCCACTGAGGCAGCTACATGTTTATAGCTCGTTTCTATTCGGTGTTTAGCCATGACAATTTACGACTGAATATATCTTAGTTTATTGTGATTGACTCGAAGAATGTTCTCGTAGTATTATAATCGGTATAATATGTAGACTAGCACGCCATAGATTGCTCACTGACTCTCGTTTAGTTTATATCTATTGTTTCGAAAATCATTATGAATAATCAACTTAATGATTTATTTTTTATATGCACACATAAAATTTTTGTTAGTAAAGTTTTTTTCTAATGTAATAATTCTATATTTGTTAATGTTAAAGATATTTTCAATTTTGTATTTTAAAAAGTGCAAACCTGCTAAACTACTAAGCTATTACTCTCAGTTCCATCTATTTTAACTACTTGGTCTACTACTTAGATAGCTGGATAGGAGATCCAACGCTTGACCCCTGACGCCAATACAATATAATTTTGCAAGTAGTATACTGTGATCAACAGTGTCAAACGCTTTCGCCAAGTCTAGGAAAGTTATTATCGTAGGTTTGCTCTTATCAACATTTTTATACAGTACGTTAGTTATATAATTCAGCGCATCTTTAGTACCAATCCCTCTCATGAAGCCAAATTGTTGCTTTGATATAATATTGCACTGTTCAACAAAATCATGTATTCTATTGTATATAATTCGCTCAAAATTTTTTGCAACATTTGATATGAGAGAGATAGGTCGATAGTTCGTTATTTTGTTTTTTTTTTCGCCTGATTTATAGACAGGCACTACTTCGGCCCTTTTCAGGGCATCCGGCCATATCGCTTTTTCAATACACTTGTTGAAAGTATGGGTCAGAGGATCTGCTATATAGATACATCAAAGTCTTGGCGTTTATTTTGTCAACTCCCCCATTTTTCAGTTTCAGTGTGTTGATTATGCTTATTATTTCCGCATTACTTGTTGGCTTAATAAAAATCGAAAGAGGATTCATGGCCGAGAGCTTAAGTTCAGCATTTACTGGTTTAACGATACTTGCACTCAGATTCCTACCTATTTTACAAAAAAAATTATTCATGTTTTGTGCAATTTGGAATTTGTCCGTAATTTTTTGGTCATTTATCTTTATATGATTTATGGCATCATTTGATTTTTTCACTTTCCCGATTTTCGTATTTATTATTTCCCAAAGTTTTTTTTGGGTTATTGGAATTTTTTTGTACAAGATTTAATTCATATTTTATTTTGGCATTAGTAATAACCTTATCCAAAACTTTAACATATGTTTTATACTCTGCTTTTAGTTGTTCATTTCGCACATCTTGTTGCCATAAATTATATAAAAATTGTCTCACACGACCTGATTATTCCATCAGTGATCCAGTTTTTCCTACCAGTGTGCCTTTTTGCACTTCTCTTTGTTTTCGCTAGTTCAACGCATAGTTTGATCTCATCTAACGGTTTCTCAACGGCCAAATTCGGATCAGTTATCGACACGTTCATTCCAATTCTTATAGTTAGCAGTATTTATTAATTTTTTGTAGTTTAAGAATACATATGGCTCTCTAGTTACTGATTTCAACTTATTTACAGCAATAAATATCAGATAATGATCTGTTATATCAATACATGACCCCTTAGCTCTACCGATAGGTGGTTTTGTAATACTCACAAAACCAGGAACATATCCTTTATTGAGAAAATTACACAGGAAATCTTGACTATAATGATCACAGTTAAGTAGGTCAATATTAAAATCACCGATCACTAAGTATCTTCGATTCATTTTCTGCGTCGCACACACACGCACGTACATAGTCAGCCTCTTCGTCTTCTTCTGTCTTCTTCGTCCTTTCTGACTTTCTTGAGAATGTCTGCTGCATAGTTGCTGACTGCGCACCATCCATCCTCTAAAGTCAGCATGCCCGTCATAATCGACTCAGAAGTTACTCTGGTCTGAAGATAACTCTCAAGTTCTTTTCGCTTCTGCTGATATCGTGAGCACTCGCAAAAGACGTGCTCAACATTCTCTGTTGCATCCAAACGTATTGGGCAGTTCGGACGGTCGTTTAGTTTGAACCGATGCAGGTACGCCCGGAAACATCCATGCTTGGTCAAAAACTGCGTGAGGTAGTAGTTAACTTCCCCATGTCTTCTTTCAATCCAGTCTTCTATCCTTGGTATAAGGCGATGAGTCCATCGCCCCTTGCCACTAGCGTCCCATCTTGTTTGCTATTCAGCCATCGTCTTCTTTCTTGCAGCATCCTAGATCTCTTTCTGGCTTTTGTTATTCGATCGTCTCCTGGCCTCGAATGCGTCCTTTCTTTCCAACGCTAAAAGGTCAATAGGTGGCATGCCTGCTATAATGTGGACAGCATCGTCCGATACCGTACGGTAAGCGGACGCCACTCTTAGTGCGCTTTGCCTATACGCAGTAGTCAACTTTCATGCATACGATTTCACCCGCATCGCATCTGCCCATATTGGGGCTCCGTATAGCATAATCGATGTAGTTGCACTAGCTAATAGTAATCTACGCTTCTGAGTTGGACCTCCTACGATTAGCATCAATCGTGATAGAGCAGCACTAAATTTTGCTGCTTTATCACTAACTACTTCCAGATGCTGTTTAAAACTTAGTCTTCCATTGATGGTGATGCCCAAGTATTTGAGGGTTGGTTGAGAAACGATCTCATGTCTATCCATCGTCAGTGTGATTTCCTCCATCTTCTTCCTACTGAAAATGAGAATTACTTCCGTTTTTTGACTGGCTAATTCCAGACCCGTCTCTGTTAGTTATTCGTGTATTATACGGGTTAACTCTTCAGCTATGTCACCTCTTCAATCCTTATTTCGTTGGGGTATTGCATTTATCCCTCTAACAAAGACAAAGGTCCAATGCAATGTCGTGTGTCAACGTCAATGCACGTTTCTGGGGGATAAATGAACTGAATCTTAATTGTAAGAAGAAATAGTAATGTGTCGCGCCTGCTTCAAGCAATACGTCTTTGTTCTTTACAAGAGTTAAGACTCTTCTGCGTCGTGACACAAACTACAGGAGAATCTTAACAACGGATTCGCTTACGCATATATGTAAGTGTTTCTGCCATTACAGCCCTCTTGAGTTTAACATACTTATGTGGGCGCTACCTTTTCACTCTGTCAGGTGCTATGTGACATCTTTTATTCTTGACATACATTAATCATTAATTATACTCTCGCTTCGATTCTTGGCAGTATGGAAACCACAGATTAATTTAGTATCACATGATCCTGCTTACGAGAGGTATTTGTGTATCTTAACTAAAGAGATTAAAATTATCGTGATATACTATGACTTATGCTTATTACTATTTACTACTATTTAATTTTGATGTCCCTTTGATTTAACTAATTGCTTGGTAATTTTATACCCTGAAGTGGAACACTCAACTCATTCAAAACGTCAGAATAAACAAGACTTAATTTAGCTCTTTTTAATCATTGAATTTCTTAAAATCTTACGATATTTTTATTGCAGGTTGAAATGGGTGAAGAGCTTCTAGCTCAAGGAGATTTAGACGGTGGAACTGAACACTTAGCTAATGCCGTTGCTGTCTGCGGACAACCCCATCAATTGCTACAGGTTTTACAGAATTCCCTACCACCTCAAGTATTTCATCTTTTGTTACAACGATTACCTTCTACGGGACAGGTGAGTTGATTCATTATACGATATTAAATAGTACATTACACAACTAGGGACGAAAGTTGAAAAATCATCCGAGTCTGAAAAAGCCAATGCGCCACTTGTTGTGTACCATGCTTTTTATAATCAGGGCATCGATAGCGCTTTTTTTAGCCTGCCTAAAAAGCAGAATTTTAAAAATTTTAAAAATGTTGAAAATTTAAAAAATTTTAAAAAATTAAACAATTTTGAAAAATTTGGAGGTGAAAGTGCTGTTTACTTTCGCCCCTAGGGGAAAAATATCTTTCGCCCTATGATATATGTATATATGTGTGTTTGGGTGTGTTTAAATATACATATACACACAAAAACACTAAAAAGGCCTTTCGCCCAGGCTTGAAAAACTCGACTTTCACTCCACTTTTTCGTAGGCGAAAAGCGCGTTTTCGATGCACGTTTTATGAAAAAGACATTCCTATTTTGTTTGAAATACAAATTACCTGCTGTATAAATCGTCTCTCATAAAAAACCTTCTTAAGGTAGAATCTTGGCGAGTAAAAGTTGATTTGCCAAAGTAGTGAAATCTTCAAAATTTAACTTTTTAACTTATAATCATTTTTAACAATAATAAACTGTTTGTGAACCCATCATGATATTGAAAGTGACTTGCGAATCAACTTGCGAGCGACTTGGACTTTAGATCAAAGTTGAAAAATTTTCCTTTAATTGGTCGCAGGTAAAATATGATTTCAGTCGATTCTAATGATAGGGGATAAGTCAAATTTTAAATTACTCATCAATCGGGCATCTTTCGGATTTTAAAAAACATTTGATCATATACTTTTGATCCATGGTTCAGAAGCTATTTAAAAAATTCGAACCAAATAATATTAAAATTATATGGCTTAAGATTTTTATATTTTTTTTTTCTAGTTTCTGAACTATGGATCAAAAGTATATGACTAAATATGTTTTGGAAAATCCGAAAGATTGATGAGTAATACAAAATTTGACTCATCGCCCTATCATAATTGACTGAAATCATATTTAACCAATCAAAGAAAAATTTTTCAATTTTGATCCAAGTCATTCGCAAGTCACTTTCAATGTTCTAATGGGTTTATAATAAGTTTATTATTGTAAAAATGATAAGCAATTACTTGACAGTTACATTTTGGAGATTTTACTACTTTAAAACTTTTACTCGCCAACATTCTACCATTCAGGAGGTTTTACTATGAGAGATTTCACAACATTATAAAGGCTAGGTTTACGAACTTTGTGTGTATTGTTGTGACCGAACCTGAACGTTGCGCGATTCGAACGCCAAGAATGCGCATAGCGACCCTTAGCAACGAGATCAAAGAGTGTGTGTTGTGCGCCTACCGAGAACGGCGACTGCGAGTATAAGGCTACAGCTTTGCGACTTGGTGCAGTGGCACCAAGTAACGGCCTTCTCGTTCGCGCGCGTACGCTCCACGAGATATTCTCCACGCCGAGTCGACATTAACTTGACTCGGCGCATATTTGTAAAGAGACAATATTGGCCGCACAATATATGATTTTGTTATTTTATTTTAAACGGGACTAGATTCATTTTCCCGAGTTGTTCTCTCCCGTTCCCTACGTCCTCATCGCGAATACCGCCGTCTCCGCGGGCGTTACAACGAGCGGTTGTAACGCAAAACTGAGAAGCCGGCTCCGTACAGGAGAGTGCGGAGTGACACACGTGCGAACACGACGTTCGCGAAGCAGCTCTAGCAGCGAGCTGCGTTGCAACGCGGGTAAATCACGGACGTTGAGAGAGTTCTCCGTCGCACTGAGGGATTGTGATCCAGTCGAATATCACCAAGTTTTCCCCAGAAATCGAACCCCGTTACAAATGTTACAATATTCTATTCGTGCAAAAATAATTGATGGGAGTAAAATGGGAAATAAATTTTTGAGTATTTAATATAAATTTCATCTAAATTACATATTAAATATATTCTGCAATAGTAATAAAATTAAAGTTTTGTTCAAATCTTATTTCCTAATTTTTGGTAATATTAACAAAAAATGTCTTGATGATGATCATAACATTTTTATTAATAGACTTTTTCCAAGTAAATATAATGATTGCGGTGTTATTGCTATAGCATTTACAGTCTGGAAATCTTAACTGTCATATTTAAGAAATCTAAGTGTAGCGAACAATGAAAGCTTAATCAATATATCCTCAGAGTTATTTAAAAAATTAAAAAGTATTTTCAAAAGCTTACAGTAATTTAGACGGCCTCTCAGAACATAGTGAAAGCCTTTTTGGAGCTTGCATTACATTTTGCTGAAATTTTCATGAAATCTTCTAAGAAGTTTTTTGAACGCTTACTGTATTCTTTATTAGTAAGTTAAACGGCTTCTCAAAAAATGGCAAAAGCTTTCAGTAAGCTTTAATAGACATTCACTGAATCTTTGATAAAATCTTTTAAAACGTATCCCTGGAATGTTTAAGTAATATTTCCTGAAATATTTCTGAGGTTAAAGTGTCGCGGACATTTCCGTCTTCCAGGAATGTTACATGAAATCTTTTTGAAAGGCTTGCAAGCTTCCGTGGAAGCTTCCAGGAATTTTCCTCTAACCTTCCATGCTATGTGGGATTTGCAGTCGCTATTGTATTTAATATTTGCCCATGTAATATACCATTTGATATTAGTAAAATTCGAGAACATTTTATTAGAATGTATGATACATTTACTTATCATTTTTTCTAATATCAAAAGATTCTGAAAATAAAATTAATTTTGACATAATTGCTAAAATTCTAATCCTAAGAAACGTTACCCACGCAATAAAATTTGCAGAATTTATATCAAATTTTGATAAAATTAATTTTGAAGAACTTGAGGTATTATATACAGAAAGACTTAGTTAAGAATAGCAATCATCAATTAACTCTTTTAGAAGCACAATCAAAGAAAAAATAACTGCTAAAAATTAATCAAAAAATAATATAGATCATAACCTAATAAGTTTAGCTGATAGAAAAACTTATAATTTATTCATCGTTTTACAAAACCGATCCAATGGGTGCGGATAGCAATGACATTTTTTCAACGATACTTTTATTAAATTGAAAATAAACGTTAACGTTATATTTAAATTTTTATTCAACAACATTTCTTTACAGCCTTTTTCAAATTAAACGACACATGCATATGTAATTTCTATTATTTTTATTAAACATTTTATATATAAAATTGAAAATAAAATAAAATTCATCACGTTAATTTTGCAAATAGTCAAACATTTAAATACATTTTCTTTGTATTTACATATATTAAAAAATATATAAATTGATCTACTTTTTAATTTTATAATAACTTTTGATCATTACATTTATTTATATTTATCATATGTTTTGATATATCTCCTAAAAACTTTAATATTTAGATTGAACTTTAATATGTAATTCATGGTTTTTTGAATTAACAAGATACAATCTGGTAAAAATTGGTTGTCTAGTTCTTTTCTTGCTGTAATACTTTTTTAATTTCATTAAATTTGTACATGTATGGTATATCCTCTTATAAATAATTTCTTGCATTTTCATCATTCTGATTAAGGGGTCCAGCCTGGGTTAAATCATACAAAAAAAAAACAACAAAATATTCGTCCAATAAAAATTTGTTCTTTTCACGTAAATTAAAAAACAAAAGATATCTACTGAAAATATTTATACTGAGAAATATCATATATATATATATATATATATATATATATATATATATATATATATA
>QLYP01000328.1:22768-98219 GCA_016647725.1 Nasonia giraulti
ATATATATATATATATATATATATATATATATATATATATATATATATATATATATATATACTATATAAAATCACTGACCAAAATTCCTGACATTGTACTATATAAATAAGTGTTCTTAGTCACTTGCCACGGCTTTGTGAAAGATCTGGACCGTCTTCTTTACTCTACCCGGACTTATGTACCTTAAACATGTCCCCTCAGACCTAATGATTTATTACCTATGTATACAACGTATGGATAATAATATTTAATTAATATTTTTCAGAAATGTCTTTCTTCAGGTCTAAGGGTGCATGTTTAATGTACATTTTAAGCCAGGGTAGAGTAAAGAAGACGGTCCGGATCTTTCACAAAGCCGTGGCAAGTGACTAAAAACACTTATTCATATAGTAAAATGTCATGCATTTTGGTCAGTGATTTTGTATGGTATATGTATGATATTTTTCGGTAGGAATAGTGTATATTGGAAATATTGTTAGTAGATATTTTTTGTTTTTTAATTTACGTAAAAAAAAATTATCAAACGAATATTTTGTTGTTTTTTTATTAAATAACATTTCTTCACAGTCTCCTTAAAATAAACCTATTGTTCATTCATAAAATGTACTGCTAATCTATACATATATGACTGACATACCTGGTATTAATATATTGCTTAATTTTATCATAATTATAATCTTCTTTTTTGTTTTCACAGTCGTTATCAAAACTAAAAGACACATCAATGTTACTCGTTTTTAAAAATTCGCAATCATTGTCTTGAAAACGATATTTAAATAAATATTGAACGCCCTGTACAGTAGAGTACACTTCAACGTTAATGTGACAGTTAAATTTTAATAATAAATATGGATATGGATTATTTTTAACATTTCGTTCAAACTCAAAATGCTTTGCCTTACAAAATTCACAGATTGCGTCCATTTTTCCTTAATCATTCTCAGTAATTGATGTTACATCTAAAAAAACATTATTTGTATCATGCGAATGTAATTTTTTCTTAAGTCTCTTTTTTCTCTTCATTTTTTATTAATATCAGCTTTTTCTACTGCACTTTTCTTGTTATGATCTCATATCCTTTTTAAATTTACTCTTTTATTATTTTTGGTCTTACCTGCTTTTGATCGTTTTTGACGTCTTTTTTTTTTGTTTATAGCAGTTTTTTTACACTCATTTGTTGATATCGCAATTTTCTGTATAAAGCTAATTTTTTTTATTAAATGTGTTTATCTAATAATATTTCATCTTTTAAATCATTTAATTTTATGACGGGATAACATTTATTTTCTTTATTGAAAGATTGCTTTTTTAATTGAAAAATGAGTAATTCAATATCATTATATATCTCTAAAAAAATTAACTTTTGAAAAGGTAAAAGGTTAGGCGAGTTTGATGACAATTCATATATTACAACAATTCTTCTATTTGTCAAAATTAATTGTGACTTTCAGCAACTAAATTACAGATAAAATAGAACATGGTGTTGTCTAATTGTGAGTGTAATTTTCCGCATATTTTATTTGTGTACATAAACTTATAAAATTGTTATTTTAATGAAATTAAATATTTTAAATGTAAAAGTATGTACCATGAACAAAATGTAAGTGACATGGCAAGTTACGTAGTAAGTATCTTGAGAGTTGTTTGTAATTGATCAATATATTACTTAAGTTTAAATTACTAATCATTTTACTGAGCCCTTAATTAAACATAATGATTTTTTGTTAGTCGTCTTATAAATAAAATAACATGATTGTAAACTTGACTTTTTTTAATTGATCTCAGTTGTTTTTTGATCTGTAATTTCACAGTAAAAATAATTATTAACATTCATGATGATACACGAAACACCAAACGCGCCTAACTTTTTTACTTAGGTTAAGTTTTTTTTTAGAGATTTTATGTCTTTT
Source organism: Nasonia giraulti (assembly GCA_016647725.1). NCBI lineage: Eukaryota > Metazoa > Arthropoda > Insecta > Hymenoptera > Pteromalidae > Nasonia > Nasonia giraulti. Next base: position 24,680 of record QLYP01000328.1, read on the forward strand.
TGAGAGAACTTATTGAAGTATGTACCTTAAATTTGTTCTAAAAATAAAATACATGATGATGGGGTTCGGGCAGTGCACACTGTAATTTTTATTACGGGAATATCGATATCTCTCGTGTTTGGTATCCAGGTGCATGAGGTCGCCTATGGCAGGGTCTGTTCTTGTTGATGCGCTCAGTAGCTTTTGATGTCTTAAATCAGTTTTTACACTTACAATTAGACAATGAAAGCTTTGGAACGCACTACCTCGATCGCGTCATTGTCGACCGCATGTACCTGGACAGTAAACATAACTGAGTTGAACATTTTTGCGCCAAGAAGTACAGTGCGTTCTGACTTCGTTATCGCTCACCCTAGACATTCATGGCATTTATGACCGATATTAACACGTGAATACAAAAATCTACAGCGCGCAATATACATAGACAGTTTTGCTCAGAAAACATACTGATTAGCCAAACAAACTCACAAACATTAACAATAAGCATTTTTTTTTTCTGTATCATGAAAAATCCGAAAACCAATATAGTAGTAAATAGTGTCACGGGCGCGACGGCTTCGTCTGCTTCTCAAACTCGCCTTCGTGGCACTACCGCGCCACTTGAATTATCAATTGTCATCAAACTCGCCTAACCTTTTACTTTTTTAAAAGTTAATTTTTGTTTGAGATTTCAGATTTTTTAAGTGAACTTTTTTTGTTTCATATTGCGCACCATCTAGACTTCATCATCGGCTACCCTGTACACCTAGACGCTGTCCTCGTATGCTTTTTTTTCCTATACATCAAAAACTACGGAGCGTCCCACCTAGACCTCAACATCGGCCACCCTGTACATCTAGATACCGCTATGGAATGATTTTTACACCTAGAAACCAAAAACCACGGTGCGAACTACCTAGACCTCGTCATCGGCCACCCTGTACATTAAGTCACCATCCTCAAATGATTTCTACATCTAGACACCAAAAACTACGGAGCGCACCACCCAGACCTTGTCATTGGTCACCGCATACATCTGACACCACCTTTAAATGATGTTTACACCAAGGGAATCTCCACTAAGTTTTAATTTTTCTTACCTTTTGCACCATCCATTATCAGCTTTTAAGGTGAGGTACTTGATTGTTGTGATAAACGAAGGACACGTACCAATTTTGGGCCATTTTCATCCACATATACTGAAGTTATGAAATAAAAACCAATAATAATCATTAAAATTCAAGGTTTTTGAAAAAGTTACTTGCGCACAGGGCTTCGACTAAATCAAATACAAAAATTTGAACAAACATTTTGCGCCGTACTTAATGAAGTGTAATTAATAAATCAAGAAATTATTAAACAGTAAAATTTGTTTAAAAACCCTATAATTTAATAATATTAATAATTAAACCATTTTTTCCAGAACAGATACCTCAAATAAAAATTTTAACTTCTTTTCAAAATGTTCTAAAGTATAAGTGTAAAAATTTTCAAAAGTATTAATATGAATGCCTTGCGCAAGGAACTTTTTGAAGTCAAACGAATAAGCTACGAGAAAAACGCGTTTAAAGTTTTCTTTTTGTATGCAATGTAATGTAAAATATTTTACTCATTCGCCTATAACATTAGTATAACTTTGAGTTTTTACATCAGATTGGTCTCAAAAAGTTCATAAAACTATAAGCAATTAAAATATATAATAAAAAAATTTTCGAGTTTATGGCAAAAAATCAGTGGAGATCCACCTTAATATTTAAAACTTGATAAAAATAAGTAGTCTTACAGGTGCTACCATCTGAATGGTAGCACAGAAAATGAAGGCTAATGCCTGGAAAATTTTGTTATTTCATTATTTTGTTGTTTATTAAAATTATCAAAAATTATTAATTTGTTAGACATTAGCCCCCATTTTTCGCAAAAAATTAGAACATAAATCATACACTTAACGATAATTTTTTTAAGTCAGTGGATGATTAAGTTAAATGTTGCAAAAGATATAATATATTTTCGATTCCTCTACTTCCGTAGGAATATTTGTAACAATAAAATCAAGTTCTATGATTTTCAAATAAGATAGCCTAAACATATGTATAGGACTTTAAGAGTATTTTTATTCAAACATTCAGGAAATTTTACAAAAAAAAAGTATCAGGGTAGTTTTAGTTAAAAATGCATCTATTATTAGCTGAAAATCATTATGTCAGTTAAAAATGCAAAAATTTCTTGAAACCCCAACTTTGACCACATATAACTCGAAGCCAAGTAAGGGGATCGTGCTGAAATTTTTTTTAAGAGTCGAGGGTATCATATAGAACAAATATATGCAGTTTGAGCCATAATGCAAATATTTATCTTTGACTTGACAGAGAATCACCCATATATACATATAAAGAGCCCGCTTTATCAATTTTTGGGAAGAAAATGGGAGAATCTTTGTCTAATCAAAGATGGCAATTTTTTATGTTTTAAATCAATAAATTGTGAAAATATCAAAGTTATAATTTTTACATATAGCTTTTATCCACGTGCTTTAAACAAAAAAAAAATACTTATTAGATTTGACAATATACAACTCAATATAAAATGTAAAGTTGAGAGTCTCAATTCTGTTAAACGCAAATAGTAAATAATATTTTTAAAAAATAATTAATATATACATTAATGAAAATAAAATACCAAAGTAATAAGCTTTATTACAATAATATATGCAAACAAGGCTTCGTATACAATATCCAATCGGTAGAATGACCCTTGAGATGATGAAATTCTGTCTACGAATATGAGCACCAGATGTACATCGAATCTACTGAAAAAGAAATTCTACCTCCCTGTAAACTATATCCAGGTGTCAGGGTGACCTCAAGGTCGACGGAAATGAGCACCATGTGTATATCGAATCTACTAAAAAACAAATATGTATATCCCTGTAGACGTTGTCCAGGTGTCAGGGCGACCTCTAGGTCGGCGAGACATCGTCTAGGGGAATGAGTACCAGGTGTGAATCGAATATACTGAAAAACAAATCATGTTTCTCTGTAAACGATTTCTAAGTGTCAAAGAAAAGTCGATAAAAAAAGTGCTGAGTCATAATTTCGATGACCGAAGAATCTAAAAAGCGAGTTATCTACCTTTAATTCGATTTCTTTTATAAATGTAGAAGCAACTTTCAAAAGTTTTTTTTTCAGAACAATGTAAAGGAGAATGTAGTCAAGAAAGGGGATCCAAAATAGCTTAACATAATTTGAAGAAGATATACATTATTAGAAGGCAAAGCTGAAAACACATTAGAAACATCGAATTAATATAATGTAGATTTACAAATTCAAAGTTACTGAAAATGTGTACATTAAAATTAGCGCTCGTTTTCAACGTCACGAATTGCTTATTGATCATTTCGCTGAATCAACACTGACATGCATTTGGTCGTGTGTCGAAACCGTACAGCGCACGCAATACATTTTTCCTTTGAGAGCTTCGAATTTAACCTTTGTATTTTAAAGATGATAATATTTTCAGTTTTTAAATAAATTTATGCGGTGAGTCGTACAACGTAACATCTCGGGGCCCAAAACATTGCAATTAATGAAAATTAATTGCAATGAGAAATTTAGTTTTGTATTTTAAATTCAAACTCTCTATTAAAAATGCTAATTCCGGAGAATTTAAGATCATTGACTCTTGGTTAGTTTGGAATTATAAAAGTATTTAGTAGACAGATTTCACTTATAAAAGACTTGTGTTACCAGTTAAATACAGTTTCGTTCTTGCAATTTGTGTGTTCCTACGTTTCTTAACCCATTACGGCCTAGCAGGACGTTTTTCGGTTGCACTTTAGAACCACTGTATTTTTAGTATAATCGGGGTCTCAGAAATATCGGAGTAGTCATTTTCGACGTAAAATTTGATGATCTTTCAGAATCTGACCTTCGATTTTGCAAAAGATGACTGGTTTAAAAGTTATAAACAAATTTATAAAAAAAAACATGGTTTGAGAAAAAAAAATCGCTTTCATTTCGATTTTCAAAATGGAAATCATTGAAATACTTGCGTCATACGTACAAATATCGCGTTTTCGAACCCTAAACTAAAAGTTATGACGATTTAGATCGACTGAAAAACGTTTAAACGCACAAAATGGCGGCCAGGCCCAAAAAAATGAAATAAAAAATTTCGGAATTTTTAACTCGAAAACGAAAATCTTTAGGGAAAAAAGTTATAGAACAAAAAGCGCTTAGAATATATCAAGAAACTCGTGTGAATTTTTTCAGAATTTTCGGAGGTGATTTTGTAAAATCGGATTTCCCATATTTTCCGAAAATCTAAAAATCTATCAAAAAATTCTGAAAAAATTCACACGTGTTCTCTGATATCTTCTAAGAACTTTTTGTTCTATAACTTTTTTCCCTAAAGGCCTTCGTTTCCGAGTTAAAAATTCTGAAAGTCTTTTTTTTCACGCATCTAATTTACTACGCTGTTTATGCATATTTTCCGTTGTATCGATATTCATATCACTGGAAGTTGTTAAAATTTTACTGTATCAACTTACAAAGTACTTTTCCGATAAACCGAATTTCATCATCATTATTATTAACGTAATATCCTCAAAACAAATAAAATTTTCAAATATTTATTCCCAATATTTTTGAACATAATCTATAACATTTTCATCTTCTTCAAATATTTTTTGAATCTCTTCGTCTTTTTATCTTCTTGATAACTTTTGGACATTTCCTCATAATATGTCGCATTCCATGGCAAAGCGTCGAAAAAAATCTGATTACGTTCAAAGTATAGAAATTGAAGAACACGAAGATGGACATTCAGAAGCACTCATCATCCCTGATGATAACGATTCTGACTATCCATCTTCTGATTCTGAATCTGATGATTTCGATAAAAAACAGAATTCTATACCAAATGTCAGTTATTCTAAAGTACTGGACAGCTACGATGAAAATCAATCTAAATTAGAGCCAGACTACATTTATTCATGGAAAAATGGAGAATATAAGTATAATAATTACCCTGAAAATGAAAATCTGTTACCCGCAAAAACCATAAAGTTCATTCGTGACTCTTCTCTCGTAGAGTTATTTGAACTTTTCTTTTCTTTAGAGTTGAAAAATCACATAATTGATAGTACTCGTGAGAATGGTTATAATTTGACGATGATTGATTTAGATATTTTTGTGGGTATAATAATTACATCTATCTTCAATCAACGAAAGTCCCAAAGAGACTATTGGTCTAACAATTTATTGCTATCGTGTCCTATTATAATTGCAACAATGGCTCGAGACAAATTTCTTACAATCAAGTCGAAAATAAAATTCTCGAAACTAGAAGAACAAAGTTTAGATGACAGGGCTTGGAGGGTCAGAACAATCCTTGAAATTTTCAAAAAAAACGCTCAGAAATTCGGTTATTTTTCTACAGCTTTGTCTGTAGACGAAATGATGGTAAAATTTCATGGGAGAACTGTGTTACTCCAATTTATGAAGGACAAGCCGGCACGTTTTGGAATCAAAATGTGGGGAATTTGTAGTCCTGATGGATATCTATTCGACTGTGACATTTATTGTGGAAAAGGGTCAAATATCTATTCAACTCATAACGACGTAAAATTATGTAAATGTGCCTTGGGAAGCCGAGTCGTTTTAATGATGGTACAAAAGTTACTTTTATCCACTAGCGCAAAAAAAATTACGCAGTATCATTTATACTTCGATAATTTTTTTTTGTAATCCCGATCTCATGATACACTTAAAAAAAATAGGTTTGAAAGCTACGGGAACAGTGAGAAGAAATAGGGTGAATATTGAAAATGAAGTGGACAAAAAAGCAGCAAGAGGTACTGTATCAGTAAAACACGAGGAGAAAAGCGGTTTGAATTTTATAACTGTGATGGATTCTAAGCCTGTCTCGATACTTTCAACGGCCGCTGGCGTTGAACCACTATCGAGTACAAAAAGATATTCGAAAGAATCAAAAAGTAAAATCGAGATACCTTTTCCTATGGCAAATAAACTTTATAATAAACATATGGGTGGTGTTGATTTGCACGACGGACATTGCAGTAACTTGATGCCATGTTTAAGAGCCAAAAAATGGACTTGGGCAATGTTCCTGCGCCTAATCCAGTCATCTCTTACGAATGCGCTTGTCCTTCATAATTTATCGAGCATTGAGAAAAAAATTGGTTCAAAAGACATTGCTCTGGCAATTGCTGAAAAATATTTAGCTAAAAAAACCGACGAACGACTTAAATGTCATATAAAGACATCAACTGAACATAGAAGAAATTGTGTCAATTTTAAAAAATGCTCAAAGAGAACAACAATTATGTGTATTGATTGCAAAGATTACTTTTGTGTTTCGATTTGGATCATAATAATTATTGATTTTTTTCATCTAAAATCATATTTCCAAAACTTAGAGATTAAGGAAAAAAGTTATAGAACAAAAAGTGCTTAGAATATATCAAAAAACTCGTGTGAATTTTTTCAGAATTTTCGGAGGTGATTTTGGAAAATCGGATTTCCCATATTTTCCGAAAATCCAAAAATCTATCAAAAAATTCTGAAAAAATTCACACGTGTTCTTTGATATCTTCTAAGCACTTTTTGTTCTATAACTTTTTTCCCTAAAGGCCTTCGTTTCCGAGTTAAAAATTCCGAAATTTTTTATTTCATTTTTTTTTGGCCTGGCCGCCATTTTGTGCGTTTAAACGGTTTTCAGTCGATTTAAATCGTCATAACTTTTAGTTTAGGGTTCGAAAACGCGATATTTGTACGTATGACGCAAGTATTTCAATGATTTCCATTTTGAAAATCGAAATGAAAGCGATTTTTTTTTCTCAAACCATGTTTTTTTTTTTATAAATTTGTTTATAACTTTTAAACCACTCATCTTTTGCAAAATCGAAGGTCAGATTCTGAAAGATCATCAAATTTTACGTCGAAAATGACTACTCCGATATTTCTGAGACCCCGATTATACTAAAAATACAGTGGTTCAAAAGTGCAACCGAAAAACGTCCTGCTAGGCCGTATTGGGTTAAGGCTACCTTATTTGCATTTTAAACCTTAAAATATGAAAATCTGAATGTTTGATCCGGACTTCGACAACCTCAATACATTAAAAAATACCTTTTTATAGTAAAAAAGTAGCTGTAAAGTTTTAGAATGGGCCTAACCTTCTACTAGAAATAATGTAGAAAACAAACATGATATAATGGCTAATAAGTGGTTTTACATTCAAATTTAACACTTATAACCTAGTACATTTCATCACTACCGATACCAACATGTGTTTATAATTTCTAGATGCCCTGAAGAGGAAAGATTTAATCTTTTGAAACGTTGCATCTCTGTTATATTCGGCAATAAATATTGGTCCGGTATTGTTTTAGAATTTAATTTTCTATAGTTTTTACTAATTTCCTCTTTTTTTCCATCCTTTGTTAAACCTTTTTTCAGTACAACTTACGCTGGGGCGTTAAATGCACTCGTTGAGTATCTAACCGATTAATTTATTATTAACTTTTTCGTTTCATTCATAGCTATTCGCTTTAATTTATATGACAATTGGAATAGTTTCACGTAAACTAGAGTTTCGCCAGTTACATTTATCTCGTTACATTTATCCTCTACATTGCTTATACCTAACTTTTCTCCTTCTAGTCAGCATATGTCTTTGTTTAATAATATGAAATCTTCAATAAATTTTTTTTTTCTCAATAAATGGTTTAAATTTACTGTGCCCATTAATAGTTTCCTCCTCTCACTTTTGCTTAATTTTGCAACTTCCTCTGCACTCCTTCCACGTTCTAAAAATATTGGGCATATCTTCTATGTCGAACGTGATAAAATTTACTTCATTTGTGTGGCGTAGATATTTTTCGTCTCCTTGAAAATGTACATTATTATTAAGTACTCGTACAAATGCTGGAAATCTTTGTATACAATATTCGTCCCTTTCTCTGTACTTTCTAGACTTTCATTGATGTTTCCTATAAAGTGCTGAATGTTTAACTTTGTTAGAATCATGAATAAACTCTGCAAGTTTTACGTTATTCCAGTTACTCTGTTGCGCTCTTTCCGAAATTTCTTTCAAGAAATCTGGTGAGTTATTTGAGTCATTATTGTTTTCTGAAATTCCGTTGTTAGTTACGTATAGCATTTTCTGTACTTTCCGACTAATATTTGTTCGTTATTATTAATTTGATCAATTGCTATGTTTTGTTTTTCAATAATGTTTAGTTGTGCACCACTATCTACCAATAAACGATTTATTTTTTTGAGTGTTGGTCTTCTACTTTGTAACGAGGTTTCCCGGAACTAATACGCACAAAAGTAAAGCGACGAGTGGGATTCGACCCGACGTCCCCGAGATTTCAAGGCGCATGCTCTAACCACTGAGTCAACGACGTACTACCCTGCACTCGTGCCGACTACCTCTTACGATCGCTATACCCGCCCGTTATATTTTCTATGTATTGCGGTAAGTTTTCAAGTTTTAAAACATTTGTCTTTAATATTTTATCTACTTTGCTGCTGTCTCTTTTTCCTATATTGCCTTCATCTTGCACTTGGTTAATGATTTTTTCGCTAGTTATCTGTAGTGGGAACGCTTTGTTTTTGTTTTCCCTTTCTAGGCGTTCCTTCCAGGAAGAGTATTGTAGTTTTTCTGTTTGTTTTTGTTTCTATTACATTGGTCTGCTGTAAGACTTGTATTTTTGCATATTGAGCAGAATTTCTCTTGCTCTAGTTTCTTAACCTTTTCACAATCATCTACTGTATGCCCTGCTTTGTTGCAGTACTGACAAAATGCTTGTCTGGATTTTCTTCGATTTTCTAACGCCATTAATTTTTTACACTCAGTTACTACGTGTCCTGCAAATTTACAGTATTGGCATACATTTTTTTCTGCAAACCTTTGTTGTAATTATTACTACTCGTTTGATGCGTTTGCTGTTTATATTTTAATTTATTGCAGAATTTTTTGTGTGACATGTTTTTTGCATATCTGGCATTTAAGCTGCTGTTTAGCTTTGTATTCTGCAACGAGAATTGTTGCTTGCTAGAACTCTACCTCTTCGTGTCCTGCTGTTTCACAAATCGCACATATTTTATAATGTGATCTTCCTTCGCCTGTTTTATAATACTTTATCGTATGGCCTTTTTTGTTACATCTTTTGCAAACGACGTCCGGATAGTTTTGTACTGTATAACCCGTAATGTCGCAATATTTACGACTTTCTGTATTATTAGTTATTATGTTAGCACATTTATTTGGATTATGACCTGTTTCCTTGCATTTCCAGCATATCTCATAATCTTTTATATACGGGCATTGCCCCACATAATGTCCCATTTCTTGACAGTATTGGCAATGATTATTTCGTTTTTTATTAAATTTATGCTTGACATTCATGCAATTATTGGAAAAATGATCTGCTCCTTTGCAGTATACGCATGCAGCTGAGCGACAAAAGAGTGCTTCGTGTTGGAAGTCCCTACATATTTGGCACGTCAGCACTTTCTGTGTTTTCTCTACTTCTCTTCCGTAATCTTCGTACACATTGTTCTGGATGCCTTCACTTATGTCTTTCTTTTTCTTTATATCGCTTTCAATTTCTATTGCTACTTTTGAAATATCCTCTATGTGTTCTCTTGACCTAATTCATATTGAATTTCCGGTTTAAATCCTTTTTTATATTTTCTTGCTGCTTCTAATTCATTCTTAAATCTTTTTAGTTCTGCTTCCACAATCACTTCTAGTATTTTCATTTCTTTTATTTTAAATGCTATTTTCATTAGTCAGTTAGTATATTGTACTACTGTTTCTGTTTCTCCCTGAAATATTCTGCCCATTTTCGCGTACAGCTCGTGAATGCCGTCGTCAATCCGATTCAGTGTTCTTACTCCGTTTATTAAGTCATCTATGTTTTTTATTTTGTTGCCGCTGAGTACTTCTTCTGCTTCTCCTGTTATTCTTACCTTTAGAAGGTTTGTGAGGTTGCCTTCATCTATAGTATCTATGAGGCTCCTAAACTGTTTTAATTTTTCTATGTATTCTGTTGCTGCCATATTTTTTCCATTGTATTCTGGTACTTAGTTTGCTACATCCTTAATTTTATTGGTCTTACTTCTTCTGGTACTGGAGGAGCTATGGTTATGATGTTGTCTCTTTCCTGATTTTGGTTTCCTTCGTTATTTTCTGGTTGATTTGTAGCAGTCTGCTTTTTTTTTTGATTATTATGATTGTGATTGCTGCTTTGCGTTTTATGAGTGGTCTCTTCTATGTTGAAAGTTCCTTTGTTGACTGGGTACTCAAAACATGATCTACTAAAGCTTGATCTTCTGCTATGCTTGTATTTAGCAAAAAATTTGCAGAGGGTTCGTTGTAATCTAGTAACTTCCTCTGAGGGTCTTTTGCCGTTCCTATGATGAGGCTTGTTTCTGCTGAGATTCGTCCTATGTCGGAGAGATGCTCGCCTTTGTCAAAATAACATGTCCTATCTAGAATTGAGTCGTTTGCTTAATACAAGGATAAATTTGCTTGAAACGTTAAACTTTTTTGTTTACTTATAGCACTGATATCTTTCTAGCTTTCTTGATATTGTTTTCTAGGGCTTTTTGGCAGAATGTTTACTGTTTGATCCTTTATTTTTATTTCTTGGTTTACTCTCTCTCTCTCTCTTCTAGTTTTATTTCGTTTTGATTTGCTATTGTAGCCGGTACTTCTGGTATAGTTCCTGTATTTTTGTTTTTTAATCTCTTACTTTGGTTATTCTCGTTCGGCGTTCCTTGCTTTCCTTAAAGTGAGCGCTGTATTTTTGAACTCTTCTTGAATGCCTGAACTTTAAGTAACTGTAAGGCTCAGTCAACAGATTGCAGCTTCAGGCTCGTACTGGATGGATAGAATTTCTTCGTAATAGAATTTAAAACACAAAATCTATTTCACTGTAACCCGATCGTTTATTCAAATAATTATATAAAATTCTCGTAAAATACTGTTACCTTTTGACAGAGATAAAATGCGATATTAAGTTTTATAATTAAATGTGCTTTTGCAGATAAGCATCGCCAATTGTCGAACCGACGCGTACGGAGTCCGCGAATGACTAAAAACTGCTTGTTTGAGTGCGTGTAAGGCTTTTTAAAAAATTTGATCATAACGTAATTGTTTACAATATTTATAAACTTAAAGTTACTGAAAATGTATACATTAAAAGTAGCGTTCGCTTAATCTTAGTCTTAGTCTTTTTGGGCGGAGGTGAACTACGGCGGCCCCTGCACGGCGACGTGCCGGTCGAGCACTCAGGCGAAGCCCATTGTGCTGTGCCTGCTTTACCATTAGTGATTACTTTATAGATCCTTATTTATAGCTTCGGCAAGTCGGCAAGTTGATGCCAAGCTTTTTAATCTCAGCTCCTCCAACCCAAACATGGGAACGCCCCACACCCTCTGTCTTGTCCCTGCGAAAGCTGGACATTTACACAGCAGGTGGGAGGTTGTCTCCATCTTATGCTTGCACCACCTGCAGTTCCCGGAGTCCCTTAGTCTCAGGTTCCACAGGTATCCTACCCTCCAATGCCCCGTCAGCCAGCCAACTGCCAGTCTCAACCTATTTCTGCTTAGGTCCCTAATTGTCCGCAGCCACTCCTCAGGTGGGCTGCTGCCCATCAGAGCCCTAGCCTGCCTTTGCCCATTGGCATTGGTCCATTTGTCGCTCAGTTGCGAGTTGAGCCAGTCTTTAATTGCTCTATTAACTTCGCAGGTTGGGACAGCGACTGCGCACCTTATGGCACGAATGCCGTCCGCGCCCCTACCCGCTAATCTGTCCGCCTTTTCGTTACCCACCACACTGGAGTGTCCCGGTACCCCACATCAGTCTTACCGCGTTATGTTCTGCCAGTGATTCCAGCGCCTTTCTGCACCTTAGTACCTCTTTTGAGGAGACACTGATCCTGTCTAGCGCCATGAGAGCTGCCCTGCTATCCAAGCAGAAGCTTACAGTTCTTTGTCTTGTGCCTCTCTCCAACAGCCATTTAGCAGCTTCTGTTATGGCCCTGATTTCTGCCTGGAACACCGTAGCATAGTGGTCGAGAGAGAACACAATTTCTTGTGTCTCTCTTTTTTCAGGCACCTGCTCCTACACCGTTCTCATTTTTTGAGCCATCTGTAAACCATACCACACTGTTTTCGAGGAGTTCATGTGAACCCGTCTTCCATTTTTCCCTGTCTGGGATTATGATCGAGAACGGCTTAGAGAAATAAATTCTTGCCGCCATTCTGTCACAACCTCTTTCTTCTATTAGCGGCATTACTTGTTCCAGAAGTGCCGCATCCTTGAAATATGAACAGTTCGTTGATTTCGCTATTTTGCAGAACGTCCTGCACGCTTTGCCCTTATTACAGTAAGTCAGTAGCCACCGCTCGGCTGTAGCTCTTCGGAGCGTCCCCAACGGTCCTCTTTTTGAGCTTCCTCGGGGTGGCGCTGTCGGAGTGTTGTCTTTTGTTCGCGCCCGCAAGGGTCCTAACCGAAGACTCCCCAGGAGCGTCCTTCAGACGCTTCGTCCTCAGCTTCGCCCCCGAAGCTAGCCTTCTATTAGCGTGCCTGTTTCTTTTCTCTACCTCACTGTTTTCAGTTTCGGAGGAGACACCGATATTTGCCACTGGGGCGGGCCCCGCAGCCGCCTAGTGACTCTCCTGGGAACTTGCACCGGTATTTGCCGTCTTGACGACAGCCGCCCGGTCTTTCAGTATACCGTCCGTGAAGACTTGGTTTGAGCTGGGGAGCTTCTTTGTTGCTGGTACTTTTGCAACCGTTTCCTGTATTTCACTCATTTCCATTTCATTTTGTAAGTTACACGGGTGCGTTAGTGTGTGTGGACCAAGCCCCGCCCCCGCATCCCAGACCAGTACGACCCCCAGAAGCCATCCACCGCGGAGAAGCCAACCCCGACGCCTGTGGCCTCAGCAGGGCCCCCGCTCAACCCAACAAGGCCCTATCCGGTCACCAACCGGCACTGTTAGGTCAGGCGGGATTTTTCGTTGGCTGATAGGGCAGCCAGGTCGTGCTGACAACCTAGTTTTCCTACGGTACCCACAGATCGACGCAGTTAGCCCCCCTCGACTGACCCTGGTGAACATACGTACCCGGGGGCAGCTGTGCGGTCGACAGTGTGTGATTGTTGGGGTGTAACATGTGTGTTTATGGGTTGTGTTTCCCAACCGGCACTACCTCTAGTCGGTCCGCCAGGCAGTTTTCGCTCTTCTCCCTCTGATACGAGAAAAGTTGAGTGAGTCCCGCCTCCAAGCCCGTTGAGAGTCCGAAGCAAGGGAGAACCCTTTTTAGGGTGAACCCGCACTCAAGTGAGAGTCTTTTTTAAGGGGATCTACATACATTTGAGAGAGCCCGTTTTACAGGGAATCAGACACAGCCAGAAACATTCACTCTCTCTCGCCGGGTACGGATCCGAGATCCGCTGCACAATCGACCAGAGGAGCCCCCTCACCAGCTCAACGGGCACACGACAAGGTGGCAATCCTTCGAGGGGGAGCGCTCGCTTATAACGTTACAAATTACTTATTGAGCATTTCGCTGAATCAACACTGACATTCGGCCGTGTGTCGAAACCGTAGAGTGCACGCAATGCATTTTTTCCTTTGAGAGCTTGAATTTTAACGTTTGTGTTTTAAAGATAATCATATTTTCAGTTTTTGAGTAAATTCATGCGGTGAGTCGTACGTAACAGAATCACAGACCATATAGGCAGATGAGTGTTTTATTTTTTTAAAGTAAAGTAGAACTGCTATTAGGATGAAACGGTCCGCGAAGGGTTAGTGCGCGATCACGAGAGATTCGTGACCCGAGGTTAGTATTTAGGAAATAAACACACTCGAAGAATGATTGCGGACTTAAATCCACTCCGCCTCTGTCGGTTGAGTGGACATAAGCCTTTCTTATCCTCTAAATTGGAAGAGCCACTAGAGGAGAGCTGCTTGTGTGTTGCAGAAGATGAGTAGGGGATATCCACTACGCATTCTCCACACACACTTAGGTAAACCACGCAGTTTCAGACTGACATGTGAGTTACTACCATCTCACTATGAGCCTGTAACCAGACAGCTCCACCTACGAACTACCAGAGTACTACCATCCTGATCCGGAGGAATATCTGATGGAGGAGAAAGGGGTGGATGATAATATTTAATAAAAGGATTGAGCTGTAGTAAAATTATATTTATAAATAGTAATTGTTTTTTTTTATTTGTGTTCATATACGATGCTGAATCTCTGAAGCTATGACTGCACATATACTTTTGGAGATCTTGGGGCTTATAGACTACTGAGTATGGGGGAGACTGGAGTAAGAAGCGAGAGCTTCGCCACTTACTCAGTTGAGAGCCAGATCATTAATGTTCGCTGCTGGCTCCGAGGCTCCTTATATACCCGTGTCGTATACTATTACTCGCTAACGCGACATGCTCTAGCAGCTGCTGGACGATATAAAAATTCTGACGAGCAGGGGTTTAGCAACGGCAAATTGGGACGCTGGGATTGGTGCAGATGAAAAAAATATCCTTATTTCTGCTCTTAGAAAACAGCTGGGTGATAACATTGATCCGTCTAATGAGGCGCAGGCCACAAATTGGCTGCTGCTGGAGGAAAATAAAAAGCTCAGAAATGAATCAAAAGAAACTCAAAAGCTCTTACAGCGAAAGTCGAGCGTTGCTTCGAGTAGACTAAAGCCACTTCTGAGAAACTTCATGGTGCTCGCCAGAAAACAAGTATTCGTTGGAATAAAAAGTCTAAAAATGTTAAGGTTCGGGAAAAACGAGTCAATGGATTTAGATAGGACTTTTGGACGTTTGCACTGCTGAGGTCTGCCTTTTGGAAAATTGTTTGTTAGCGATCGGGATTCGTGGTGGTGAAGCTAAGACATCTGGCAGACTTGGGTGTCGTGGGTTAATGACGGAGAAATTATTATCACTAATTTCATTAACAACTAAAACGATAACCTTAATAAAGCAGCATTTATTGTCATTAACAGTATATTGCCCTCTACTGTGGATAAATGCGTAACTTAGCTTTGGTTGATGATATAATTGGTACAAAGAAAATCTACATTTGGTACACTCTTGCGACATATATACGTCAGCACTTGACCAGGAAGACTACTTCAAGATTATGGCCTCGGCTTTAAGTACGTTTGGCACCGAGCTGGTTCTTTCCTGGCCAGTTGGTGTAATAGCGATAAAATGCACGAATTGACATTTGCGGCTGACTTAAATGCTATCGCTGCTACCTATAAATCTAATAAAGAGCCTGTGACAATAAATTTAAATTCGAATAAGAAGTCTGAATGACTAGGTGCTGCTAGCGATATAAAAGCGACTAGCTGTAAAATTAAGCCTGCCAAAGGTCTGAGGGCTAGATATCTCAATACCTGTTCGTCAAAGGGCACATTGAGGATTTCAGACAGAATTTGCTCAGCAAATCCTCATATGATGTTTTAGGAGTGGCTGAGACTCGTTTGGGCCTGGTTACAAGGTCTCGGTTATTTCAGTATACTCCTCCCCAAGCAATGATACCATAGCTTATTATACTGCAAAAAAGGCATAGTATATCATCCATAATGTCCATAATGTCTCCATTGACATTGACTTCAACCCTTCGTTGGCCTACCTACCTACATTTGGCATTAGTCGCGATAGTGCAGCACCGACTTTGCTGCCTTATTGCTCACCCTCTCGAAATGCTGCTTAAACGTTAATCTAGCGTCCATGGTGATTCCCAGGTACTTAATGGTCGGCTGAGGATCTATTTCGTGTCCGTCTACTGACAGCGTTATTATCTCTATTTTCTTCCTACTAGATATAAGAATAGCCTCTGTTTCATGGCTAGCAAGATCAAGTTTAGTCTGTTTTAGCTAATCATGGATTATACCTACTGCCTCATTAGCGTTTTCTGTCACCTCTTCCTTTTGCTTCGCTACTACTACTTACTACTGCAATGTTATCTGCAAACTCTACAACCATTGCCCCTTTGGGTAATTCTAGCTTAAGTACTCCATCGTACATGATGTTCCACAATAATGGGCCAAGCACTGACCCTTGTGGAACCCCTCCGGTTACTCAATAGGTTTTCGTGCCGCTCTCTGTGTTATACAAAAGGGTTCTGTCTTTCAGGTAGTCAGACATAATCCTTCTTATATATGCGGGTACCTCTTTTTTCCGTAGTGCCTCGTGTATCTTGACCCAGCTGGCTAAGTTAAACGTATCTTTAACATCCAGTGTAATAATAGCACAGTAGTTTTTGGTCCTCCTTTCCATCTTTTTCCTTCTATTGCAGTTCTAGCGGTGTCGACTACTAAGCTTACGGCTTCAAGAGCGGCATCAATAGCTTTCCTAAAGCCGTATTGATATTCCGCTAGTCTGCCTGGTTTTTCAATGACTTGGTCCATTCTAACGCTGATTATGTGCTCTAAAATCTTGCCCGGGGTGTCCAGCATGCAGAGTGGTCTGTATGAGGCAGCTTTTCCAGGTGGCTTAACTCCTTTTGGTAGTAGCACCAGGCGTTGCTTCTTCCAGTACTTAGGAAACGTCCCTTCTTCGAGACATGAATTGTACAAGTCCACAAAGACATCGGGGCGTGCCTGTATAGCTCGTTTAAATGCAATATTGGGTATGCCTTCTAGGCCTGGAGCCTTGTTGTTCCCAATTCTTTTGCATGCAGCCAGTAATTCCTCTGTGGTGATTGTTGGATTGATTTTGTCATTTGTCTCCACTTCAGGAATAGCTGTTACTTCCAGTTGAAGGGGAAACAGTTTGGTCACAATACGGTCCAGCAATTTTGAAGGGGGGGCCATAACCACCCTTTATCTTCTTCATTACTACTTGGTACGGTTGCTCCTAGGGATCTAGCTCAACCTCGTCCTGTAACTCTTTAAGGCACCGACGTTTATTTTCTCGGATTTTTTTCTTGAGTATCCGTTAAGCATCCTTTATTTCTTTATCTAGGGCGTCTACTATTTCTCTACCATGACCAGTCTTGTAGTGTTTGTTCCGAGCCTGCTGTTCCCGTCTTCTATTTCGATGACACTCGCTGCGGGCCGCGTCAATTTCGTTATCCCACTAGTATACTGGCGGTTGTCTATTGTTAGGAGCCCTTCTTAGCATCGTTGCGTCGCAGGCTTGGGTAATATTTCTTATTGCCTGCTCGACCTTTCGCGGATCCAAACAGCTGTATTTCTTTTAGAGCCAGCGGAAATGTCTCCTTATCATAATCCTTCGTTTTCCAACCGGCTTTTTTTGTTGTTACCCTCTTGTTGAATCTCTGCTTTGATATTCTTATCTCCGTTATTACTGCTTGGTGATCACTGTTTGTGTAATGATTGCTCACCATACACTAGCTAATTTAGCCAATCAGGCTTCTGCTGACAAACATGAGATCTATGATGGATCTTGCGTCTCCTCTTTGAAATGTGTGATAACATCCCTGATTAACTAAGACCAAGTCAAGGAGGGCGAATGCTTCGAATAGCACTCGTCCTCTTTCGTTCGTTCTTTGGTTGCCCCACTCTACTGCCCAGGTGTTGAAAGTGCCTGCTATTAGTACCGGTTTTCTTTCTACAGCGGTCGTACGGATCCTTCATTACGTCTCGTCTTTTCTTCCTGGAAAGCGGTGTCTCCGCATGCCCATATGACCACTTTACCAGTACTGTCCATATCCCACGATGGTTCATCCAGATCTCTGTATTGTTTACAGACAATGGCTATTTCGATTTCTGTCTCTCGGACATACTGGCTCAGTAGGTCCTGTGCAGTCGCGCAGTGATTTATATTTAAGTGCACTTTTTTCTTTTTCTTCGTCTGTCAGTGGCTTCTACTGCAGCTCGGTAAACTGGCCATGCATAGCTACCAGCTGCGTGGTTACTCTTCCCACCTGTACCTCCTTTGCAGAGTACACAGTTGGGTTGGTTCTTACAATTCTTTGCTTTGTGCCCATATTTTCCACATTCAAAGCAAAGCTTACTTCTATCTTCAGTTACTGTGCAGACTCTACCGATATGCCCAAAATCTAGATATTTATAACACCTAAGCGGCTCGTTTTTGCGGTTAACTACCCGGATTCTACAGTTGACCCATCCTATTCTGATCTTCTGTAGCTTAGGGATCTTAGCCGCTATCTAAGCTGGTACCAGTATCACTGCAATCTGCGGGTCACCATACGTCTTTTGCAGAGATCTTATCGTAGAGTCTTTTATGATGTTCTTCTCGCCAATTTCCTTCTGTAGTGCTTCTAGTACCTCATCTTTTGAGGTAAGCATGTCCAGATCTCTTACTTCAATGATTTCTTCTTCCTGGAGTGCTTTTATTGTGGCGCCTCCCACTAGTACCGCTTTCACTGTTTCTTAGAAGTCTGAGGTTATGACTTCTCTTGTGCGTTTAAGCTCTATCAGAAGATCCCCTGCAACTGTATTTTATTTACGCTATTTCCTAGTGTGTTGAGTGACGGAGCCGCTTTCATTTTTGACAAAATGTCTGCATAGCTCATTGTGCCTGTCCCTGACATAGTCCATCAATTCATCGATTCTGCTGCCCAGGCGATCCAAGTGCGCATTCCTTTGCGTTATGCAAACAGCTCTCTGGAGTAAGAGCTCAATTCTGTGACCTAGGTTTCTCTGCATCGGTCCGAGGAGCGCTTTTTTCTTCTACTTAGTGTCCTTCGTCTAGCAACAGTTTTACTTGGCTGTTTCGTCTTGTCCTTCCCTTCTATTCTCTTCGTCATTTCTAACCTTCTCAAGAATGGTCCTTACGTAGTTATTTACTGCAGACCCGCCATCCTTTGACGCAAGCATAGCTGTCATTATTGACTCAGGGGTCACCATAGTCTGATGGTAACACTTTAGTTCTTCTCGTTCCATTTCGTATAGCGAACAGTTACAGAAGACATGCTCCGCATCTTCGTTTGCTTCCAAACACACTGGGCAATTTGGATTATCCTCTATCTTAAAGCGGTGTAGGTAGGCTCGACAGCACTCATGTCCGCTCAAAAGCTGTGTAAGGCAGTAATTCACTTCTAGTCTTTTAGTTCAGTCAACGATCCGTGGTATGAGGCGGTGCTTCTATCGCCCCTTTCCACTGAAGTCCCATTGTCTTTTCCATTTGGCCAGGGTTTGTTTCTTTGCGGATTTCCAAACTTTCTTTCGAGTATTGTCACTACGCCGGTTTTCTTTGTATATATTGTTTCGTTTTGTTGCTAGAAGGTCAATAGGCGGCATACCTAAGATAACGCACACAGCATCTTCTCATACCGTTCGGTAGGCAGAAGCGACCAGCAATGCACTTCTTCTACATTTAACAATAGTTGCGATAGTGCAGCACCTACTTTTGCTATCTTATTGCTCACGCTCTCGAGATGCTGCTTAAACGTTAGTCTTGCATCCATGGTGATTCTTAGGTACTCAATGGTCGGCTGCGAATCTATTTCTACTAGATATAAGGAAAGTTCAGTCTGCTTCAGCCAACCGTGGATTATACTTAGTGCCTCGTTAGCGATTTTCGTCACCTCTTCCTTTTGCTTTGCTCTCTGGCCTAGCATTTTTCTCGATGACGACGCAACTATTCTCCAGGTTTCTGCTTTGCACTACTTTCGTTCTTGGGTTGATCTGGCGACGCTGCGACTCCTATTCCTCTTTCTACTTCTTACCTCTCTTTCTCTCGCACCCATCGTAGTTCTCGGCGCCTCTTTTGTTCGGGAGTTATGAAAAACAAAAAGCACACACACACATATATATGTATAATCTCGCTCTATATATTTACACTTTTCGGCCTCGGGACGCTTTGCTGCCACCCCGGCCGAGGACTCGCGCTGTTTGGAACGCTGCATTTTCTTGCAACGTTACAAACTTACTATCCATGTTTGATTCATTTTCGGGGTTTCTTTCCCTAGCCTGTTTGGTTGCGGAGCATATTTTATTTCTGCTTTACCCTTCGGCTTATTGAGGAGACCTCATCACGCCGATGAGCATATCCCTAACCGCCACCCAGGGGACGCGCCGCATGCAGGTTATCGGCATCCCTGCGCAGGTGAGTGTGTGTGTCTAGATGTGTGTATGTGTGTGTGTGTGTATATAGCGTGATATTTCTGGAACTGTGCTTTTTTATCCTATCTGACTCGTGACCGACAAACTGACCCGAAATCCGGCTGTGATTTTATGCGTACACTTCCGCATTCAACACGCACTCCATACAATGGCAGAATTTAGTAGAATTTTTCGAAAAGATATATACCGGCGACATGACTCTTCTTGTTATACCTGGGCACAAAATTGCTACCTTGTCTTCTCGTTGTCTCAACGCCTCTTTCTCACGTACGGGTGATATCTCGTTCTCTAAAATTATAGGGCAAAAGGTACTATTCAGAACAGTGTTCATGCCGGAGGGTACCGTCTTGTTCTCTTTACAAAACTCAAGTGAGCGAGTCTTCACGTCGGCTCACGTTCATTCCTCTTGTTTTGGTTTATACTTATTTACTGAAATCGGTTAAGATTGATCTTGCGATGTACATAATTTGTTATAATTTTACTCGGTTATTTATACATTCTCGTCGCTCATCACTCTCGTTTACACACATGCGCGCGCGAGCGTGCGGCTTTATCCGTACGCAGCAAGATGCTCTGGCACGGCTTACCCCTTTTGGTGGACAACTTCTTGCTTGCCTCTCCTGCGTAGTAGCACACAACAGGCTCGACCTGGTGTGCGTTGCGGCGTTGAGTTCTTGTTAGCGCGGCTACGAGGCGTGCTCTTTGTTTCTCTCTCTTTGTCCGGCGTGGACAATTATCGGCTGAAATTCCCTCTCTTTAATTTATGCTCGGATCTCAAAAGAGATCCTATGTTATAAGTTTTAGCCCATGATGCGGTACAGTCCTGGCAGAGGGCAACTTAAAGGAGAGAGAGAGAGAGAGAGAGAGAGAGAGATTAGCACTTTGACGTCCACCCTGTCGCAAATAAAACTAAACATACATACTATATAAATATTTTAACTAAATGTTTCTTAAATAAGCGCTTTAATATTTTTGTACTATATTCTATTCTATTTGATATGCAAGACTTATGTATATTTTTAGAACCTTTATACCAAAATGAAATTATTTTTTATCATTATTATTATTATTATTATTATTATTGTTATTATCATCATTATTATTATTATATTTTTTAAGTTTTTGAAATCGATCTTTCAAATATACATATATATTTTTTCAAAGATCGAGTGCAAAAAATAAATTAAAATTATGTTTATGTTTCAGAAATTAAATTTACAAGCTTCAATGGCAGAAGAAGACGTTGAATAATGACACTACTAACCAAAATTATTTCATATCAATATCTTCGGAAGTTGTTTGTTGTAAATCTTTTTTGTACAATAAAAGTTCTCTAAAAAAAATTAATTCCTTTAAGCTTTAAAGTTTTGTTTTTTATATTCAGCAACTAATTATTGTACTGTAAATAACAACTGCAAAATAGGTAAGAGGTTTATCTTTTTTTCTTTCAGTACTTTTAAATTACTTACGTACAACAAGATTCACCTCCAGGTTTTTACATACGGTTGGCAACTAATAGATTATTTACCTCGTGTAACTTCTCGTAACATAAAGTTCATAGAAGATGTAAGCCTTCTACAGGACATACCCTATGCAACGAGCCCCGAGATGATTTAAATCTTATGCGCTCATATGTCGCAGAACGGTACGGCACTTAGCATACGACGTCGGCGGCCGGTGCTGAAAGGATAGTTCCGCTAGCGAAGAAGCGTGATGAGGAATACTTAATTCTCTTTTGGATAATCAACCACGCATCCGTGACGATTTTGCGAGAGACCAATCCCGCACCAGCGTACAAAGACGCATACAGCACTGTACCCGAGGACAGCAGGTCCCGAACCAGGGTTGCAACTAATTAACTACTTTTTTAATTTAAATAATAATATATATTTAGATACTTACACAGACCATGCTGTAGCGTTTGCGCGAGAATCCATACATGATAGCAAGAAGAAAACTGTACTTACTTGGTGGTGTACGACAGTTTTATAACCGAAATCTGTCCACTAAACACTTTTGTAACGCTGAACTAATCAAGAGTCAATGAACTTAAATTCTTCGGAACTAGCATTTTTTAACAGAGTTTGAATTTAAATTATAACTGTTATAAAATGTAAATATATATGATCGTGATACTACTCAGAATTGTATGCAACCTTCCAACAATAACGTTAAAATTCTCATTGCAATTAGTTCTCATTAATTGGAATGTTTTGGGCCCCGAGGTGTCACGTCGTGTGACTCAACGCATAAACTTATTAAGAAAAAAAAACTAATACATAATAATCATCAGAATCACGGCCGAATGCACGTCAGTGTCGAATCAGTGAAATGATAAATCAGCAATTCGTGACATTGTAAGCGAGCGCTACTTTTTATGTATACATTTTCTGTAATTTTAAGTTTGTAAATATTGCAAAAATTACACTACGAACGAAGGTTTTAAAAAGCCTTATACGCACTCAAACAAGTAGTTTTTCGTTGTCAGTCACGAGCTCCGTATCGCGCCGGTCCGACAATCGGTGACAATAATTTTAAAACTTAAAGTCGCCTAGCCGCAATTATATATTTCTTACAAAGTCTAAATATACAGATTTTATAAACTACAAGTCTTAGCTCTTTTAAATTAAGTGAGAATATTATTTTACATTGAAACGAGATTTATTATTTACTTGCACTTTTAAAAATTATTTGAATAAACGATCGGCTTACCGTAAAAGTGATCTTGTGAGTTCGTATTCATTTACGAGAAAATCCAAACTACCCAGTACTAGTCTACAGCTGCAATCTACTCAACTAGTACACGGTTCAACGTAAAGGTAAGCTTCTCATTTATTTTACTAACAGTGAGAGTGTAGGCGCGAATTAACAATTTCTTACAGCCTCGCCACTACATATATATATATATATGTATATATATATATATGTATATATATATATATATATATATATATAAGCGCTCGCAAACAGCTCAGAGCTTGCACTCTATGTTAAGGGACTCGAAACCACGAGATGCCATCGATATCTGGGCCCTTGATTCGGATGTGCATTTATAGCTCTTGAGCTCACTACACAGCAATTGATGTACCCGACGTTGTACAGAGAGCAGCCAAGCCGATCAAGCTGCTTAAGATTCGACGATAGAACTCTGCGATCTGAGTCTGTCGCCTTAAGATGCGCTTGCCTTTGCCTTAACGCCCTGTCAAGTGTTCAATCTCATGTTGTTGCACCAATCTTGGCCGTTGTCCTTTTCGTGTTCTGTGAAAGATGACGACAGCAGCGGTTGTACATATTTTTCTCGGACGACTCTTTTTTTTCGGCGACGTTTGCTTAAGATAAAATAGACGCTGTTAATGGCATTCACACAACCGCACACTCACAATCTTGGGACGCTCTGCCCTGACCTCTTCGAAATTGCTCTTCTGTATATGTGTGTGTGTATACGTAATTTCAGCCAAGTTTTGTAAAACGCTGCGGGAGGGGTGGAGGGATGGGAGGGTCTGCCAATTTTACCGCGAATTTTTTCTATGAAAGTACACTAGTTAAGAAAGCTGTTTCTGAATTATCAGCCTTCTAATTGTAAGTGTCAACTATGCCCCCGTAAAATTATTAAAATTTTCAGAAATCGCTAAAAAGTAGCTAATTTAAAAAAAATTCCTCAGCCTTGTATTTTCATAAAAAATATTTTCTCCGTAAATTTATGTGTAATTATGTTAAATTGGAGTAAAATATACTTTGTAATACATATATTCAAATATCGGAATTGGCTCGAGCAGCAGTAATCACCAACATTAGCAGCCCCCCCCCCCCGCAGAATTTTTTAAAACTTGGCTAGAATCACCCATATATAGTTATTTATTACTGGCAAGAACATTGACTTGATTTTGTTATATAACAAATAATTATTTGTGCAGGTATGCTCTTTTTTGAAAGCTATGTGTTTGTGCATCTAAAATAACGAATGCTGTATGTATTAATGCAAACTACAAGATATTATCTGAAGTTTTGGTCAAGATGAAAGAATGCTGCAAATAATTATTCGTGCAGGTATACAATTCGAGCAGATCCTAAGAAAATAAAGGCAGTAAATAAATTATTAGTACCAACAAACGTCAAGAAAATCAAACAATTCTTGGGACTCGCAGGATATTACAGGCGCTTTATCAAGGACTTTGCGAAATCAGCAGCAATCTTATCTAGACTGTTGAGAAAGAACGAGCTCTTTGTGTGGAAAGAAGAGCATCAGCAAGTCTTTGATAATTTACGAACGGCATTGTGCGAGGAACCAGTAATGAAGGCACCGGACTTAACTATGCCCTTTTTAGTAATAACCGACGCATCTGATTACGCTATAGAAGCCATCTTGAGCCAAGGACAGTTAGGCAGTGACCAGCCCTGCGCTTATGCATCGCGAGTCCTTAAAGGACCTGAGCTAAGATACTCCACCTACGACAAGGAACTACTAGCTGTAGTGTTCGCAAAAGATTTAGACACTACTTCGCGGGACGCAAATTTACAGTAGCAACGGATCACGAGCCCTTGAAACATTACTTCACCACGAAAAAACCTGATCTAAGGTTGAACAGGTTAAAGACAGAGCTCAGAGGCTACGAATTCGAAATTGTATACAGACCCGGAGCTCGCAACGGAAACAAAGATGTACTCTCTAGAAATCCTATCTTCGACGAAGGAGAAAAAAATCCAGAGAGACCTAAAGCAGAATTATACGAGTTGGCAGATAAGCAAGAGCACGACGCTACGATACTACGATTTAAAACAACAAGGAAAAGAGTCAAATCCAAAAAGCTTCTGGAATCAGCCGATACTGCAGACAATAAAGAAACTCGACAGAATCTTAAAACTCTGGAAACCCAAGAAAAAGAAAACGACGAGTCGTAGTTTATACCAAGAACACAGGTCTAGATAATTCCTCAGATGACGAATGGCAACCCAAGGCAGGAACAAGAATTGGTAAAAAGAGAGTCTACAAGAAGGTGCATGGCGAGAAAACCGGGAAAATATACCTTATATGCCACAAATTATCCGACTTACGTGAAACATCCGAGCCGATTGTCAGTCAGATGGACCCGTACAGGGTCTTGGGATAATTCTGCAAGGAAGAAAATATGAGACTTGGAGTGCAAGCCGCAAGTACACCGCAAACTAGGGGGACGAATTACAACGACGACCCTAAGAGGCCCTTACAAAAGCAGACCCTTGATAGAAATCCGCCGAAGTTTCACAGAAACGACATGGAAATCAGCGAAGACAGCAGCAGTAGCTTAGGTAGTGACGCCGAAGATGAACCTCCAAGAGCCGGTAAAGTAGAGCGGAAACAAGAGGTAGAAATATCACGCAACCTTATCGAGAAAGAGCCTTCACGGAATTTCCACAACTTATCACAACCACTAACGCAGAGACTGACACTAAGCAGTAACAATAGTCATGAAATATTAAGGCCAATCCCTCAGAAATCGAACAGTGAGTCGAGTAATGTAGGCCCCGGTAATAAACCGACGAGCGCAGAATCACCGATAGCAAACCTCCGACAGACATTGTTTGGCAAGGAGAATAAACTCCAGTCACTGTAGACGTAGAGGAGATAAGTAAACAAGATAAGTGGCAACGAGATACTCGACTAAAAGAGGGTTAATAAGAGAAATCCAAGCGCAGAAACACCATACGAAAGTATAGACTCTCCACAGCCGATTCTTACCACACATATCCTCTTAGCTCCACACGACAGTCATCCTAGCACTCTAAAACACACTCTTCCCATCTACAAACCAAGGAAAGATTTTTATCACATTACACCGCAAATAGACGATCAAGCAAAACTCTTGTCTCAGAGCAGCGCTTCAGATGCATCCAGAGGAGACATCGACGTACGCCTTCCACGAATTAGCCTTTGGCCGACGTGCATGCACACCGTCAAGCTTCCCACCACGAGAACACTTACAAATGTACGACGACTATCTTGCTGACACAACAGAAGCTTACGCTCAACTTAGAAAGATGGCAGCGATGAATCTAGTACAATCAAAACACCGCTCGAAGTACTATTACGACAAGAAACTAAATATGCAACACTATTAACTACTCAACACATAACGCGAAAATACGAAAAGGGGATAAAACACGAATAGTAAATATAAATAAGCTTAAACGATTTATACTGGAAATCGAACAGGAAGAGGGTACAGATATAAGTGTTAACAAAAAATAATAATAAAATTAAACAAAAAAAAATGATACTAAGGTAAAGGGGTATAATAATATAGGGATAGTAGGATGAGGGAATGAAATACTAAAATAAGGAAGAACATATTAGCCATGATACTAGGATAAGGATATATACACACGCGATTTAAAATTAAACATTGCAGAGTAAGCAGTAATTAAAAGTAGAAACGTTTAAATTAAACAATAGTGAAGTTTAAGACAATAATTATATTGAATTAATAAATGGTAGACAAATAAGTAAAGCTCGAACATCTAGCGACCCCCGGACGCCGCAAGGTTCGAGCAGTCTAGGAAAACAAGTATAGAAAAAAATGTACTAATATGAATCAATAAATAACGAAATTTATCGAAAGAACCAGGAGGATATATTGATTGGATCAGAACTAGGTTTTTAAATAAATAATCACTGAAATTCCCAGTAAAATCATATATGTAATTATCGCATGTAAATCAGACAAAGTTAAAGCGCAGTAAATAAAGCTCGACGGTCAACATCCGATTATACGGGGATTGGGATATGCTCTGCGCGACCTGACCTGACAGACTCGAGATCGGCAACGTTGTCTCGGAAAAATTGCGGCTAGGCATCTGGCTATGCCCAGGATATCTCGCACGTGTCACGTGGAGAAAGAACTACAAACATATTACAAAAAAAAGGAAACCACACACGGGCGAATAACGGAAGGAATGATCAACTAACGAAATATCAAGTTAAAATAAAATTCCTACTTACTTGCGCATTAGGCGAAACCACGGAAATGGGCCCAGACGAAGGTAAATCACGCCGGAATATGTGAGCGCCACATGATGCAAATCCCGAGGACCGGCGGGAACCACGGCCAGCCGCTCGACTTGAAGCAGAAGAGGAGTCACGCGCAGCAGGTGCGCTTCCAATGACACCACGACCACGACCAGATTGAAGGCGTGCTAAACGCCGCCCTCTGAGAGACTCCACGCTTGGTGGATCCACGGTAGAATTATAACCCCTGATAAGGTTCGTCGACGCCGAAGATCAAACAGTCCCGATTGGACCGAAGAAACAGCATGTCCTCAATCTGATTAAGGGAGACGGCCGAAGCCTCATCTCAAGCCAAAATACAGTCCATAGCGGTCCTCATGCGAGTCGGACGAGAAGGCGAAGGCACGACGAAAGCTTGTACCTCAGCCGGGAACGGCCGCCTAGCGTAAGAGCGCCTAAAAGCACGAGGTTCAGATCCATGTCCACACGAACCAGAAGAAGACATCTTTTTTTCTCTTCTCTAAAAACACCAGAGAAATAAGTAAGGGAAGAACGCAGCTTCCACGGAAAATCTGACGACGAAGAGCAATTAATAACGAACACTTACCAATAAATTCACGAGGAGATAAAACAACAGCACGAGGCACGAAAAAGCACTTGAAGGAAAATACGTAACGGTCAACAAAACAGACGAACAGCAATTCGGCTAGCAGTGAGGTAGAGAGAAGTGATCACGATCAATTTATACACACGAGCTGAGATTCCCCTGATTTCAAATTCGCACAAACTCTGTCAGTGAGGATAGATGAAAAAGTGACGAGACAGCGTCAGCACTTAGTCCGCAAGGGAAGGTGCGACGGCAGACGGCGAAGCGCGCGGTGAATATCGGGAACGAAAAACGCAAACGCATACAAAATATTACGAACGATATTATGATACAATTATTTAACCGCGGGACGATTACGATTCTCTAACTTATAACGCCTAATTTTGTTATTGCGAAAACAGTGAGGAAAACGTTAACGGTATCCGTAATATTAACAATTAGGGAAAGGTCATCCGCTACGTAAAATACAGGGATAATGTAATTACGAGGTATAATTAAGCACCTAGGAAACAACACGAACTCAAATTGAGTAAATAATATCAGAAGCGCGGCAGATGCGAAGGTCGGTGTAGACAAAAAATTAATACAAAAAAAATGATAAAATAAAATAGCACAGAATAAAATTATCAAACAACCAACAGCAAGAAATGTCAGCAAGAGAATTTCGTCAGCCGGGTGAACGGCGAAATGAAATAGGAACCCCATCACCTCACCGCTACAGCAGCTAAAGTCGAGGAGGGGACACACAACCAACCAGCCAATCACCGCACGAGGCGCGTGACTGAGACCCGGTTTTGCAGTAGGCTTACGCAGACCTGTGCCTAGAACCATTTCAACAAGGATGGCCAAAACCGACGTTCCAACCTCCAAAAAATTCATTTTCAATAAGGATATATCGTAAAAACTTGAAAAATGACATCCAAGCCATATGCATGTAATTAAGCATATTTTTAAAGTTTAAACACTTAAATTAAACCAGAAGATCCCGTTCGTCCCAAGTAGACGCATTTAGCGCAGGTTTTTTAAAACCAACTAGATCTTCCAATCATCGCTAAATCATCAAACTTTAGAAATATGTTAAAACACATTATAAGGGCTTGTGTATCAAATTTCAAGCGTAAACCATGCACCATTATTGAGATTTGTTATATATGGTGATAGACAATTTGAAGACCATATTTTTTTTTAATTGAAACGCAGAACTCCAAAACGGTAACCCTTGAAACTATAGCTACACCACACTTCAAAACTCCTGAAAATGAGCTATTTTTAATAACAAGTTATACCTTGGCCAATCGGAAGAATGCAAGCGAGAGCGAGCCTCCAAAACAAAAACCCTTAAATCTAGATACCCCACGCTCTGAGACTCCTTATACGAGTATTTTAAAAAGAGCGTATGTCGGCAAACCAAAGGAAGGCGAGCGGAAGCGAGAATCAAAGCTCCAAAACGGAAATCCTTAAATCTAGCTACCCCAAACCTCGAGGCTCCTAATACAAGAGTAATGAAAAAATAATCCGTTAGCAAATTGGAGGAAGGGAAGTGTGAGCAAGTATCAAAGCTCTAAAACGAAAGTTCTTTAAACTAGCTACTCCATGCCCCGAGATTCTTTATAAAAGCGTCATCTATTAAAAAATACAATGGCACATTGAAGGGGGGCAAGTGACTGTTAACTGCACTCCTCTGAGCGTAAATTTTTAAAACCAAATGCTACACTTGCAGCAACTATTTGTAAAAGAGTATCATTTAAAGAAAAAAACTTCTGTTCCTAAATGCTGATCTGTGAAATCATTTGCCACACGTACCTCTTTCAAGCATTGTCAAAATTACGTGATAACCACAGGGTATGCTGAGCGAGAATTAGTAATGCTCAGAAAAAGCCCATAAAACGATCTACATCGATTTCGGTGTTTAAAATTTTAGTTAGTTGATTATAAGGGATTCCATTTTGCAGTTGTACTTTTTTGCTTATGCTCAACTACCCTTGAAGTGCTATTATGTTTCTATAATGCTTTATACAGAATCTCGGCGCTTAGGGAACTCATAGTTAATATTAAGAACTTTGGATCTTGAGCATTAAACTTTTTAAAGTAGAACTTCAATAAAGGCTCTCGGCGCGTAGAGTAGCTGTATTTAAGAATTTTTGTTTAGAAGCTTGGTCTGTCGCTCTTGCTCACCTCCCTTCGATGTTTTATTATATACATTTTTTCTAAATATACTCTCTAATAAAGAATCTCGGCGCGTAAGGTAGCTAGATTTTAGAATTTCTATTTGGTGCTTGGTTTCTCGCTGTCGCTCGCCTCCCTGCAATTTGTATTTTATTGAAAATTATTTTATTTTTATTGGACAAATTTAAAAAATATTTATACCGTATTTTATTAAAAATAAATAATATATAAAAAATTGATTTGCCGAATTATAAGTCTTCTTTAAAAATATTCTTGTGTTTGGAGTCTGAGAGCGTGAGATAGTTAGTTTAAAGGGATTCCATTTTGGAGCTACAATTCTTGCTTTCGCTCTCCTTCCTCCGGTTTGCCGACGTACTCTCTTTTTGAAAATACTCGTATTTATAGTTTCGGAGCGTGAGGTAGCTGGTTTTAAGGGTTTTTGTTTTGGAGCTTTGATTCTTGCTGTCACTCGCCTTCCTCCAGTTTGCCGACGTATACATTATTATTTAAAATAGTTTCTTGTAAGGAGTCTCGAAGTGTGGGGTAGTTAGTTTAAAGGTTTTCCGTTATGGAGCATTGATTCTCGCTCCCGCTTGCCTTGCTCCAGTTTGCCGACGTACTCTCATTTTAATACTACTCGTATAAGGAGTTTCAGAGCTCAGGGTAGCCAGATTTCAGAATTTTCGTTTTAGAGTTTAGCTTCTAGCTCTCGCTCGCCTTCCTCCGATTTACCGACGTACTCTATTTTTTTAAATACTCGTATAAGGAGTCTCAGAGCGCGGGGTATCTAGATTTAAGGGTTTTTGT
Source organism: Nasonia giraulti (assembly GCA_016647725.1). NCBI lineage: Eukaryota > Metazoa > Arthropoda > Insecta > Hymenoptera > Pteromalidae > Nasonia > Nasonia giraulti. The sequence goes on from QLYP01000328.1 coordinate 55,343, forward strand.
TTTGGAGGCTCGCTCACGCTCGCCTTCCTTCGATTGGTCACTTACACTTGAAATTTGATACACAAGCCCTTATAATGTGTTTTGACATATTTCTAAAGTTCGATGACACTGCGCATGCTTGGCCATCACTTAGCCGAGCGCTCACACCGACACGGCCGCGCTGGATGTGTAGTAGTGTGACATGCTGCTAGTTAATTTTTTGGTGGTTGGTACGTCGGTTTTGGCCATCAACGCCATGTTGAAATGCTTCTAGGCACAGGCCTGCTATCGGTCGAGTCCAAATTCAAAAAGCAGAGATAGTATAAGACTGCGACCATTTTGAATGCGCGCGGAGTTTTAATAGAATCATATCTTTTAAGACTGATAAACTTTAATAAACAATTTTTTGCGATTAAGAGATTTTTCAAGGGATAAAATATTAATAAGAGTTTTTCTAGACGGCATCTGTTCGCATACGCGAAGGCCCCCCCCCCCCCACCCTTACCCCAAATTTACCCCTCTTTTCGTGCGCGACGATTTAGAAAACTCTTTCGCACGCGAAGAAAATTTTCCGTAGGCTTAGCGCTTTACTCAAATTTGGAACATTTTGCGCGCAAAGCGTTTCAAAAAAGTAATTCGCGCGCGAAGCCTACGGAAAATTTTCTTCGCGTGCGAAAGAGTTTTCCAAATCATCGCGCACGAAAACAGGGGTAAATTTGGGGTAAGGGTGGGGGGCCTTTGCGCACGCGAAAGGGGTTTTGCGTATGCGAAAGGGGTTTTGCATATGCGAAAGGGGTTTTGCGTACGCGAATGGGGTTTAGACTCTATTAATAAAAGAATAAGTTAAATCAATCATTCCTTTGAGAACATCTTTTATCTTCCGTTATTTATTTGTAATTATTCATAATTATTGCTCGATTGGAAACCCGTTTATTAAAGTCTTAAAACATATAATTCTATTAAAACCCCGCGCGCATTCACGTTTTTTGACTCGACCGAGAGTCAGAGACACTGTAGGACAAACAGACACACATGCATGGCATCCACTTATATGCGGCTAACTTCTCACCCGCGTCGCGTCGCGTATTCGCAACTAAGTTATTGACAACAAAAGAGCTTGTTGCTTTGTGTTTAAGCCAGCTTCTATTTATTTCAGCTTATTGAAGTTACTATACAACGCATAAAAAACACGATCTTAAGAGTAATTTTTTTCCCACCAAACTGAATTTTTTCAGCTGCAGAACTTAGTTAATTCATGCACGTAGTCAGATGAGATTTTGTTATGAGATCTCACCTGACATTTATCAATAGGGACGTTGAAAGAAAATGTGAAATAACTCTTTATCAATTAATTAATACAACATGTTATGCTAAGTCTAATGCTATTAAAGAAATCACAATTATTAATGATGAAATATTATCAGTGAAAAGTAGTCAAATTTCTAGGATTGCGATTTTTATACAAACACGAAAAAAAATGTATATAATAGCGACATCAAACTTGTTTTTTTTATTAATTATTGAATCACCAACGCTTTTAAATGTATGTTATAAATAAATACTTTGTACTTTATGTATTTTATTATATGCATAATCACGTGTTAAATTATATATCAAATCGGTTTGAAATAATCATATGCTTTACCATATGATTATATTTGCAATTTGATATTTGATAGAATATATGTTTATACATGTAATAAAACACGTAATGAAACATATGATGAGACATGTGATTAGATATGTGATACCATATGTATATTTTTAGTAGGGCTGAGTAACGAGTTTCGACTAATTATGTTTCAAATTCTAACAAAACTTTAGGAGACTACATTGATACTGTCTATCCTGGGAACAAGGTACTTCTAAGAGTATTGCCGTAGCGATATTCGTTTTTAGCGACTACAAAAACCCCCGAGTAACAAATCTGGACTTTCATCCATCAATACTTACCAAGTTTTTTTTTGCTTTGCTGCATTATCATCTAAATTTAAGGTTACGTATTTCTTCTTTAAAAACAATATGGGCTAAAGTAACTTTATTATAACCCAATATTCTTGGCTTAGATAAGCTAATTCGACACTTGTAAGCTTATTCTTGGGTTAAAATTGGTTGCGATTTCTACCGGGATCTGAGTGCTGTCTATACGTACATTCTGTTTTGCCAAAACTTAAACTAAAACCCTGGTAGAAATTGTCTCAACCAAAATGGGCAATTCACTAATTATTCGGCAATTTTTTTTACTAATGTGCTAATCGAAAATTTGGCCAATGAAAGAGCAACGGTTTTCAATCGGTCGTAGGTTTTGTCAGCAATATAGTTTATAGATGTGCACATTGATTGTGAATGGTGTCTAGGCGTATAGGGCATCGATGACTGGATGCAGGTTGTGCGCTAGGTATTTTTTTGATATCTACAACTATAGTTTCAACACTTAGATATCAAAAGCTACGGAGCGCACTACCTAGACTTCATCATCGTCGTTCCTGCGCACCTACATACCATCAATAGCCGCAGTATGTACATCTGAGTACTGAAAATCACATATCCCACTACCAGGACCCCATCACCGACGACTTCTGATACCTAGGCACTATCTAATTTTTATTCTTACGTAGTAATCAGATCACAGTCATTCATTGTAAAAGTGTAATAAACGACTTTAATTATCAAGATTATTAAGAGAACGTAACCTCAAAAGTATACTTTGAAATTCCCCATATTCGTTGGGCAATAAATGCTGAAATCCGTAACGAAATTCGGAGTCTTATTGGTAAACCGATACTTAAAGGGATGGAAAAATTTCTAATTTTTTGAAGTAATGGCAAATTAATTAGGAACTTTTCCACAAGAGAATAGAGCCTTCTTCTAGAGCCAGTAGGAATGTCTTCTTATCATAATCCTTTGTTATCCAACCGATTCTTTTTGTCGTTGCCCTCCCGTTGGATCTCTGATTTGATATTTTTATCTCCATTATTATTGCTTATTGGTCACTATTTGTGTAATGATCGCTCACCTTCCACGATCTAACTAAGCTAATCAGGCAGCTGCTGACAAACGTGAGCTCTATGATGGACCCTGTGTCTTTTCTTTAAAATGTGTAAGAACTAGGGGAAGTTCTTACACGTATCTAACGAATACTATGATTTTTTCCTGTTTCGTAACAGTGATATGTTACTTAAAGCTTCGAGTACGTTTTCGAGTTTTTTTTTGGAGCTTTTGCCTAAAAAATAACTCGATTGGTTATTTGGATTGATTTTTCAACCTATCAATATTTTTTTGCTTTTGTATTCTATTGAATGTTTTTAATCCATATGTCAACTTAAGGGGATGTCGTCCCAAAAACACTATTTTTCTATTACATTTATATTATCTAACCCTAATGCAAAAAATGACATTAAGATTTACTATTCAAGTCAATAAGAGATCTTATTAAATTCTATCAACTTTTCCAACAGGGTTCATTACAAGATATTTCAGCGCACACTGCGTAGTGAGCACCTGCAGCGTAAGAGTCTTCTTTTTGTAATTCCTTGGCTCTTCTCCTGAGGGTTCGTGCTACCTTGGTGCTGGCCTGGACTTGTCGCTCAGCATCGAAGATCCTCTGGGGATCAACGGAGTTTACGCACTCTGCAGTAGCGTGTCCAGGTACTACCTCGAACTGCTTTAGGATCCTGAGCAAATCAGAAGTCCTTTTTTCTCCACGAACCATCACCAAAAATGTTCAGTCCGGGAGCTCCAATCTCTGTAGCGGCTTTTTCTTCCATCACTGCAGTTTTCACGGAGTCCTTGGCCACTTTTTCACACACTTCACTGAAATGTTCGCCAAGGGTTTCTCGCTAAATTTCTCGAATTCTTTGTCAATTGTATACCCGTGGCTGCGGTGGACACCAAGTATTTCAATAGAAAATGAGTAGCTGCACTGAACGCTCTTTGTCACACGGACGGCCAACAACGTACGGCTCTTTTACGCACAGCCGACAAGACACTCGTGTGTTGCATATGCGAGTGCGCTGTGAATATCTTGCAAGGTGTAATCAAAATCAAAGACTCGCATAAACGACGACTCAAAAAGCACAAAAATGTGCTGAGAAAATTGACGATTTGCAATAATAAGAAGTCTGTCAGCGATTGGCAGAAAAAGAAACGAGTTCTCGTACAGCACGGTGGTGCTTTTTTCCGCTTCTACTCGTACCTATTATCGGGGCTCTCGTCTCGAATTTATGTAATTCAGTCAGCAGCAGCGGAAGACTAAAATGGATCGTGCAAGAAAAATGATTATCGTGCCCAAAGATATGGCTTCGCGCATGCAAAACGTTCAGCCAGCAGCAGAAGCGCCAGTAGTAAACGAGTCGTGTGAAAACTTTGTTCAAACGTGCGGCGACAATCTCTCGAGACTAGATTTCGAGATGCACACAAGTCTACATCCGAATAAATTTACAGATGAGCGTGGAAAATGTCACAACTATTTACAAGTACTGCGGCGATATCTGTTTTTCAAAGATTCGAGGCTGGTTACGAGGGTGCGCGCAATCCCGTGCGTGTAAATCGAAAAGGCAAATTATTTAGCGCGGCTGACACGCGGGTGAAAGAATGTATATACGAGTGGCTTAGTAATCAAGATGCCTATACTCTTCACAGATCCGTTAAGCGTACATTTCCGCGATAAAGTTACAACGTGAGCAACATCGACGACGTATGGAAGTACGATTTGCTTTAATTAACCACGATCAAAGAGCATAACGACGGATACTGTTACCTACTCGTAGTGGTGGATGTATTGAGTAAACACGTGTGGCTGGAGCCTCTATGCGATAACACTGCAGCCAACGTCATCGCAGCCTTTGAACGAATATTCGAACGCAGCGACGGACGCGTCCCGATACTCTTACAATCGTAAGGAGTTTGTAGGCTCGACGTTTCAGGAATTTTTGAAAAAACGCGACATCAAATTCCATACAGCTCGTAACCCCGATATCAAAGCAGCTGTGGTGGAAAGACTAAACCGTACTATACGTGAACGAATGTGGCCATACTTTTCTCACAATAACACGCAGCGTTACATCGACGTGGTGCAGAAAATCATCGACGCTTACCATCATACGCAACAAAGCGGTACAAAGATACGCCCCTGTGACGTGAGCATCTACAATGCTGCGAAAGCGCGCAAAAATTTAGTGAAAAAAGCTCGTCTGCAATCGACTTACAAGAATCGCGAAAAGATGGCGTTAGGTGTAATGAATAAATATAAGCCCGGATCTTACGTATGCATTAGTCGCACGAAAAATACTTTCGAGAAGGGGTACGAAAAGAACTTTAGCGAGGAAGTTTTCAAGATTAAGCACATATCCAACAGACAGCAGTTACCAACGTTTATCCTGGAAGATTTGAACGACGAAAAAATTGACAGCTTTTTATATCTCGAGGAGCTGGCTCACGTTGGCACAAAATGCATGTCGGACGCTGCTGAGCAATTTAAAATAGAACGCGTAATTTGTACAAAGGGTCGTGGCTCGAAGAAGCAGCTACTCGTCAAGTGGGCTGGCTATCTAGACAAATTTAACTCGTGGATCAAAGCCTATGAAGTACAAAAAATTTAAAAATGGACCAGAACGAGTTTTACCTAGTTCTGTCTAGCAACATCAGTATGATGTACTACAACGAAAATGCCACCAGCTGCTTTACAACGCAGCTCTCGCGCGAGCTCAGATTCAGCGGGAATTGGTCCGTTGCGCTCGTCGAAATTCACGTGCCAAGCACTGTCACGCACATTCAAGAATCGGATGCCTTTTACACGTTTAAACAGTCGGAAAACGCTAAGCGGGAAACGCATTTTTTCCAATGAAATAAATAAATCAGCCGCCTTTCACGATCATCTGCGTTTTGAAGTTGCATCCTTTCAAAAGGACTACTACTTGCTACAGCGCAAGTGTGCCTGCGTTGATCAGCATCAGATAAAGTTTAACAAAAAAATTTGCCGTAATTTTGGTTTCGAAGATTCCGAGACTCGGTGAAAAAACGGCACCTTTGTCACATCGTAAATGGGCAGTGTAGTCGCGCTAGGAAATAGACCAGCATCGCTTTCCCGAGCTATTCCCGATCAGCTCTACGTGTACACGGATGTATGCGAGCCACACACTGTAGGCGACACTCAAGCTGCTCTACTGCCTATAGTTTCCGTGGATAGTGGAAAGTACAAATTCGGCAGTAATATCGTGAGACATTTTGCACCTGCTCATTATATTCCCCTTTTATATCACAGTTTTAGCTCGATTGTCATAGATATAAGGGATCAGCACAAAGTGCGAACATCATTCGAATATGGAACGCTGACGGTTACGCTTCACTTTAAACGTAATCGCTAGAGAGAGAGAGAGAGAGAGAGAGAGAGAGAGAGAGCAACGCTACTACGACATGTAAGTAGGAGGTGGAGGAATGAGACACGTCTATTACGGTTTAACGTATCAGCACGGACGAGGTGTAGGTGCGCGGCTCGGAGGTTTATTTCGCAAAATTCTTCCGTACATCGCTTCCGGTGCCAGAGCTATAGGCAAACAGGCTGTGAGCACAGGCATCAACGTGTTGGACGACGTTGAAAACAACGGCTCAAATTTCGAGGAGGCGCTCAAATATCGTACTAAAGAGTCTGGGAAAAAACGAGTTTGAGGTAAAAATGGCATTTTTACATTCTCTCTCGACGGAATGCATGTATAGCGAGCTGGATCTTTTCACGCATCCAGCCACCCAAACGTCCATTGAAAGCAGCAGCTTTCTGCATTATAAGCCTGTGTCATCTCTTAGCGATGATGTCGACGCACCCTTGGAATTTGTCGTGCCGGCAGATGGCGAGCATTACTTTGATCTGGTTCACACTATGCTTTATGTTCAAGCTAAAATCGTACTCGCTGACGAGGCTATTGCAACGACCGAAGGCCTTAAAGTCGGATTGATCAACAATTTCATGCATTCAATGTTTAATCAGATTGACGTTTTTTCAATCAGAAAATTATTTCACCGCCTACTAACGCCTATCCTTACAAAGCGTACATTGAGACGCTTCTCAATTACGCTCCGGTTGCTAAAGAGTCACATCTTACAGCGAGTCTGTGGTACGACGACACAAGCGGCGGCTTTGATTCACCAGCTAATGCGGTGAGCACTGCCACAGCACCTATTATCGTGAATAAAGGGCTGGAAAATCGCAAATATTTTACACGGAATCGACGATACTTTGACATGATTGGACATCTACATCACGACCTCTTCAATCAGGATAAAATGCTGATTAATGGCGTAGAAATGCGCGTACGTCTAGTGAGGAGTAAGGATGCTTTTTGTCTGATGGACACTACAGCCGATGGAAAAGTCAAACTCAGCATTAAAGAAGCTACACTCATAGTTCGCAGAGTATAAATCAGTCTTGGAGTTTTACTGGCTTATGCGCAAGCGTTATCGAAAACCACGGCTAAATATCCCATAACAAGAGTCGAAGTTAAGTCGTTTACTCTTCACTCGGGAATATTGGGCGATTCGATGAACAACGTTATACACGGTCAGCTGCCGAAGAAAATAATCTTGGGCTTTGTGGAAAACAAAGTATTCAACGGAAACTGCGCGTTAAACCCTCTTAATTATCAACACTTCTCTATAAATTATATTTCTCTCTGCGTCGACGGCGTACAAATTCCAAGCAAACCATGCAGCCACGTTTTACGATTCTTGACAAACTCTACATTCACACTTTTCAAACACTTTACACGGGTACAGGCGTGCATTTTCTTAACGAAGGTTATGCCATCAATCGCTACAACTATTACAAAGTCAATTTTTTGACGGCCTTTAATCTCACTCCTGATTTATTGGCACACTGTGCCACACATTGGAATCTCGTGCGCTCGGTTAGCATACGCATAGAAGTAAGATTTGAGACGGCTCTTCTCACTGCGATCATCTGTATCGTTTACGCAAAGTACGACAACTTTCTAGAAATCGACGCTAGCCGCCAAATCGTAACGGATTTTAGCGCTTGATGCGCATGCACATGCGATCGCAGCGCCTCAGAAAACAATTTGTTTCATTTGCGCTTCATTAGTCGAGCGCGCTGACAGTTTGTCTTTCTCTCGAAACAGCCGGCACACAACATACTCGAGCAGCAACAGCATCATCATCATCATGACGGACTACGTGATCGATATTCAAGGCTTTCGGGATATAAATAAAAAATTAATTTCCAAAGAAGTCGGAGTTTTATCCCTCCAGAGCCGTATAGTTTGTACTCGCGGATATGCAGCAGACGAATTACTGCACTCTCGATGTACACGGTCTAGAGTGGCACGACGGAGATACCTCCTTCAAGAATCTGCGTCGTAATCTGTGCAACTTGATGAAAGACGCGCGCCGTATATACGGGCGTGGCCAGGCAAACGCCAAGTTTTTGGAAAAAGTAGTGGCTCGAAGATTCATCAATTTAGAAGATTTCAGTGCTCCTTCATTTGACGAACTCTCTATGCAATTCCCTAACGTCTTGCTGTGCACCAGTCACGGTATCGAGAAATTCGAGAATAAGGCAAATGTTTGCGCACTGCGTCAAGCCTATCAAATCAGAAGGTGGATACACTCAATCGTTGCCAGTCCTCATCGAAGCTACCCGTACGACATAAATAGCTAAGTTATGTACCAAGCTATATTAGATTACGATCGGCTGCAGATGGAGAGATATCACTATCCCGAAAGATTTCGTGCTAGCGACGTTGTGGACGGAATTAAAAAAGAAGCTGACGAGAAAAAAGACGGTGCGGTAGAAGAAGAGTACGTAGATGCACCATCAACATGAATACGCGTCAAATAATCGTAGCTATTAGAGGATTAAAAGCCGATTCAATAGGAGTTTACGCTGCTAATCACGTTCCGAAATTGCTATCCACACCGACAGCTATTATAACGAATCTCGACACGTCCGATCAGCCAGGATCACACTGGGTAGCCATCTTCATTGATAAAAATGAATACGGAATTTAATTTGACAGCTACGGAGTTGCACCCGTATCAAAGCATCATCTAGATCGACTCGGAAAAAAATGCGCGCAATTTGACTGGAATAAAAAACAAGTGCAGAGCGTCGACTCAAGTCTGTGGCGAGCACTGCATCATGTTTCTGTATCATATGTGTAGTGGCATTTCTCTGCGAAAATATCTACGTTTTTTTTCACCAGATTTTGTAAAGAATAACGCATTACCTGTTAAGTTTTATCGAAGGCTTATGTGAAGAATACAAAATAAAACAATGCGTCATCATCACCATTGTCAACGCATTCCCACGCTCGAGTTTTACAGGATGGGGTTACTGTAATCAGATCTGCACAGCCAAGACCGGATGTTTGTTATCTGAGCAGTTTATACAAACGTATTAGGTGTGACGGATGCATTATACAAAACAGCTTCTATCGATATCAAACGTGTCTCGTTTCGCTATGGAATGTAAATACTGTAACGGCCGTTTTTAGAAAAAACTATGACTCGTTGACGCTCGCTCTTTGTCGTCCCATCCTTTATAAAGGAGTCGTGGCGCAGTCGCCTTAAGGAACTGCAGGACGAGGTCGACAAAGACCCCTGGGGTAGACCCTACAAAACAGTGATGAAGAGGATCAAGGGGAGCTGGGCACCCCCCCAAAGTGCCCGGAACTATTAGACCGAGTAGTGACTACACTCTTTCCCAGGCAACGGGAAGAACCTTGTGTTATAGAAGCTGAGGCGAACGAGGAAGCCATACCCCCAGTAACAATGGAGGAGCTGCTTAGTGCCTGCAAGAGGGTTGGAAACAATAAGACACCAGGCCTGGATGGCATACCGAATATAGCGTTAAAACAAGCCATATATGCGCGACCAGAGTCCTTCATAGACTTGTACAGCTCATGCCTAGAAGAGGGGATATTTCCCACCGACTGGAAGAAGCAACGCCTCGTGCTACTACCAAAGGGAAAGAAGCCAGAGGATGCTGCATCATACAGACCATTCTGCATGCTGGACACCTCAGGCAAGCATTCCGGAACGCATAATCTGCGTCAAGATGGACCAGACTATAGAAGGGAGAGGTGGACTTGCGGAACACCAATATGGCTTTCGGAGGAAAAGATCAACACTAGACGCAGTAAGCTTAGTGGTTGACATTGCACGAGAAGCGATAGAGGGGAAGTGATGGAAACGAGGAGCAAAGCAGTACTGCAGCTTCGAAATCAAGAAGTGCCCTTATATATAAGAAGAATGATGGCTGACTATTTAAGGGACAGAGTCCTATTATATGACACAGAGAATGGAACCAAGGCCTATGAAGTAATAGGAGGCGTTCCTCAAGGATCAGTACTTGGCCCACCGACTTGGAACGTCATGTACAATAGAGTACTGAGACTGCAGCTACCCGAAGGGGCACAGTGGTAGGTTTTGCTGACGACATAGCAGTGGTCGTAGTAGCAAAAACCATAGAAGCAATCACAGAAGTAGCTAACGAGTCTATTCGTATAATACACGAATGGCTGGCGGAGACAGGGCTGCAGTTGGCCAGTCATAAGACCGAAGTTCTTCTTATTTCTAGTAGAAAGAAGATGGAGAAAATTACACTGACGGTAGATGGACACGAGATTGTTTCTCAACCGACCATTAAGTACCTAGGCATCATCATAGATGCAAGACTTACATTCAAGCAGCATCTTGAGACGGTGAGCAATAAAGCAGCAAAGGTTGGCACTGCGTTATCTCGATTGATGCCAAATGTAGGAGGTCCAACCCGGAGTAGACGGTTACTCTTAACCAGCGTAATCACATCGATTATGTTGTACGGGGCTCAAATATTGGGATATGCCATGTTGGTGAAATCCTACGCGCGGAAGCTGTCGACTGTATATAGAGGAAGTGCATTAAGGGTAGCATCCGCTTACCGAACGGTATCGGACGAAGCGGTGTGCATTATGCATGACCTGTTAGCAATGGAGAGAAAGAACGTATTCGAGGAGAAGAGACGGGTAAATGACAACACACAGAAGGACATCTGGGACTCCGCAAGGGAACAGACAATAGCTGAGTGGCAAAAAAGATGGGATGCCAGTGACAAGGGGCGATGGACACATCGCCTCATACCGAGGATAGAAGACTGGATGAAAAGAGGACACGGGGAAGTTAATTACTACCTCACACAGTTTTTGACCGGACATGGATGCTTCCGGGCTTACCTGTACCGGTTCAAATTAGAAGACAGTCCGAACTGCCCAACATGTTCAGATGCAATAGAGGAGGCTAAGCACGTCTTTTGTGGGTGCTCGCGATATCAGCAGGAACGAGAAGAACTTCAGAGTTATCTCCAGATCAGAGTAACTCCGGAGTCGATTATGATGGTCATGCTGACCTCAGAGGATGGATGGTGAGCAGTAAGCAGCTACGCAGCAGATATTCTCAAGAAAGTCAGAAAGGACGAGGAAGAGAGAAGAAAGAGACAAGGCTGAAAACCCGCGTCGGGGTTAAGGCTGTTCAAAGGATGGCCGGACAATGCCACACAATGAAGACGACCGGACGATGCTGACAGAAGCAGACGCCCGGACGATGCGGAAAGAAGAAGACTAGATGACGACCACATCAACTAGAAGAGTGCAAAAAGCTTTCTGCCCCCCCCCCTCCGCGAAGCACTACTCGACGGTCGTACCGCGGGCTCTAGGGGCACAGAAGATGGAGCTAGGCACCTTTACCGAGGGTCGATAAAGGCAAAGAGGGCGTTCCTTGGGACGGTTGGGTGTTTTTCACCTGGCCGTACCGGGGATGGGTTTAGTCGGTGTGAATCCGACACACGGCTGACATTGGGGATGGGGCTGTTTCAACGACCCCATAAACAAAGTCATGCTATGGTCTTTCTCAGATTTTCCCTAATACCTCTTTCTTCAAGAGAGAGAAAAAAAAACCCGTCAATACACACACATACACTTACGTTCAGGCACCCGAAGATACACACAAACTCCCATACACATACATCCAGGCCCCGTAGATACACACACGTTTACACCCGCGATATGCTAGAGCAGTTAGATAGTATCAGGCAAATATGCAGATAATAAGGTAGCTTCACGAGTAGATACGATGTGAAGATACACACACACACACGCACCTACCTATAGCTTTAATAACTACAAATTTCGCTAATGAAACGGTGCAAGATGACAAGATGATAACAATTAGATGAAATTGAATTAGTTAATTAGATGAAAGATGAGATAATAGATAAGATAAAAGATAATTTCAAGATAATTTTTCATCATAAAATTATCTATTACCTTATCTTTTATCTTGTCGTTACCTAGTCATCTGACATATAGATGACAACTGAAGTCATTTTAACATTAAAGTATCAGAACTTCCTCCTTAGTCTCCATAATATTCTGATACATGGAACAGCTTTTCTGATTAATTGATTGTCCATATCTTAGAAGATATTTATCCGATAATTTTCGAGAATAACAACTTTTTAAGTACTCTATGAGCGCTATCGAGTGTTTGGTTTCACATCAATACCTTTATACCTTCAATTCGTACAAATCATCGGGATGTATTATAACTAGATAGATGTATTGTATAATCGAAAACTTACGTTTTATGTGAAGCAGTGAAGAGGGACGACTTCACCTCACCAACTGACCGCAGCAGACTAAGTTATATGGCTCGTGTAAGAGTTTTCATAAAAAAAGATGTTATCTAGTCATCTGACTAGATAACATCAAGATAAGAGATGCGATAATAGATAATTTTAAGATGCAAAATTAATTTGAAATTGTCTTTTATCTTATCTATTATCTCATTTTTCATCTAATTAACTCATCGTTATCTACTTGTTATCTTGCACCATTTAATTAGCGAAATTTGTAGTTATTAAAGCTATTAGTAGGTGGGTGTGCACTTGCGCGCGCGCGTTTGTGTGTGTCTTCACATCTTATATAGTCGTAAAGCTACCTTATTACCTGCAAGTTTACCTGATACTATCTAACTACTTTAGCTTGTCCCGGGTGTAAACGTGTATGTATCTACGGGTGCCTGAATTTATGTGTATGTGAGTATATGTGTGTATCTGCGGGTTTTCTTTTAATATGGCGTAGGCAGAGCAAGCTCTGCACAAGTGACCCTACGACACCAGATCCCCATAGGTACTATCGTTGAACAATACTTCCGTGGGGCCCGTTAATTAGCCTTGTTTTGGCTTTTCCTTTAAAGATTGAGATTTCCATGCATCCGCCATCCACCAACGTCATTAGGGGTTCAGGATCAAACTCGTATTCTTCATTCTGCATCGTCCAGCCGTCTGCTTCCTGCCGCATCGTCCGGTCGTCTACTTCGATCAGCATCGACCGGCCATTCTGTGGACAGACTCAACCCCGATACCTATGTTCCTCTGCATCGTATGAGTAAGTCTGGGCTCAACTTAGTTACCTACGTTCCTCAGCATCGGTCTGAGGGGTACTTAAAGGTACTGAGCCCTAGCTCCTACGTTCCTCTGCATCGGGCAGGTGGGGGGGGGGGGGCGTTAGAGCTCAGCTCTGTGACCTACGTTCCTCTGTATCAGTCCGAGGAGCTATTTGTATCTATTATCTAGTGGCCTTTATCTAGCAACAGTTTTACTCAGCTGTTTCACCTTGTCCTTCCCTTCTATTCTCTTCGTCATTTCTAACCTTCTTGATAAAAGTCCTTACGTAGTTGTTTACTATGCACCAGCCATCTTTCGATGCTAGCATAGCTGTCATCATTGACTCAGGGGTCACCCTAGCCTGAAGGTACCGCTCGAGTCCCTCTCGTTCCATTTCGTATCGCGAACAGTTGCAGAAGACATGTTCCGCATCTTCGTTTGTTTCCAAACATACTGGGCAATTTGTATTATCCTCTATCTTGAAGCAGTGTAGGTAGGCTCGAAAGCACCCATGTCCGCTCAAAAACTGCGTAAGGTAGTAGTTCACTTCCCCGTGTCGTCTATTGGCCCAGCCAACAATACATGATATGAGGCCATCGCCCATTTCCACTGGAGTCCCATCGTCTTTGCCACTCAGCTAAGGTTCGTTCCTTTGCGGATTTCTAAACTTTCTTTTGATTATTGTCACCACGCCGGTTTTTTTGGTATATGTTTTTTCGTTCTGTTGATAGAAGGTCAATAGGCGGCATACTTGAAATAACGGACACTGCATCGTCTGGTACTGTTCGGTAGGCAGAAGCGACCCGCAATACACTTCTTCTATAAACTGTTGACAGCTTTTGTGCATAGAACTTTACTAACATAGCGTCCGCCCATATTGGGGTACCGTATAACATAATTGATGTAGTCACACTGGCTAGGAGTAACCTTCGATCCAGTTGGCCCACTTACATTTGGCATTAGTAGCGATAGTGCAGCACCGACTGTTGCTGCCTTATTGCTCGCCCTCTCAAGATGCTGCTTAAACGTTAGTCTGGCGTCCATGGTGAATTCCGGGTAATTAATGGTCGGCTAAGAGTCTACTTCGTATCCGTCCACTGACAGCGTTATTGTCTCTATTTTCTTTCTACTGGATATAAGGATAGCCTCCGTTTTATGGCTAGCAAGCTCAAGTCTAGTCTGCTTTAGCCAATCGTAGATTATACCTACTGCCTCGTTAGTGATTTCTGTCACCTCTTCTGTTTGATTTGTTACTACCACAACTGCAATTTTATCTGCAAACCCTACAACCATTGCCCCTTTGGGTAGCTCTAGCCTAAGTACTCCATCATACATGATGTTCCACAATAATGGGCCAAGCACTGACCCTTGTGTGACCTCTTCGTTTTCTTGATGGGTTTTCATACCGCTCTCTGTGTCATACAAAAGTCTTTTAGGTAGTCAGACATAATCCTTCTTATATATGCGGGTACCTCTTTCTTCCGTAGTGCCTGGTGTATCTTGCCCCAGGTGGCTGAGTTAAACGCATTTTTAACATCCAGTGTAATAATAGCACTCCGCAAGTCCGCCTGGTTTTTCAATGACTTTGTCCATTCTAACGCCGATTATGCGCTCTAAGATCTTGCCCGGGGTGTCTAGCATGCAGAGTGGTCTGTATGAGGCAGCTTCTCCAGGTGGCTTATCTCCTTTTGGTTGTAGCACCAGGGGTTGCTTCTTTTGGTTCTTAGGAAACGTCCCTTCTTCAAGACATGAGTTGTTTAAGTCCACAAAGACATTGGGGCATGCCTGTATAGCTTGTTTTAATGCAATATTGAGTATGCCATCCAGGCCTGGAGCCTTATTGTTCCCAATTATTCTTTTGCATGCAGCCAGTAATTCCTCTGTGGCGATTGCTGGAATGATTTCGTTATTTGCCTGATATCGAATCGTATTAGATTTTCGCAAATTAAATGAAGTCACCTTATCAGATGACTACCCTCTGCCAAACATAAAAGATATTTTTGATCAACTCGGGGGATCGAAGTATTTCACCGAGCTAGATCTCGCGTCCGAATTTTATCAAATACCATTACATCCCGACGACCGCCACAAAACTGCATTCACCGTATATGGCGAAGGCCAATACGAATGGTGTCGAGCACCGCAAGGTAAAATCTAGCCCTTCAGTGTTTATGCGTTGTATAAATAAAATAATTCATAATACGCCCATGAAGGACGAATGCACAGGCTCCCCCCAAACATATCGTTCGAAGACAAACAAGAGTTTAATTCCGGTCCCTTGAATGTATGTGTATATCTTGATGATATCATTGTATATGCTAAGACAGTCGAAGAACACAATGATAAATTTTCTAAATTATGGAGAAGATTAAAAGCCGCGAACGTTAAATTGCAACCTGATAAATGCGACTTCTTACGCCGAGAAGTAAGTTATTTGGGTCACGTTATCAACGAAGAAGGCGTACGGCCTGACCCGAAAAAGGTGGAAGCAGTATAAAAATTTCCCCGCCCTAGAATTCTTAAAAATTTTGACAATTTTTGGGCTTAGCAGGATTATATCGCAAATTTATCGATGGTTTTTCGAAAATTGCAAAACCATTGAGTAACTTACTTAAACAAACTGTACCTTTTGTATGGGATGATAGAGCGCAAGAAGCTTTTAATATTTTAATAGAAAAATTATGCAAAGAACCCATATTAATTTATCCCGATTTTACAAAACCATTTGTACTTACTACCGACGCTAGTCAGACCTGTGTCGGAGCGCGCGCAGGTAAGCTAGAACATCCGAATTATAAAGACACTCGAAACAAAGCTCCAAACAATACCAGGGATAAGAATGAACGCAGGAGGAAGTCGAAAACCGAACCGGACGACAACACACTTGTACTTGCACAACGGGTAGGCGACGCTCCCGAAGCTACGCCGCATGAGGTCATCGCGTCATTGATAGAATCAGAAGCTGTAAACACGGACCGCTCTGAAGCCGAGGAAACGAGACGGACCTATAACAGGGCCAAAAACACTCGAAGTCCCGGCGACTGGCTTAGGAATAGGGACGCCCAGAGGCGCTACAAAAGTAGCGTTAATGCGGCAAGAGTCAAAGGGTGGAGGGACTACAGCGAAGGAATCGAGAGATATCCGGATGCAGCTAGACTTCTACGAATTCTTGCAAAGAATCCTGAGGTATGGCTTGAAGCAATCAAGCTATCTACAGGAGATTACGCAACCTCCGAGGAGGAGTGCTTACAATTACTTCTACAGGCCAACTTTCCGGACTTTCAACCTGCCCAGGACATGGTTGGTGAGAGTTATGGAGGGGAAAGGCCGCGAAGGACAACATGGGGACTGGCAGCTACGGTTTTCACCCCAGAGAAAATCAGGTGGGCCATCAGTAACTTCGACCTCTTCAAGGCACCGGGTATTGATGGAATCTACCTGGCCTTTTTACAGGAGGGGCTGAAGGAGTTGATAGAACCCCTGACTAAACTCTTCAGAGCTAGCATCGCCTTGGCTCACGTACCAGCTATCTGGAAAACAGCCAAGGTCGTGTTCATTCCCAAACCAGGGAAGCCGAGTCACACAACCGTTAAGGACTTCAGACCCATTAATCTGAACTCCTTTATGTTCAAGTCACTTGAAAGGTTGGTAGATAGGTTTATCCAAAGTGAGATCCTCAATATTAGGCCCCTACACCTTAACCAGCATGCATACAGGGCAGGCCTCTCTATAGAGACCGCCCTACACTCAGCGGTCCGTCGCATTGAGGAGCAGCTGAAAAGGGGGGAACTGATGGTTGGGGTATTTCTCGATACAGAGGGAGCGTTCAATCGCACGTCTATCGAGTCAGTCGTAAAGGAATCGGAGCTGCGGGGGATACCGAGGCCGCTTATTAGCTGGCTTCAGTGTATGCTCGGCTGCAGAACTGTGGTTTCAAAGTTAGGAACCGCAACGGTTTCGGGGACCGCCTGTAAGGGATGTGCGCAGGGCGGGGTGGTGTCCCCTACGATTTGGTGCCTAGTGTCCAACGGACTGCTAGAAGCGCTGAATTCGGGGGGTTGCTATGCTCAGGCCTATGCAGATGACTTTCTGATACTCATCAGGGGCAGAGAGGCTGATGATGCCATGGACGCCATGCAGCTCGCTCTAAGAAAGGTGTAGAAATGTTGTCGCTTAACTGGGCTTTCCGTTAACCCGGAGAAGGTTGAGTTGATGATTTTCACACGCAAATACAAGCTGGATACCTGCAGGATGCCCAGACTATTTGGGGTCGCTCTGCAGGCAAAAGATTCAGCCAAGTATCTAGGCGTAGTCCTCGATAAGAAGCTTACCTGGAAGGCGCATTTAAAAGCTCAATGCAATAAATTCCTGGCTGCTCTTTGGACATGCCGTAGGGCCTTTCATATGGCTTTACAGGGCCGTCTTGGTACTGCGACTTGCATATGCCGCTCTGGTCTGGTGGCCAAGGGTGGAGCAGGTGGGGGCCAGGCAGAACTGGAGAAACTCAGAGGACAGGTGCTAAGAAGGGTGACAGGAGCATATAGAACCACGCCCACCAGAGCACTTGGGACTCTGATGAAGCTGGAACCACTTCACCTCACCATCGTTGGGGAGACCGTCAAGGCTGCCCATCGACTCAACGGATTTGGACAGTGGAGAACAGGAACGAGACACACCCGATTACCAGACGGATTGGGTCTCACACCTGAATTTACCATGCAAACGGATATGATTATCCCACGCTACTTCTTTGGAAGAAGATACAGGATTGTCATACCCGCTAGAGAGGAATGGGAGACTGGAAGGGACAGCCTGCCGGGGACGGGAGAAGTCTGGTATACGGACGGCTCACGGACCGTGGCGGGAGCTGGCTCGAGGTATTATTGTCGGAGGGATGAAAGAGGCACCTTCTTCTCCCTCGGACTGAATGCCACGGTCTTCCAGACCGAAATATTCGCTATACTAACCTGCTCGCAGAACTCGGAAAGAGAGGGAAAACCATTACGATCTATTCAGACAGTCAGGCAGCTCTTAAAGCTCTTACAGCTCAAAAGACTGCCTCCAAACTAGTCTGGGCCTGTAAGATGGCAGTCAATCAGCTGGCTATGGATAACATGGTCAGACTGCTATGGGTACCAGGGCATACTGGTATCAGAGGCAATGAAATTGCCGACAGACTCGCAGCTTTGGGGGCTAAAAATCCCCCCATAGGATCGGAGCCTTTCGCGGGAGCCGCAAGGAGCCTGCTAGGAGGTGTGGTCCGAGAATGGGTTAGGAAAGAAAGCGCCAGAGACTGGCGAGACGCAGGTGGATGTAGACAAGCCAGGGCGCTTGTTGGACAGGAGATCAACGCCAAATGGACTGTATGTGCCATTGGCAACTGCAGGAAGGACTCTCGTCTCCTGATACAGATCGTGACAGGACATATTCGTCTTAGATAACATGGTCTGAGGACGGGGACGGAGAATGAGGGCTTCTGTAGATGGTGTGGAGGGGGGGACGAAACGCCCATTCACATACTGACGGAGTGCCCAAAATTTGCCTACCTTAGACACCTGTACCTGGGGGATCACTTCCCCACGTGCGAGGACATCGGTGCAACCTGCTCGGGGGCCATACTAGCTTTCTGGAGGAAGGCTGGCCTACCCGCGTAGGGCACTGCTTCATTAGGGGGCGACACAATGGGTTTTTACCTAAGTGTCCGGGACCTCCCCTGGAGGCCCACCTCACCCTTTTAATAATAATACGAGGTGACGAAGGTGAAAGCATGACCACTATAATTGGGAATTTAATGAGCGGGTTGAAACAATTGAAAACATTCATATTGAAAGAAGGAGTGCAATCAATCAGCATTACCAAGAGCAGCTCTATAGAAAATGTGTCATGGGACGAGATAGTCATAAAAATTAGAACGAGCCTACGCGGGTTAAACGTAAAAATTGTTATTTGTCAAGGAACTATTATTCACCCACCTTTGAGCGAACGAGTAAAAATTATAGAAGAAGCTCACTGTTTGACCGTCAGAGGGCATAAGGGAGTCAATAAAAGCTATAAACGAATTAAACAAAGTTTCCATTGGGAAAATATGAAGATTGACGTGCAAATGTACATCCGCAAATGCTTACCCTGCCAATTAAAAAAACTTGTCAGAGTAAAAACAAAAAATCCAATTGTAATTGCAGATACGCCAGTTCAACCCTTCGAAAAAATAGCTCTCGATATAGTCGGACCGTTCCCTGAAAACTGAAGAAGGGCATGATAACATACTAACTATACAATGCTGCTTAAGTAAATATTCACTCGCGATCGCGCTTAAAGATGCGACAGCCCGATCGGTAGCTGATGCTCTAATTAAACGCGTTATATGTACATTCGGTGCTCCTATTGCAATTCTCACCGACCAAGGAACGAATTTCTTAACTAATTTAATGAAACGCGTAGCAAAACGATTCCGGATCACGCAGTTTAAAACGACAGCCTTCCACTCTCAGTCGAACATCTCCCTTGAAAGAAGTCACCATGTGTTGAGTGAATATCTAAAACAATTCATTTCGCAAGAAATGGCTACCTTTTCATATAATACGTCCGTGCACGAGGCTACACAACATACGCCGTATGAACTAGTATTTGGAAGGTTAGTGCGCTCCCCGTCGAGCGACCCGCTCGAAGCCGAAGATAAACTCCCGACGTATTCTGATTATATTATCGAGTTAACGACAAGGCTAAAAAATATTCAAGAAATTGCGCGGAAAATTGATTGCTGCCAAATGACGTGCAAAATATTACTATGATCGAAGCGCGAATCCGCAAAATTTTAAAGTTGGCGATTACATTTGGCTTTTAAAAGGCGGAAAAATTTACAAGCTAAAAGATCAATATGAAGGCCCTTATTTGGTAGTTGATATACTACGGAACGGCAACATTAAAATACAGATAAGCCAAAACAAATACAAGGTAGTGCATGTGAATAGAGTGCGACTATTATACATTGAGCCTCCCACGGAAGACTAATATTAAAACAAACCGTAACTGGTGAAACGGTCACGATTTATCTCGGTCCTGTAGTAATTAAATTTATGTAAGAATCTATTGATTTTACTTTCTGATAAGTCGCGAACATTTACTAATCTGCGTCGTGATTCTGACAACAGATTGAATAGAAAGATTTAAATTTTTTATAATAATTCTCAACTATGATGTTCAGGTCCGGGATACCAGGTAGTGGAGGTTTATTGCAATAAAGAGATTTTTTGTTCTTTGTAACAAAAATAAATATATTCAAATATATATATAATAGAATATTGCGTAAATTTTGCAAATATTCTATATATCACAAAAATTAAATGGGTAAATCCGCTTTGATTTTTACATATAGGTTTTTAGGTAGATCAGCTTAAATTTGCGATATCTGCTCTATTCTGAAATTTTTATAAGTATTTAACCAGTCTTTGAATTTATGAAAAGTGTAGGACTGATACGCTTTAATTTGCGATATCGTTCCTAACTTGAAATTTTATAAGTGTAGATAATATTATAATATTCGAAAATTTCTAAGTTATTTATCTTCTCAAGGCGTGAGTTGCTCTTGAGAAGAGACTAGGCGCCTAAGTTACGCTGGAGCTAGTGAGCTCATACTGGCCGTGCGGGTCCTTTTATAGGCCTCGGAGCGAGCGGGGATCGTGCCGCCGAAAATACTATCACATTCACACTTTCACACAGACATTTACACCTACATACAAAACCCATTCATACAAATAATTTAATATATGCGCGCGCTTCGCCGCCGCCGCCGCTTCTCCTTCTCTTGCGCCGCTGCGCTCGCCGC
The DNA here is from genome assembly GCA_016647725.1 of Nasonia giraulti. Taxonomy (NCBI): domain Eukaryota; kingdom Metazoa; phylum Arthropoda; class Insecta; order Hymenoptera; family Pteromalidae; genus Nasonia; species Nasonia giraulti. The sequence continues at coordinate 76,579 of QLYP01000328.1, forward strand.
TTCTCCTTCTCTTACTGCTGCTACCGCCGGTTGCTGGCTCGTGGCGCTGCTGGAGTTGTGGAGTCAGCTGTAGCGCGGGCTTATCCTAGTTAAAAATGTTTTCTATAAATTTCAATTTCTTTTTTATATAGTTTTTTGCGGAGCTTGTACAGGGCGTTACACTAGAAATAGATAAAAATAGTTTGCAAAGATTCCATTCAAGTCAAATAATCATTATACTAAAATCCAGAATCGACAAAATTATAAAAATTAGTAAATTGCCATATTAAATTACTTAGTAACGGTTTACAGGTTTTTACGACAGATCATTGAATTACGGAAAACACATGCGAGTAAAGAAAGAAACGCCGTTACCTAGCAGCCACTGCTATAGGGCCACACGTGAGAGAGGGCGGAGCGAACAGTTGCCATGAGTAAGAGTATTTTCCATAAGCCATATCAAGAAAATGGTATAGAAAGGTAAAGGAAAATAGAGAAATCAAGTCAGTCCTTATACAACGCGCTAAAAAGTAAATTCATATACTCACGAGAGTACGTTCGAGTACTAGTATCACAATGGAGACTCCCACGGACAGTGACTTTGACATCGATGAAGTTCCAGAATTTCAGAAGGGAAGACTTTATAGTGCGTGGGACTTTACCGACATCACCGATCGAGCAATCAACCGAGAGATAGAAGAGAAAGTTCTTGAAAGTGATTTTGTAAAAGAAGGTATAGATGCCGTCGCCTTATACTGGGCATATTCTGACTCACTCTCTACGCCATCGGATAGATTCCCGACTCAAGCCCTTGAATAAATACGAAGATCAGTACCATAAAACCGCATTGAAGTTATATAGGACCCACAAAGAATCGCGAGACAAGATAAGACGAGGGTGCCTAACCATCTCTTTGTCTCGAGAAGCACTGAGATAAAAAAATGAGGAAATGCAACACGTTTTTCACCCAATACCAAAAGGGAAGAATATAAGAGTGTACGAATTAGAGAAGACGCTTGCAATAAGAGACCAGGTAATCATCGAATTTTACATAGCTTTGGAGAAGAATTTCATTTTCAGAAAGCGAAGAGAGGGAAAGGGTTACACTTACGCAAATCTATTAGAACTATATGAATACGGAGGTGAAGGATTTGGAAACCAGAAAAATCACCGGAAATGCTATAACTGCCAGACTACAGACACTAACAAAATTTGAAACTCACGTAAACACACGAATTTATACACGTATACACCTCCACGTATGTGCGCACATACATTTACACCTATAATAGCATACAAGAAATCTTACACGCACAATAAGTATATACGCAAATGCAAGGAGTTGATCACGCTCACCTGTCGGTAAAACAGGAACGATTATACGCTTGAACAGGCACAAATTTACCTATAGAAGTCACATAAAAAACATGTGCACATGCACTACACATACGCACACACACATTTACCCACATACGTTATATAAACCCGAGATCTACCATCATACTTATACACGTAAGAGAGATACTCAAGGATAAAAGTATATACTCATGCCCACAAATGTGCAGATGGATAAGTATTTCACATCAGAGTCTCACAATTAAATCCGACGCAGTTTCAGATTAAATGAAATACACAATTTAAAGGGATTCTTCTGACTACTTTTCCACAGAAACGAGATGTCGACTTATCAGCAAATTTTGCGAAGAACCAGGATGCTCATTATAAATGGATCAACAAGGGGAGCTATTGAACAAATTAGTTGTCTACTACCCTCGATGCTGCCGGAAGAAGTAGCACTAATAATACATCAGGCTATACTGAGCGATGACATTAAAATAGTAAAATATTGTGTCGATTCTTATAATAAACCGCAATTACTAAAACTATATATAATAGGAATGATACTAATCTACTACATTTAGCCGTAAGAGCAGGCCTGGACGAAAATATTGATTTAATATTAGACAAGGAATTGTATACAAATATAAATGCTCGCGATTGTCACGGAAACACAGCATTAATGATTGCATATTGGAATAACAATTATAAAGCTATGAATTTAATATTAGAAAACGGCGCCGAAATATATTTCCAAGACAATGACACGCGAAGAAATGGAGGGAAGAAAAATAAATCAAATAGATTTAAAAGATCTACGGTCGTATTATCCCAAGGTATACTACATATATGAAAGAGCGAAAATTGAATGGAGAAAAATGTCCATTACTAAATTCGCACGAAACGTTACGTACAAAGATTTGATAAAAAAACCAATAAACGCATATCTACATGTGACAAGATCCGCTGAATTTCGCGCCAAGGAGAAAGAGAATCATAACACTAATTTTCCAATATACGCTACTACGATTAGTCACACGCTAAAAATAATAAACGGAAGGCGAATTGAATGGGGAGACAGAAAAGGATTTAACAAAAATTAAATTAGAAACTTTTCTTGACTCTATAATAGAACGAATCGCTTTCTATTTATGTCTAAATTAACGCTGACGACAATTGACAAAAGACTCAATCACTCAAACCATATACACACAAGCGTACACGAATTGAACAACTATTCAAATTAAAGAAATTCAGAATCAAAGATATTTATTCTGATATTATTCAAATTAAAGATATTTAGAACTATTATTAGAAAGTGGCATACACGTTGGATCTACGAATATATGTGGTTCAAACTCGTTACACTACGCCCTAAGCAGAGGAAACTATAAAGCCACAAAAATACTGCTCGAAGCGGGAGCTAATCCGAATAATCTTGACCACTTCGACCAAACACCGCTAGAAAAAGCCTGTAGAGGAAGCCCTGAAATTCTAAAATTAGTTCTCCAGGTGCACAACCACACTTACTCGAGAAAGCGACCTCAGCCCGTTACCCCTACGCAAGACAAAATGTAGAGCTGCTATTGAACGAAGGGATCGACATAAATTCACGGGTTCACGACGGCAGGTGTCCAGTAGTGACGGCTAGTATACATTAAAACGACGACGTCTTAGGTACGTTAATAAATTACAAAGCTGACTTACGAGTAACCTGCAGACCGGGTGAGAATGCTCTACATGTTGCAGCAGGATTCGGCACTCCAAGAGCCCTTAAAATAATATTAGAGAGAGGAAACTGCCCTCTTGACGAGAGAAATCTTCTTGGCGAAACAGCGCTAAAAATCGCTTTCAGAGCAGACGCTTATGAGAAAATGGATATGTTATTACAAAAGGGTGCTTTATTATACCCGCCCGGGGGACAAGTACAGTACATAAGCCACGAGCCTTGCCCTGACTTACTCCTACGATCTTTATTCCGCTACTAGCAAGAGAAACTGTAGAAGGACGACCTACAAATGTCGAGGACGAAATTACCCTAAAAAACTACCATCCAGTACTATACGAGGATTTTGAGAGCGCATGCCTCGAGTGGCAACGCATGATCGGGACGACTTTTGTCAGAGAAATCCCTTTTAGAGATTTAGTAACAAAACCAATCAGTCATCTTCTAGAAATGTCTAGAACCTTCGCGTTTCAACAACAAGAAGGAAAATTCTACTATGATAGGTTTCCAACATACGGATCGATCATTATGAAAGTGGTGAGGAAACTCGCAAATAAAAGGCGATGCTGGAAGAAACACAAAAGAAATTTGCAAAAGATAACTTATAAATTAATTCCTGACGCTATAACCGAGAGAATAGCTTATTACTTAGCTTTAGACTAAAATGAATTATAACTTTAAAACAAAACACCACTCATTGATCGAAAGGTATTTTCTCTTTCACTACAGCTACGACATCGTGCGAGACATCATGAATCACCAACATGACGAAGAACAAGTTTTCAAACTGAGAAGTCCAAAAATCATCTTTCGACGACCAAGGGAAGGAACAATAGGATCAAGAAGAAATAACTACGTCAGTGAAATAATCAATCAAAACAATGAAACGAGACCTACGGTAAGGATATTAGCAGAAATGAACGAAGAAGCGTTTGTCGCCGAATATGTTAAACTGTTAAAAGGAGACAAACCAATGCAAGTGCTACAACATAATTGCGCTATATGGAGAAAAAGACCGATATAGTCTGGCAGAAAATTAGCAAATTAATGCGTATCTTATCAGGACGCTTTCTAACAACCTTTTTGCATTTATTAGTCAATTATAAGGATCAATGGGACCGCCAAGATATCAACGGCGAAACCTTGATCTTTCAAGCAGTTCGAGCTGGGTCCAGTAGATCTGTGTATTTTTTATTAAGGAAGGGCATCGACAAATTAACAGTCAATAAAAAGGGAGACGATGTATATTGCGAGGCAATTAACACAGGGCGAGAAGATATATATTGAGGGCAATTATGTCGCACAGAGTAAACCATGTCACAAAAAATGTTTGTATACTCTTGCTATTAATAAGAAAGCAAATCATTTGATACCGCTCTTAAAAACTAAAGGGATGAGACCAACAGACCCCATAGCTGCACTACGGTTAGCCATAAGAGAAGGAAGTTTGGAAGGAATACGAGAACTGTATACGAACAAACCGACGGGCGGTCCTTTAGGATTTTTGCACGAAGCCGTACGCCAAGGATCCAACATAAAAGTAATAAAACAGCTTATAGAATCAGGCCACGATATAGAAGCTCGTACTGGAAACGGAAGAACGTCACTATAAATCGTGATTGCTGCAAAACATCACCAGATAACGAGATACTTAATTGAAAAGGGAGCAAATGTGCGAGCTCGAATGGACGAGATCGGGGAGAGCTGTTTATACTTGGCGGCGCGGACTCAAAACGTATGGGCCGCCGCACTTCTAATACAACAGGGCGCTTCCGTCAAAGAAAAGGAGAGAGGCAACTGCACTCTAGTCGAGGCCGCTGCTTTCGACAACGATAGCGACGTACTAGTACTTTTATGGAGCCTAGGGGCCCCCTTATATAATGAATTGGGAAACAGCCTTTTAAATAACCAAATTGGCGACGAAGCAAAGGAAGCCCTAGTAAGAAGGATGGCCTTAGTGAACCACTTGCGAGAGGATATACACCCGACAGACTACCTAATAATAAATCAGGAACCTCGCCTACTACAAGTGTATCACGAATGCAGAGACGCACTGGAAGCCATGCGGGGAGACGAAAGAGGCATAACAACAGGAAGGAGTCTATATAGTTTACTTGTAGGACCACGGCGAAATGCCGTTTACGAACAAGCCAAAAGAGGAAAATTTTTAGAGTTCTATGACAGTGTAATGCAAATAAAAAACATATATAGGAAAGAATTAATCGTAAATCTAACAAAAACCATTACAGAACTACGGCTTAACCAATCCGCGAGAGAATGCTACAAAGGACAAGAATATGCTATCACAGAAGAGAGAGTATACAGGCATCTACACAAAGAATGTGCAATTGATCAATGTGTAACTGTTTAACTAATCTAACAAGTCACAAGAAGAACAAATAAGAATTGATCCAGAGCGACCCAAAGGTACGCGCCCCTCTTTTCAGTCGAAAATGTTGAGCGAAACGCCGGCTTATACTTCGAAGGTATAGATAAGTTACAGCTCATCCAAGACGACTGGACCTACGTGATTTATTTAAATTTATATCCCGAACTATACAACACCACGAAAATAGCACACTAGTGTTACTAGAAACCCGCTGCAACCCCCGGAAACGTGTGCCGATTAAGAGAGCCAGATAGAAGATTTGACGCGACGGTTAACAAGAATGAGTAGATTATTTGGCGATTTAATAATATTATTAAGTGAAATAAGAGAAAACATGAACGATACGGAATTACTTGCGTACTCTAACCGGACACATGAACTAGAAAAACTAGGGCTACAGTATAAGAATCCAAGAAATGAAAAATTTCACATAATCAGAAGCAGCCTCGATGGATTTAAAGGATTACAGACCGAATTCATACTCGATTCAATAAATAATCAGACAAGATCACTAATTGACACGGATCGATTTATTTACACTATAGTTGCGAGGAGTTTATTGCAAACTATAGAACGTTATATAAATCTATACACAGATTTATTCCGAAAAACAATAGAAGTAGCATGAAGTTTCCGTTCAAAACAATTATACCCAGGAGTCCTCGACTACCGAACCCTAAGAGAAGTTATAAAGGAAACGACAGAATTAAACGCACCCTATAAATTTCCCTTGTCCGGATATTATTCACACGTAGAAATATTGGGAAGAATCTCCACTATTAAATACGGAAGAATAGACGGACAATTAATATTCGGTATAAAATTCCCATTAGTTGCGAACGACTCATATTATTTATACAGATTACATTTATACTTTACCTATCCCTGAAAAAATCGACTCAGAAAAAACTGTATCCGTCTATATAGAGCCAAGGTCGCCACTGTTGGGAATAAACGAAAACGCCACTTATCCCATGAACAATGAACAAATTGAACAATGTATACGCACACCAGAAAGCCTTTTATGCAACCAAGAGCAACCAATACAACTAGAAGCAAACATAACAAGTTGTGAATATTCATTATTACATTACCCTAAAGATATCGACTACAAGAGCTGCGATATTAAATACCAAGAAATGTATACGCCATATTGGGCACAGGTCAAAGAATCGCAATTATGGGTATTTTCATTGAAAGAACCTGCAGAATTAGAAATAGTATGTGGACATGGTCGAGATCACTTAACGGTTAACGCGACGGGCACGTTGAAATTACAGCCAGGATGTAAAGCTATAGCAAATAAAAATATACCAACATGGCGTTGGGAGTCAACGAGCCTCCTGACCTCGGTGGAGAAGTTTTTTATAAATGCCATCCGAATAAAAAGGTAACCGCAGTAGTTTGCATAATTTGTGAAAGTGTGTATCATAGAAGTAATTTTAATAAACTAAAAAACACCATTGCAATCAGTGATACGTTCGTAATTTGCCCAGACCATTCAGACTTGAATCTAACCTCAAAAATAAGTGATGTGGCGCTTAATGACTCGGCTAAAATTATCATAGCACAAATAAAATTAAGACAAAGAGAATCGATAAGAGAAGAATACTTAAACGACATAATTAATAAAACCAACAATGTAGATCTAAACGTGTCAAGTGAACAATCTGAACTCGAAACGCTAAAAATTGAGAATAATCTGTTGAAACAGTTGGTTACAGAAATGAAAGATAAAAACCAATTACTAAACAGTGCATTAAATAAAAAGCAAGAAGATGTACCTAATATACCAACCTACTCACAAGTAACCAGTAAAGAAATTAACAAGGAGGTTATCAAGCAGAAGAGAATACCTAAACTAATTATAAAAAAGAAGAATACTGACGACAGAAATAATCTAACATACTTAGTCTCACACTATCTAAATAAAAAGAAAACAGTACAAACAAAGAAAATAATTTTCAAAAATGACAATGAAATAATAATCGACTGTATGAATGAAAATAGTGCCATAGATGCTGAAAAAATTCTGAAAGAAAAACTATCATCAGTATGTGAAATAATGAAGGAAGAGGTCAAAAAACCAAGACTAAAAGTCGTAGGAGTGGATAATTTTGAGAAGATGAGTTTGAAAGATATGGAAGCTGACATTAATGAAAGAAATTTTAAAGATTTGAAAACCAGCTGCACCGCAATACACCATTTCGAAAATAAGAGAACAAAACAGATTAGCATCATAATTGAAGTCTCCTCAGAAATTTACAAAAGAATAAAAGATAACAAAAGAGTTTTCATTGGATATCAAAACTGTAAAGTATATGATGATATCAACATAAGGCCTTGCTACAACTGTGGAAGGTTTGGACACAGTGGACATAAATGTCACAACGACAAAGTGTGCTTAAAATGCGCGGGTTCACACAATTCAATAAACTGTGTGAAAACGACAGAGGTAAAATGTGTAAACTGCATTTTTCATAATAATAGGTACAAAACCAATTACGACATTCAACATGTGGCAAACGATAGCCAGTCTTGTCAAGTGCTCAAGAACAAAATAAGAAAATACGTGGAGTCAACTGATTACCCAGTGAGTCCTACAATAACAAGATATATCGGCAACATAGACATATCGTATAACAGAACTCAGTCGGCAACAAGGTTCGGATCGGTTTCGTCATTACTATCGTCTCCTTCTGCCAGTCAGCATAATCTAAGAAGATAACACACACATGGATAACAACATTGAAGTAATAGAAAGTATACAAAATGAAAATGTTAAGAAAGAAACTGTATTTAGAAATATCAAGGCTTTCAATAATTATCTAAAAAATAACCAAGAAAATATTCTCTATATCAATATTAGAAGTTTAAATAAAAACTTTGATAAACTACATATTTTTATAGAAAGGCTTGAGATTAAACCAGTAATGATAGTTTGCGTAGAAACCTGGAATCTAGAATATCATAATTATTTTCTATTAACAGGGTATAAAATGTATTACAATAATAGTAGAATAAATAGGTCAGATGGAGTAATGGTTTACATTGATGAAAGCCTAACGGAGAGTACTGAAATCGTACGAATAGGGAAACTCAGAGTTATAAATACATGTTTAAAATTAGATAAGGAAAAGAAAATAGAAATATCAAACGTATATAGATCTCATGACATTTCAAAAATTGATTTCATTAGTAACATTAAAGAATACCTAAAAAAGAAACGAAATACCAAAAATCATCTAATTATTGGTGACTTTAATATAGATATACTAAAACTAGACAATATTAGTCAGGAGTATTTGAATAACTTCTTAGAAAAAGGATATGTACCAGGCTTCCAAACAATAACTAGACCAGCAACATCTGATAATACAGGTTCTTGCATTGGCAATATCTTTATTAAAACTAACACAATCGAAACATACACTTGTAAAATAGAACATATGATCACAGATCACTATCCGCTACTAATAACGCTCAAAAAAATTAAAATCAGTAATTGGCACGAGAAATTAGAATGCATAGATTATAGGAAACTAGACAAAATCGCGGACAAAGAAAATTGGAATGAGATATTGTCAATGAATGATTCTAACCAAGCTGTTAATTCACTAATTGGTAAAATAAAAAACTGTACTGCCCAAGCAACAACTACTAAAAATAAAAATAAGAAACTAGAAAAAAATAAGCCAAGGTATAGCTGGATAACAAGTGCAATTATAAACTCTTGTAATAGAAAAGAACAATTATATAAAACTTGGCAACTAAACCCAAAGAATGAGACTCTAAAGAAAGAGTATAAAAATTATGAGAACATATTAAATAAAGTTGTCAAAGACGCCAAGTTAAAAAACGATTGTGCCGAGGTTGAGAAAAGCTATTCTAATCCAAGAGATCTTTGGAGAGTTATAAATAAAAAACTAGGCAAAAGCACAAAAAAAAATGCACCAATTACACAAATTATTGACCCAAATAATAAACACGGGAAAAAAACTCAAAACCCTAAAGACATAGCTAATATTATGAACACATACTATAGTAACATAGGATCAGAACTAAGTAAAAAAATCAAACAACCAATTAACGAAACAATAAGTCTACCTAAACATAACCAAATTTCGATCTTTCTGTTTCCTACAAACTACTCTGAAATAACTAAAATCATTAAAGATATGCCACTGAAGAGCGGCGGGGTGGATAACATAAATACTAAAACAATAAAAAGCTTGTCTAGACACATAACTGATATACTTGTACATATATGTAACCTATCGATCGAAAAAGCCATTTGGCCAGAAGCTTTGAAAAGTGCCGACATTATTCCAATTTACAAATCAAAAGACAAAAATTATGTTGAAAATTACAGGCCAATCTCATTAATATCAAATATTGCTAAAATCCTGGAAAAATTAATATATAACAGACTAAACAATTTTATCAGTAGTTGTGACATCATCTCAAAAAATCAGTATGGCTTTGTTAAGAATAGGGGTACAAAAGATGCAATACAATACATATCGAACATTATATATAACTGTCTAGATCAAAGTAAACCAATAGCGGTTGCTTTTCTAGATTTGGCCAAAGCTTTCGACACAGTTAACCACAATATATTACTGCAAAAATTAGAAAAATATGGGATCCGAGGCAAGGCATTAGACTTAATGACTAGTTACTTAAGTAATAGAGATCATAGAGTTAAAATACAAAATATTGTTAGCGACAAAGAAACTGTAAGTACGGGAGTGCCACAGGGCACAATACTGGGCCCTCTACTATTCATAATTTATGTTAACGACATGCTAAAAGATAATGTGATATCATATGCTGATGATACTGCGATAATTACAACGGCTGACTCCTGGACCGTCGTTGAAGTAAAAATGAATGAAGACCTAAACTGTATTTCAAGCTGGTTAGCCTTGAATAGGCTATCACTAAACATAAGCAAAACTGTATTTATAACTTTTGGAAATTATAGTAACAGTATCCCAAACAGTATAGACATCAAAATAGGCCAGGAAAAAATAAATAGAGTGAGCAACTGTAAATATTTGGGATTAATTTTCGACAGCCATATGAAATGGGAAGAACATATAAAATATATTGTTAGCAAAACCAAATATTTAACTTTTGTATTCTATAAATTATCAAAACTGTTGAACCTAGCAACATTAAGATTGATTTATTACGCGCTCTTCAACAGCGTTATAAGCTACGGAATTATAGCATGGGGAGGGGCTTACTCCAATGCTCTATTACTGTTAAAGAACCTACAGAAAAAACTGTTGAAAATCATTAATAAAAATAATTTTGTTACTCAAGGAAACCCACTTCATTTTGAGAAAATGTACGAACTTGAATCACTATTATTCCATTACGAGATTTTAAAATCAAAACATATAGCTTCAACAAGCAATACAAGAAAAAAACTTATACAAATTCCGATCAGAGAAAAAACAGTAAGTAGAAAAAACAGCTACATCAAAGCGATAGAATTATTCAATAAACTACCAAATGAATTAAAAAATTTAACAACGAAAAATAAGAAAAAGAAATTAAAAGAGTGGATTAGATCAAATTTGTAGACAAAAAGAAAAGATATTAAAAGAGTGAAATAACAGAAATAAAGGAAACGATATCACTGTATCATTAGTTTTAGGCTATTTTTCAATGTGCAATGATAAGACTGCGGTTACTAATCTCAAAAGATTAGTTTTATAGTTTTAAGATTTAGATGTAAGATAGCAATCAGTCCAGCAAACAGATAACTGTGTTTATCTCTGCTGGTATGTAAATTGCATTGCTAAAATGTAATTTATGTAACTTTACTGATAAATAAATAAATAAATAACTATCAGTTGTTTACCAATGCCGCTATGTCACCAACACGCATAGTATTTCCTCAAGTTGACTTAGGAATCCAAGAGAAATGCCCACTAATCGGTATGGTTCCGAGATTAATCGCTTTACTAAATGAAAACGTTACGTACGAATGACTTCTGTCTACTCCGTTTGGGAGTTAGAATCAGAAGCAATAATGTTACAAGAACTAGAAACAGAACAAGAACAAAAGAAAGCAAAATTACTAATGATTTCCATTGAAGCAGTAACAGCGATTGGCGTTATGTTCGGACTTGTAATAACGATACTTTGTATGAAAAACATAGTCAAAAGTATTAAAAATAACGAAGACAAAGTTTCAGTAAAGTACGGCACTCGTTTAGGCGACGTAAACGTACCGATAGAAGAAATTTTCGAACGTTTCTGCATAAACCGTCCCCCAACAATGTTAAATCCCCCTTTCTCTGCAGTACCAGTATAACAAAGGAAAGAGTGAGAAATAGAGTTAAAGACTATTACAACATTACGTTATATAAACATATTGCAAACACGAGGAGAGTAGAGGAAGTCCGTTTTGTGTTTCAGATTACAACATGGGGATTAAGACGCTTATAGCATTAATAATAATAACAATCAAGTTAAGCTCAAGTAATCGCCTAGCAGGATTTGACTGCGGAGAGCAACTGACAAACTTAACAACTATATCTCTTCTATATGTGGGAGAATGCGACATAGAGGAACCCGAATTAAATATTACTAATCAATACATACAATTATTACAAGTTAATGAATTTGCAAAGACGCATGTAATGCAATGTTCAATTAAAGTAACGCGTACCGTTACGCACTGTGGCATCGATGTGGACGTCGAAGGGCGATCGGATGACATAAATTTCGATCAATTGTATCATCGAACAGTATTAGAAGAATTTTAACAACATGTCGTACGAAGAGATTTTGAAAAAAAGAATCGATATAGCATGCGCAAAACAAAACGAACAAGAAACAGCAAAGAAGTTTTACAAACACTACGAAATGAACATCGGGCTCTTTTAAAGTTGGCCCGTGGAAATCAAAAGGAACTGTTCGAAACATCATCAGATACAGAAGAAACTGGCATTATTGGCTATATATTAGGAATAAAATTTGATATCTGCATGCACCCTGCAAATACAAAAGTCAAAGAAGCAGCTCGACACGCTTTAAAAATCGAACACCGACTTAAACAAATCAAAATACCGATAATAAAAGAATGCGACATAAAAATCAAAGAGACTGAAGAGAGAAAATCATAAATAAACGATATCATTGTTTTAATCTATAAATTATAGGAAACAAATAAAATGAAGAAGCCTACGGAAAAAACACAAGAAGATTATGACGGAGTAATACCCACTCAACACCCGGAAACATATCCTGACATAAAACAATGGGACTGCGTCACGAATCTATAGCCAATCGAAACTATTTATGCAAGATACTACTCACCAGACATCACATGTGGGGCCTGTTTTAGAGCAAGAAGCTATCTTCCATACGAAATCATCGCGCAATATACGTATTGGCATAGCACATCATATACATGTACAATAGCAACAAGAACCAACTGTCAAACTTGTGGGAAACCTTTGCTTAGATCCCAACCAATAATTAGCTGCCCACTATGCATGGATGCTTATTTTTCTCGAAAAGAAGCCGTAAATCAAATGTATTGACTAACAATAAGAATCTTAAGAGAGTAAACTTTATTTTACAGATGGAAGAGCACCATAAAGGAAAGTTGTACAAAGTAGAATACTTCCATCATAAACAAGGACCAAAGGTTTGTCTCTCATGCTACATGACAGAAGCTCCAAGGATACGAGAAATATACTATCACACCATACAATACATTGTAAAATACGATAAATTAATATACGATTGCCACAAATGTAAAACCAGTACGATAATATACGAAGCATCATCAAATAACCCATTCGAATATCTCATAGTCCTCGAAGCACTAATGGCAAGCGCCATATACAAAAGAGAAATTCTCGTAAATTTAACATCCACACCCAAGATATTCGACACAGTCACAACGACACACATCACGAGTGAAATAGACCCCTACTTTCTAAACGAGGCCTAACAATAAATAAACAACGAATGAGAAGAGAGAGAATTAAAACAAGAAAATAAACTAAAATAAACCATGGCAAATAAACCATTTCAGATGGCAGGAGTACATTGTAACAGGAGTGAACTATATTTCAACGGATCCCTTAAAACAGTACATTATTGCTCATTCTGCAAGACGCAGTACAGACCAAAATATAAAACTTTTACGGACGTAACCGAAGTATCAACCCTAATCAACTTAACAAGACTACCCAATAATGAAGAAAGAATCACCATCACCACAGAAGAACTAGAAAATTGCATACCCTTAATAGAATTAAAAGAAAAAAATTATGAAAAACAGGAAAACGAGTTAACTCCTTTGGAATTTGAAGATCTCCTAGCCATAGAAGCGGGGGAAAAACTATTAGACGACATCGTAATAAATATAACAGGAGAACCATCTAAAAATAAAGAAAGAGAAGAGATTAAAAAGAAATAACAATATTAATTATGTTACATCAATTTAATTACATTTCAGAATGTACAATGACAAGGATATCCTCCCACAAGATAATGAAATCCAAATTATAACAGAAACGCCAGAAGACAACTTCATAGATATAGAAATACTACCAGACATAGAAACACAAGGATTTCCTCTTATAGATTTCGATGTAAACGAATATTTTGAACAATTAATTCGTGACGAATTCCATTCCAATTCAGAAGAAGGATCAATTTCAACACACCCCGAGACAACTGGAGACGCTCTAGGAAAGCAATTGATCCAAACCACAACCTTGAATTTAAATCAGAATGGGCACAATTTATTGGAAACAGTAGAAAACCATATATGACAATTAACAATGGAGGGACGCATACAACGGGCAAAAACTTTAGAATTTTTCAAATACATAGAAGAGACAACAGATGACGACCCTTACGGACTAATAAATCTATTCCGTCAAAGTGGAGAATAAACTCTACCAGTACTAAAACTACATTTTTCTACACTACAGACACTACACATTAGTACGATTTTCGAGACGGTTCTACGTAAACTAAGATTCGCGTCGGACTTAGAATCATTTCAATAAAATTAACTTAGAAGTTCTTGAAATAACGAACTTAAAAGAAATCGCGCTTAAATTCGAAATCAGCTCCCACAGATTGTCTTACACCGTCTCTCGAATTAATCATCTCTCGGAATCTAAAAGGTTAAAGTTAATATTGTAAATCATCGATTTTACTTGTGATTGCGTAGCATCAAAAATTATAAAGAGCGTAAATTTCGCGAAACTGGTTAATTAATCGAATAAACTTAATTATTACAGTACGAATCGTGAGTGAAGTTAATTTCAAACCTTTATTCTGCCATCCCTCTCGTCACATAATTCGATCGTATTTCCGGCACCTTCACTAAGGACGAGCAGACGCAGTGCATGCGAAGAAGCTGAAGCAAGGACTACAAAAGGTAAGTGTCGACATAATACTCAATATAAGCTAGACAGATACACACTCTCTCTCTCTCTCACACACACACTCTCTCTCTCTCTTTCTCTCTCTCTCTGAACTTATACTGCGGATGAAACGCTAACGTCCTATTTACATCACTAAAAATCCGAATATACTAAACCCACATTCGTTCTCTCTTAAGTTATAAAAACCAATTATTACACCGAGATTTATTAAGACGCCATGACGTAATCACGTTTTATTAGAGCGATTGTGTCAAATATTAAGAGAGAGAGAGAGAGAGAGAGAGAGAGAGAGAGAGAGAGAGAGAGAGAGAGCAATTACACAACTATAATAATAAAAAAAGACAATCGAGATAAATAGAGAGAATGTTGTTAGACCGACATTAGTCATAAGCAATAATATTCCTAATAAAGTAGTTTCCCGTTCAGGCATTCTTCGCCGTTTTCTGATCGCGAGAGTGTCTAAACACCGAATCGTTCAATTCTCTCTCGAGTTTCAAATCGTCTTCGTGATTACTTTAAATATAATAACCACTAAATGATTCGTCCGTTGACAGTCATCATACTACTCAGGACGTAACACTTTTTTAAACTGAGGTCGAAAAGCCTGCTTAGTCCTTGGTACACATCATCGTTTATAACATTATACCAATACATGCGGTGACTTTTTTTTAAACAGTACCTTAACGTATTTAAGTTTTATTTATGATACATAGACTTATATTTATATATGTCTTAGTAACATTTTCACGAATTTTTCAAAAAGCGGACAAAACAGCCGACTTTAGGGCCGCTTTTTAGATCTAAAGAACGTGAAAATTGTGTATGTGTTAGAAAAAAATTATATAATTTAAAGAAATAGATGGGCATTATAGTTAAATAGCTTAGAAATTAATAGAAAATTGAATGACATCTCAGATCAGAAATTTTATGTTATCTTCATTTTGTAATATTTAAAAAATAATGTTTCAGCCTGCTTCTGTTTATTGTTTAACATACTGTCTACATTGTTATATACAAATTAAATGTAAGCATCTAGATTAATTAACCTCTAGAAGACGAGAAAATGGACATATTATAGACTTGCCCTGCAAAATGAACTTTATGTATCCAGGATATACAGACACTAATTAGGTTACTTTTCATAGGTGACTGCAACTCTTAAATCACAGCTCTCTAAAAGTTAATAATAAACAGATAAAATCAAAAAGCCTTAATATAAGTATTTAATATTCAAATGTATATCCTCGTTAATACTTCTTATAAGGTTTCGATACTAGCTTAATGCGAGCATTTTCTCTGGATCTATTGTGCACCTCGGCTGTACGCAAAGTAATACCAAATATGTCTTCGTGAAATCTGTTTTCATCCTGTAAACATTATAAAAAAATTTAACATTAAAAAAATCTACATTACATTGCATTATTAAGTATTAAAATTAAACGATGAATTTTTTATAAAAATCTCTTTATTTACGCTAGAAAATTATAAAAAACTTAATTTCTTAAAGTTATATGGTATTAATACACAATAGACAAATTATTTAATAGCGCTTATATGGATTTTAATAAATAATTTTTTATGTATATTATATTGTACTCTCCCATCCAAAACGGTTAGCCCGCGTAAAAAATATGCTCCTTGGTCTGGACCGGGGTTGAGGATTCTCATCGATAAACGTAATGCAACACTCAGGCGCTATGAACGCACGGGGAAAACAGAGCTTTCCGATGAGGTTCTTCGACTTACCAATGAGGTCGACATGCGTTCTGCTCAAGAGCTTGATTCCTTCCTTCGACAACAACTCTCGGACGCTCTTGATGACAACAGAAATATTTGGAAGGTTATGCGTCATCTCGGCCTCCTACCCCTCCTACCTGGGCGTAAGGAGGAGGAGTTTTTCGGTTTCACGCCATGTGAGCTGAATAAGTACTTCGCGGGAATATCGGCATCACTCCTCGAAAACATAGACAATGCAATGGACACTATCTTACTTAAAAGCAAGGAAGGCTTCACCTTCAGCCCAGTCAATATGAGCGACGTTGTCCTTGTTATTTCTCACTTTTCCTCGCAAGCGAGGGATGTCGATGGTCTTCCATGCTAGGTGGTCGTCAAGGCCCTCCAAATTATTGGCTAGATCATTTTTAATTTATTTAACTGCTCCTTCGCTCAGGGAATTTTCCCCCAGAAATTCATGTGTGAGGTTCATCTTCGGGGTTAGAAGGGGAACATATTAGTCCCTACCGGAGCCGTCTAGAATTGCTACGCATCGATTCCAGAAGGCTATACTTTGAGGCCATTCTATTATACAAGGTGATTCGGATCGGTGAGCCTAGGTACTTGGCCTCATTTTTCAATAAATACAAGCCGAGACCCTCCAGCAGGGGAGTTCCTTCGTATGGGAAACAGTATTATGTAATCTCAACAAAACGTATTATTTTTTTTTGCTTTAAGCAAATAAAGATTTCTCTCTCTATTATTTTCTAATATTCGTGCTTGTGTTTTAAACCTTTTTTTTGTATTATTGATTTATGGTAATCACACTGCAAACTTTTTATTATGTCTGAATACACATTGACTTACACTTCCAAAAAAACTGGTGTAAACGGCCGCTGTGTTACTGACGCCTGACTGAATATTTACCTACTCACTGATTTTTCTTCATTTTTCTCTGGATGCTTTCCAGAGTCTCTCTGGGAAGTGTCTCCACCAGAATTACTGTGGGCTCGAGGTGCCGTGATAGCCGACTGCCGTTACGTAAACCATGAAGATATTGGGGAGCGCGGCCCGTCAGAGAGAGAGAGAGAGAGAGAGAGAGAGAGAGAGAGAGAGAGAGAGAGAGAGAGAGAGAGAGAGAGAGAGAGATCGTTTTTGTCAAAAGCTTCTGTATTATGCAGACAACTTCTTGATGTTAAAAATGTTTATTTGATCAAGAACGGGAAGTCTTGAACACTAATGAGGCGTGAGGAGCTTGCTGCTGAGGCGAGGTCAGCCAGAGTCGGGGTTCGCATCCAGGGCTATTCGCTGTCAAGATTTATTATCGCATAGACACAGTCAAAGCGAATGACGCTCTTCTTCTCCTTCTCACGTAGCTTGGGATCTGGCTAACCTTACTCGCTGAGAATCCTTCACGCTGTAGCTCAGGCGGCAGCATCGCGTCTCTCTCATTCGCTTACATATAAACGAAAGTTTAGCTTCTCTGGCGCGCCAAGGACTCTGTAACGTGGTTGCTCGGGCTGGCTGGACATTGTCCTTACTTTTGATAACTTCTTGAACTTTACACATTCGAACTTGCAGAATCACGTGCTTGGTGCTTCTCTTCCCCCCTAGGCTTGACCGATAATAAAGCTTCATTGGTCGATCGAGGCGCCATGAAAAGGTATATGGCTGCTTCTCTGGCGCCAGCCCAAACCAGCAAGCTTTTTCCCTGAGCTCGACTTTTGTCGCATGCAAGTATGAACATTCTGAGCGACATCAAGTGGTTAAGATTAGAAAAATAAGGTTGATTAGAATCAAGTAGTTTATCATTGAATTTGATCAATTTTAATGAAATATTAAGTTTTTATTGAATAAGAGATATTGCAAATATTTCACTTTGATCATTGAAGTTCAGTAGTTATAACAAAGCTATCCTTACATATAATGCACTAACAATCTAAAAGTTGTAGATAGAAAAATAAATAGGAAATGATTTCATTCAAAAACTGGAATAAATTAAACTGTACAAGTTTCTGACACTGAAAGTTAGCAATCAAATTGTTATAGTTGGCGAAAAATGGATATAACGCAATTAATATAACAGATATTTATAATTATATTTCTGTAATTGTTGTTGTTTAAATAATTGTTAAACATAATTAAAAATAGTTATCTATTTTTTGAGTATCTTCTGTTCTATAAGATATTTTGTTTTTAATTTGGAACATCAAATTTTCGAACAGGTAAACTTGTTTACTTCTGCAAGATATTGATATCTTCTATCTGTCGAAATACCATGCACTTTATTTTCTGGTAATAAATAAATAAATTAATCAACATTTATTGTTCTGATTGTAGCAAAGTATAATCTAAGCTATTTGTAAAACATAATAATTCATTCAATTTTATTCAAATATCTTTTTTTTTAATCAAATTGGAATCTGTTGACGGACTAATTATGGTTCTAGTTATTCGAGTCGATTAAAACAGCTTTTAAGACAATCTGTCAACATCGCTGAAAGCAAAAATGGTTAACTTATATAACAGTGTTGGGATAAACAGTAAGTATGAATAATCTAAATAGCAAAAGTTCCGATTGATCCGGTAATATCGTTAGCGGAAAGTAGATTACGGATTTTTATGCGATTTCGAGGTCAAAATGCATTTTTGGCTCCCATTTGGCCAGGTTTACCGATATCGCAAAAAAGGTAAAAGCGCATATATATATGGGTGGTTCTCTGTCAAATCGAAGATCAAAAATTTTTTTCTTATTCAACTCACGGTAAATATATTCCAAAAACAGTGTCCAATGTACCTGCATTTTTTCAGATGTTTAAATTACTTTTTACCAAAATGGTAGTTTTACCAAAGATGTAAATTTATTAATTCATAGCTCCTCAGGAAAGCGTTTTTCGCTATAGATATAAAAATACTTTTTTTTTGTAAAATTTTTTCACCTTTCGAATAAAAATACCTTTGAAGTCATATATATATATATATATATATATATATATATATATTATATATTCCACGTCAAAAGTAACAAAGCTCTGCCCAAAATTCCTTTTGATCTAAAAATTTTTTAAAATATGGAAAATTTAACATTTTTTATGTAATTTCAATTAGTGAGGGGCGTTTTTTAAAATTTTGTTCCCAGACGGATCTACGCGTTTCCTAACCTTAAAACCTTAAAATTACTACTTTACGCAATGATCAAGCTGTCAGAAATCACAGGGGCTCAGAAAAATTCTAAGCAACCACTATTTTCATGTATTTTGAGCTGCTGAACAACAATACGACGGTATTTTTTACCGATACCTCAAACGCTCGTCCCTAACCTCAAAAAACACCCCCCAAAATTTCTTTTTCACGCAGTTGAGAGGTTTATCCTGTGATCGACGGGAGGAAAATTATTGACAGAGAGTATTTTTACGTATTTTGTACTGCTGAACACGAAATCGACCGTCTTTTTTACCGATACCTCAAGCGCTCGTCCCTAACCTCAAAAAACCATCCAAAATGTCTTTTTTACGCGGTTAAGAAATTTACATCTAGAGGAAAATCATTGACGAAGGCTATTTTTATGAATTTTGGTCCAGTGAATTTGATCACGAAGCTAAATTTTATTTTTTTACTTTTACTTCAATGCACTTAAATAATGTAACTGATTACTGCTAATATGGTTTATACTGTGCAATTTTTTTATTGATTTCTATGAAAGCTCTCTGCGTTTTACACGGTTGAGATTTATTGTACACTGATCATTGTTAAAATGAAATTGCTTAGCAGCATCCTGAACGACGTAAGCAAAATTTTCAGAATATTCCATCTCCAGAAGCCCTTCGTTCTCTGGTAAGTTGTTCTTCTGATCTTTTATATATTGAGATTGATTTTTTGCGATTAAATGATGTGGTATAAGTTTTTTTAAACTCAAAGACATTTCAGACGTAAAATCATCCACCGAAAAACTTTTCTCTTTTTAAAGTACATTTATGTGTTGACTGCCAGATACTAAAAATTAATTCTTCAATCTTATTTTCGTATAATACAGAAGATACATGTTCTTCAAATCTAATTCAATATCGCGTAATGTCCAGCATTCAGGTGCTATTGTCAAAATAGAAACTATCAATGGATCATTTGAAGGTAAAGAAGATAACTTACTTTTCAGACCATCTAACATTTGTTCTAGTTGAGCTTCTTTCGACAGACGAATTCTCTTATTTTGTGGTCTTTCATTTTCTTCCTCACACGGCTCATTTAGAGAGTTATTCGATAAATTAAAATTTACAGAAGAGTACGACTTTCTACAAGATGAACAAATCATAGCTGTTTCAAGTATATCTGAATAATCTAACAAACATTTTTTTGAAACTTTGCGAAGACCTTTACCTCTATGTCCATTAATATTAAATGGATTAATACATCTGTCAACATGAACTGCTGGAAAAGAATGCTTTGCATTAGACTCAGACATTATAAATATTTTAGATGCTTCAATTAATCATGGACAAGGATACAAAAAATACCACGTGGGAAGTAACAGCTAATAAATTCTTTAGAATCTGAAACAAAACTAAACTATAGAGAAAGATTCTGGACTACAACAGTATACAAAATAATATTATTTTAAATATACTTGATATCAAAATTTAATAAATGAGAATAATAATCTAAACTTTGATTTAAATATTTTAAAAGAATTCTATGTAAAACAACGTGTGATACAATTTTTACTAAAACTTTACCGTCAGAAAATATATCAAAGAAAAGAGTAGCGTCTGCAACGTTTACACAGTGATAGCAAGTACAACTCAATTAATATCATTAAAAATTATAAACTTAGAATAATTTTGAAAGTTTAGAATCTTTGTTGGTTGCATTGGACAGCAGATGAAGTTGTTCGGATGAGAAGGTTTTGTAACTTATATTTCCAAATAAACATACATAGCAACGAAGTATGAAAATGTCGTAATATTAAAAATTAAAATATAATTAAATATTTTGATATTTTTTACAATAAAAATTTTCATTAGCAAGTATCAAAATATTACCAAATTTTGATAGTATTAAGTATACT
>QLYP01000328.1:98249-115815 GCA_016647725.1 Nasonia giraulti
CTGTCTTTATTACAAAGCCCGCATTACTTCCTTTTTCTTAATTTTTAAGTTTTTTAATTATTACTCTTATTGCTGGAGAAGCTGGTGGATTGTGACGGAAGAAGTAAAGGGGGTTAGTCCTTTTGTAGTTTTGATGAGGTTTTTATTGAGTGCACAAAATAATGAGATGAATCGTTGCGGAGATGTTGCTTCTAGCTCGGACGAAACTTGAATGATATAGAAGCAGAGAGTAGCGACAGCGCCATCATGTCGCGAGAGCATGAGGCGGACGTATTGCGAACTAGGCGCGAGCAGTGTTATACTTCTGACACTCCCTCCCTGCGAGTGACTCTGATCATTTTATTCACTCTGAATTATGTTCGTCTTGGTTTGACATATCTAAAAGAAAGAGAAATTCTTTTACATCTGATTCAAAATTATATTATGAATACTGTGCTTATTTTAAATTAAGAATTTTGTCTCTGAAGTATTTATGTTTTTCTAAAGATAGAGGTTTTGTCATCATGTCTGCTATATTTTCTGATGTAGAAATCCATTTTACTTTGAATTTTCCTTCTGATACACATTTTTTGATATAATCTCCGTGTATGTCTGCCATGTGAGCTTTACTGCCTGATTTTTCTCTTTCCTCTAAATTCTTCTGAATATTTTCAAGATCGTCATCAAAGTTTTTCAATTTGTGCCTCCATTCTTCCACCTGAGAGCAATCTCCTGCTGACTTGTTGTCACACCAAATAGTGATAGGGTACATTGTTTTCCCAATGATACTTCTGATTGCTTTGTCTAGTGAAATTAAATCTTGGCAACAGTTACTCATTGCTAAATACTCTGACTGGCAAGTTGACAATGATATATGTGTTTGCTTGTAACTTCGCCATATAATTGGATCACCAAATAGTAATATTACATATCCTCCAGTGGAAGATGAATCGTACGAATCTCTGAAGCTGGCGTCTGACATAGCTTCTAATTCTTCTTTTTCTGCTTTGAACGTCAGTTCAACATCTGAGGTATCTCTGAGATATCTGAAAACACGTTTTACGTTTTTCCATTTTCAGTGGGGTTCAGTTGTCTCCTTGACAGATAATTTACTGAAAATGAGATATCGGGTCTGGTTGCTCCAGCTAGATAGAGTAAACTACCTATTGCTTCTCTATAGGGAGCTTGTGTTCTTATTTGATTTTCTTCATTGATTTGTTTTTCTTCTAAATCTCTGATTTCTCTGTTTCGTACTTGTCTTGTCACCATGGGTGTCTTCTGAGGTTTGCACTCTTTCATGTTGAAGCGTTCTAAGCATTTGTCAATGTAATCTGATTGTGACAATTTCAGTGTCTTTTCCTCCATGTTTCGAGCGATTTTCATACCTAGAAAAACTTTTGGTTCTCCCAAATCTTTCATCTGAAATGTGGCATTAAGTTTATACTTTATTTCGTCTAGTTTCCTCTGATCATTACCTGCTAGTAAAATATCGTCTATATATAATATCAGCACAACCATCTGATTTTGTTTTCTCCATGTGAATAAACATGGTTCATTTATGCCATTTTCTAGACCAAATTCTAATGCAACTTCTGAAAAGCGTGCGTTCCATTTCTTGGGACTGATTCTCAGTCCGTACATAGATTTTTGTAATTTACAATACAGACTTTATTTCTTCTGAAATCTGGATCACACTCTATCCCTTCAGGAATTTCCATATAGATATCTTCTTCTAAAATTCCGTTGAGAAAGGCTGTCTTAACATCCATCTGGTATGCTATCAAATTGTATTTGTTTATTATGGCTAAAGTTGCTCTGACTACTGATAGTCTTGAAACGGGTGCGTACGTTTCTTTCAGTTCGTACTCGTTTCTGTCCTTGAATCCTCTGATGACTAGTCTACCTTTGTATATAGTCTAACCATCATCTGAATTTTTCCTTTTAAATACCCATTTGGATTCGATTGTATGAACCTTCTGACCATTTCCGTTTAGTGAGGGTCTGTCGACGAAAGTCCAGACATTGTTATCTTCCATTGACTTTAGTTCTTGTTTTATGGCTTCAGTCCATCTGAGTTTATCAGCTGATTCCATGGCTTCTTTATAACTTGTTGGATCTCTGAATAATCTTGCAATAGACGCAAATATTAATTCATCATTATCTGTTTGATTTTCTCTGATTTCTTTGGGTTTCTTTAGTGTAATTAGCTTCTGATTTGTGTTTTCCGATACATGGTCTACTGTAGCTTCTCTGAGGGGTGTCCAGGTTCTTCTGTTGGTTTTGGCTTTTCTTTCTAGGCGTGGTCGTTTTTCAGGTTCTGGTTTGTTCATGGTCCTTTTATCAAAAATTTTATTCTTTGATTCATTATCATCTGGTTTTCTTTTCTCACCTCTTCTTGGGCTCTGAGGTTTGTCTTTTTCCAAGATGTTGTCTTTGTCAGTCACTAGTTCATCTGATTTTTCATTTATTTCTAAGATTTCACTGATCTCTAAGTTATCTTGTTAGTCAGGCTTATGTACATCTTTGCATACCAGTTTTTCGTTAAATCTGACATGTCTGGAAGTCAGAAATCGTTTTGACTTCGGGTGCCATAAAACATACCCTGTTTGTGAGTATCCTGCCATAATTGCTGTAATTGCATTCTCTGAAAATTTACTCTCTGAAATAGGTATTTTAACATAAGCTAAACAACCAAAGCGTCTGATTTTATCGATATGAGTATTTCCTTTTGGTGATATTCTTTTTAGGGGTATTTCTGAATTAATCTCTTTGTGTGGTGTTCTGTTGTAGACATGTATTGCAACCTCAAGTGCAAGAATCCACATCCTTTTCGGTAAATCGGAGTCTAACATGAGGGCTCTGATTTTCCATTGTAATGTCTTATTGAATCTCTCTGAAGTACCATTATGTTGTGGAGCATACGGAGGTGCAAATTCAGCTTATATTTTTTCTCATTTCATGGCTTCTGAAAATTTGCCGCCTGTAAATTCGGTTCCATTTTCTGTTCTGATATAGCATACTTTTTCGTTTTTGCCAAGAATGTGACTAAAAACGTTTCAAGACAGTCTCCAGCTTCATTCTTATGTTTGACTGAGTACGCCTTTGCGAACCTAGTGTATTCGTCTATGAATACCACAATGAATTTATTATCACCTGGATATGAGACTGGTTTTATTGGTCCCATCGTATCAGTGTGAATTCTCTGTAGTGGTCTGGTAGCTTTAGTTCTTACTTCCAAGAAAGGAAGATTTTTCATTTTTGCTAGTATACACACTTGACAGTCAAGAATTGTTTTATCGAATTTTATCTTTCTGAGTTTCTCTTCTGATTTTTGTAGTACTATTAGGTACTGTAATGAAGCATGGCAAGGTTAATATGCTAGAGCATCCCTTCGCTCAATTTCTTTTCAAGTCTCTCTGATTTATTTGTTGTGTTGTTCTTTAGAGATTCTATAATTTTATCTGAGATTTCGTCTGATATATTTTCTAAGTTTAGAATCTTCCTGTTTAGAACACTTTCATCCATGTTCGTATCTTGTATTTCATTTGAATTTAAGTTTTGTTCGTTAGTTATTTCTTGCTCTTTCTCCCTCCCAATCTCAGCAGGACTTGTCTGAATGTTTTCTGATTCGACACAGAAATTCATCAACGGAGACTATATTTGCCATACAGGAGTATGTATTGTATTTAATGTTGTGATCGTCTGATACTCTCTGATTTTCGACTTCAAATGAAATAATCCAGTTTGGTTTTTCGTAAATTCCTGTCAGGTACTCTGATCCTGACTTTTTATCGAAAATTTTGAGTATTTTGTCATCTAAATATATACTCAAACCTGCGTCTACAAAGCGTCTAAGAGATATTAAATTGTCTGAAAAATCTTGTACAGCTATTACGTTTGTTAATAAAATTTTGTTATTTTCGTCTGATGTAGGTTTCAAGTAAAGATCGCCTTTTCCATCTATAATAATATTGGCTGATTTATTCTTGTTCGCACTTCTGATTATCTCTCCTGAACTCTTTTTGAAATTACTTAGAAACAGGCTTTTATTTATAATGTGTTCCGTCGCCCCGGAATCCGCAATAAAAACTAATTTTGATGAATCATCTCTGATATTAGATTTATTGTATTTACCTGCTAGCCTTGCTTTGTTGATTTCTGCTTGTTTTTGTGTTCGGCCTGGAGTTTGGATCGTTACTTGCTTTTTGAAATTTACCCGTATGTTATTACCTCTGAATTTACCTCTGACATTATTATATCCGCCTCTACCTCTACCCCTATTACCTCTGAAGTTATTGTTTGTGTATGTGTTTTGTGTATTGTTAGAGTAATCTGACGATTTTGCATACCTGTCTTTAGGATTATCCTTGTTTGGACAAGTGTCTCCCTTGTGGTTTGCTACAGCCTGGCAATAAAAGCAGTACCATAGTCTGTATTCTGCTAAGAGGTAATCTGCAGCCTTGTGTCCTATTTTATTGCATCTGAAGCACTTAGTCATCTGATTGAAGGTTTGAGTCACTAAGTTTGCTTTAACATCTGAAGGTTTTCCGTCTGAAGTTTTATTTTGTGCTTCTATCTGCAACAAATACGTTATCATATTATCCAAGCTCATTTCAGTTCCAGTCGACTGAAGTCTCGTTATATTAGTTGGACCAAGTTCAGCATATGCGTAACAAGCTGCTTGAAAAAAAGCAGATCTTTTCTCTGCTTCTAATAGAGGGGCATCAGTATTGCAAAATTCAAATTCGTTAACAATAGTTTCGAAAGGATCACAAAAATCATTAACTGATTCTTTCTTTGACATTTTCAAACTATATAATTTACTTCTCATGGCAGAATCTGTTACATTTGTTTCTGTTCTTCTGACATCTCTGATTTTATTTAATATTTGTTTTGGGTCGTCAATCTCTAATATTCTCTTGTGATAGTATATATCTACATGATTTATGATAATGTCTCTGACTGTGGAGGTTTTCTTTTCTAATTCTGATTTGTCAGTTTCATTATCTTCCAAAATAAATAATAAATCATTTGTTTTTAAATCTGATTTTAAATAATCCAACCACTCGTTCAGAGGCATTTTTCGTGTAAGCATGTAGTTGCGTTTGATGTTTTGTGTTTCTTAAGGAAGTGTTGTTAGTACTCTGATTTATGTCTCTGACGGTAGATAATAAGATTAAGACGGTAGATAATAATAATAAGATTCGTCATCTCCATAGCTACTCTGTTGCTTTCCACTATGGACTTCTGAAGACTTATGATGGCGTTGGCTTGCTTTTCTAGGACCTCTGACTGATTGTGCATAGCTGCCTTCAAGGCTTTGATGCTATTTTCTACCATCTCCAATCTTCTGCCATACGGAGCAGGGTGATTTAGAGTAACATACTCTATTCCCTCTCTCCCTGAAGTTATAAACAAATATTCTGATTAAACATTCAACTTCTGATTTCTTACTTCTGAATTTACTTATTAATTTATTTAAAAATAAGTGTTTTTATAGGTCTATCGTCTGTCTCTGATTTATTTGTTTATATTCTAATAGAAACACTTTTACCTTGTGAGGTTGGTTGAATTTCTTCTGTGTTTTGTTTTCTCTCTATTACTCTCTGAATGATAATGGAAACAAAACTTGGTTTTTTCTGACTATAAATCTCTCTTTCTAATGTTTTTCTCTATTCTGACAATGAGCTAATTAGACACCGCACTGTCTATCCTATTTTTTGCAACTCTGAATACGGCACGTTTAAACAAAAAGCACTCCCGAGACCGAGCAAATGAGATATTTAATAATTAGATCATCTGATTAGCTTTTCACATCTAATTTCTATTTTCCTTTGTTCGGAAAAAAAACGTTACCTCTGAAATCGTAGTGATCAGTTCCTCTGACCCGAAAAAATCCGTCAAGCCTGCTGGCCCACAACCTGTTGGAGAAGCTGATGGATTGTGACGGAAGAAGTAAAGGGAAGTAAAAATACCCTGCCGGGAGAAGGTGATATCTGGTACGCGGATGGATCCAAAACTGATGAAGGCACTGGCTTCGGTTACTACTATCGCAGGGATGGAAGGGGTACCTTCTTCTCCTTAGGACGGTTTACCACGGTCTTTCGACCAGAGATTCACACCATATTAAGCTGTGCACAGAGAATCATGGAACTCGGTGCACTTGGCAGGAGAATTAGTATATGTTCAGATAGCGAGGCTGCGCTTAGGGCACTAATTGACCAGAAGACAACATCCAAGCTGGTCTGAGACTGCAAGACGATACTCAATTAACTGGCCAATAACAACAAAGTCATATTGGAATCGAGGGCAATGAGATAGACTCGCCGCTCCGGGAGCTCGAACTCTCCCAATCGGACCAGAACCTTTTACGAGCGCCGCAAGGTGCCTACTAGGAGGGGAAATTCGCAAATGCGTGGAGGACGAGAATACCAGAGAATGGCGAAATACCCAAGGATGTAGACAGACCAAAGCAGTCATGGGACGAGACACTAACATAGACTGCACCAAGTGTGCTAGCGTAGGCAACAGAAGTGACTCCAGACTCCTGTCTCAGATCATCACGGGACACATTCGTCTCAGATATTATGGTTGGAAGACGGAAAAAGATCTTTTACAGGGGTATGCAGATGATGTAAAGAGGCAAAGGAGACGCCAATTCACATCCTGACAGCATGCCCCAGATTTGTTGAGCTCAGACATCAGCACTTGGTGAATCATTTCCCAACCTACAACGACATAGAGCTGCCTTCTTGAGGGCTATTTTGACCTACTGGAGAAGTGCTGACTTACCCAAGTAGGAGAGTGTCTGTACAGAGGAAGGTACAAGGGGTTCTGCCTAAGTGCCTCCTCCGATATATATGATAATAATACTTAAGAATCACTTGATAATTACTTGATAATTATGCCAAATTCTCAAGTGACATCTCACTTGATTATCCAGTGACATTTTTCAGTAGGGATTAAATAATATTTTAGCAGGTGAAATGCGTTTTAAAAAACTGAGTCGAAGATCTGTGCTTAAAAAAAGATTAAACAAAAAATGCGCATCGGGTCCTTTATTGCAATCCCTACTCTCTAAATATATCGAACATTAAACAATTTGTAGGAAACATATTCAAGTTATATTTAGGTACACACTCTTTGCAAAGGTAATGTGGTATAGACATGCTTTATTTTTCCTGATGAAAATATCTGGCTGGATATCCATGTGGATTATCCACGTAGATATCTACGTGGATTAACATAGATTTTTAGCAGGGAACGTATTCTGAAAAAATGAATATCTGAAAAAGTCTCTGATTTTTCTCACAAACTCTAAGCTCTATCAAAAAAATGATGGATTCACCTTTGAATGTAAATACCACAAACATTTTGTTGCTCCTTTCATAATTTATTTTTACCTTAAATTAAAAAGTTGAAAATGGCTGCCAATTGCCGATACATGAAGTTTTTCACAATATCATCCTTACCTTAATTTAGAGTGCGTCACTTGACTCTTTGTGTCATTTCGAGCAAAAAATATCTCTATCACTTTTAGTCTTTTAGTCTAGAATCAATAAATTTTAAGAATTATATGGATTCATAAATAATTAAAAAACTTATTTTTCTCGAAATCTATTGACTCTAGACTAAAAGTAATAGAGTTATTTTTTGCTTAAAATGATACAAAGAGTCAAGTGGCGCACTCTAAATTGTGGTACGAATGATATTGTAAAAAACTTACAATATCATTCTTACCAAACTGCTGCTGCCCATCAGAGCCCTAGCCTGTCTTAGCCCTTTGGCATTGGTCTATTTGTCGCTCAGTTGCAAGTTGAGCCAGTCTTTCATTGCTTTGTTTATCTCGCAGGTAGAAACAGCTACTGCGCACCTTCTTGCTCGAATGCAGTCCGCGCCCCTACTTGCTAGTCTGTCTGCCTTTTCGTTGCTCACCACGCTGAAGTGTTCTGGTACACACACCAGTCTCACTGCGTTGTGTTCCGCTAGTGATTCTAGCATTTTTCTGCACCTTAGTACCTGTTTTAAGGAGATACTGACAGATACTATTCGAGCAGAAGATTACAGATCTTTGCCTTGTGCTTTTCTCTAACAGCCATTTGGCTGCTTCTGTAATGGCTCCAATTTCGGCCTGGAAAACCGTAGCATGATGGCCGAGCGAGCACACAATTTCTTTTGTGTCCCGCTTTTCCTAGGCACCTGCTCATACCCCGTTCTCATTTTATGAGCCGTCGGTAAACCACACTATACTGTTTTCGAGGAGTATGTGTAAACTCGTCTTCCATTCTTTCTTTTCTGGGATTACGATCGAGAACGGCTTGGAGAAATGAATTTTTTCTGCTATTCTGTCGCAACCTTTTTCTTCCATTAGCGGCATTACTTGTTTCAGAAGTGCCGCATCCTTGAAATCTGAACAGTTCATTGATTCCACTATTCTGCAGAACATCCTGCACGCATTTGCTCTTATTACCTTGCCTAGTGGAGAGAGTTTCAACAGTCTTCCCATAGCGACTGTAGCTGTCGTTCGCATGGATCCCGTGATTCCTCCCATAACCAATTTTTTTCTGTCTAGTGCCCTTGTGTGAGTTTTTAATTCGCATTTGTGGCCCTATACCAGTGCCCTATAAGTTAGTCTTGGTTTGATGATTTCATTATATAGTCATCTCACTTTATCCGGTTTTAGACCCCAGGTATTGCCAAAGGCCCTCCTGCAAGCCCAGAAAGTGCCTATCGCTTTCTTGCATTTATCTTTGATATGTTTCCTCCAGTTGAGAGATTCCTGGTGTCGAGCGTAACTCCCAGGTATTTGACCTCCTTTAACAATTTCAGGGGGACACCATGGAGTTGAGCCCTTCCATCGGCTTGGTCTTATACCTCTTCGTACACAGTATGACACTGACTTTGTTGGGGTTAACCCCTAGTTTTACTTTATTACACCATTCCTCCACCAGGCTCAGTGCGAACTGCATTAGACTTACTAGCACGTTTTCGTCGTCTTTTCTAATCAGGATGACGATGTCGTCTGCAAATGCCTGTGCGTTTATACCAGCCTCGTTTAGGATGCAGAGCAAGCTGTCCACCACCAGGCACCATAGTGTCGGTGACAGCACCCACCCTTGTGGACATCCCTTC
Organism: Nasonia giraulti; assembly: GCA_016647725.1. Taxonomy (NCBI): domain Eukaryota; kingdom Metazoa; phylum Arthropoda; class Insecta; order Hymenoptera; family Pteromalidae; genus Nasonia; species Nasonia giraulti. Next base: position 107,361 of record QLYP01000328.1, read on the forward strand.
CTCACCACTCCTTTGCTAGAATACGCTCCCCAGGTAGTCACTATCGTCCTAGTTCTCAGCATAAAGCTAATCCACCTAGCGACAGTTGCTAGTATTGCGTGCTCCTCCATGCCTACCAAAATCGCCTCGCCGGCCGTGTAATTGAAAGCCCCCTCGATGTCTAGGAATGCCACAAATAACCCCTATTTTTTATGCTCTTTTGAATGAAGCTAACCGCGTCCACCAAAGCTGTGTCCACTGACTTTCCTGTCTGGTAAGCATGCTGCTTGCAGTGTAGCGGCACTTCTACTAGTGATGACTCCTTGATATATCTATCAACCAGCCTTTCCAGGGTTTTGAGAAAAACGAGGTCATGCTGATTGACCTGAAGTCCTTTGCGACCGTTTTTTTTCTCTTACCTGGTTTGGGCAGAATAGCCACCCTCGCCTGATCCCATTCTTCCGGCACGTATCCTAGTGCCAGACAGGCTCGGTACAATTTCTTTAAGGCTAGGAGTAATACGTCTATACCCTGTTGCAGCAGGAATGCCATCCGGACCCGCCGCCTTGTGGGGCTCAAACATCCCTATAGCTCACCTTAACCTTGCCTTGTCTGTTACCTGTTTCGCCAGTCTCCAGTCATCTCGCGGGCCAGCAGCCGTACGGCCTTATGTCCATTCTTTGCCTAGTCCCCTATTTCTAATCTGATCGAGTCTGTCAGTGGCTTCTTTGGGTGTTACAGGAGGACTACACAGCCTGGCCGTGTCTAATAACGTGCTTCGGCTTTTGCATTATCGCTTCCAACCCTCTACTCCAGGCCGGCTGTCCCGACTCTTTCTCCGTCTTCTTGAATGGGACGATATGCGCCCTGCCGTCTCCATAGAAAGGCCTGAAGTCGAGGGCCTCCAGTGCCTTGACCTTAGTCCTTTTAAGCAGCACCTGAATAGTCGACTCCTCCTTTTTTTACCCTCGATGACCACCGTCGCCGTTTTAGTTTCGGTGACCACCCAGGAGTCTGGTGCAAGTGTAGTATTCTGCCTTTTTAAGTGCTTCACCACGACCTCCGGAGTGTGCACTCTAGGAGCGTAAATCATCTCTCCGACCAGCTTCTGGAGGTTCCCCATCCCAATAACCTTGAGTTGGGTGCCTTCCCCACACGACCATTTAGTAGCATTACTAAGTAACCACTTCTTGTCCTTTTGGTCCTTGCAGTAAAAAATCTGTGCACCTCTCTGGAACCAATTGTCCAAGAAACTTTGAAAATAGCCTCCGTCCGGGGCGTCATCAATCTCCCCCTCCAAGGCCTCCAGGACCTTCTTTGCCTATTCCTCGTCAAGGCGCTCTTCTGGGTACTTGAGAGAAACGATGGCTACCTTTAAGTCAGTGGCCAGCGCTCAGCTTTATCTCTTTGGAGCGTCTATAACCGACCTATTCTTAAGCTCCCGCTTCGGGGTGGAGCTGTCGGAGTGCTGTCTTTTGGGTGCACCTATAAGGGTCCCAGCCTGAGGCCCCCCAGGAGCGCCCTCTAGACGCTTCGTCCTTAGCTTCACCCCCGAGGCTAGCTTTCTATTTGCGTGCCTGTTTCTTTTCTTTTCTTTTTTATTTTCTGTTCCCGAGGAGGCACCGGTATTTGCCGCTGGGGTGGACCCTGCAGCTGTCCGGTGACTATCCTGGGAACTTTCACTGGTATTTACTGTCTTGACGACAGCCGTCTAGTCTTCCAAAATACCGTCTGTGAGGACTTGGTTTGAGCTGGGGAGCTCCTTTGTTGCTGGCACTTTTGCAACCGTTTTTTGTGTCTATTTCGTTTTCATTTAAAGATTAAACAGTTGTGTTAGTGTGTGTGGACCGAGCCTCACTTCTGCTTCCCGGACCAGCCAGCCCCCTCAGAAAGTCACCCACCGCGGAAATGCTGACCCCGACACCAGTGGCCTCAGCAGGGCCCCCAACGGGTTTAACAAAAATTAAATTCAAGCGATCATACAAGATTAACTAAATCACATATTTGAATCTTTGACTATAATTAAAAAAGAAAACCCGTCGTTATTCCGCGACCAAAATCCCAACTAACTGAACTAGGAACTAAGTGAGTTAAAGGATTTCCGAGCAAAATTGCTCATAATAAATCATACTTATTAATATACTAAAAAAGATAATAAGAGATTTCTTTTCTAGCAAAAAGAAAAATTCAATTTTTACATGAAAATACGCCTGCAGAGAAAAGAAAAAAATACTTACGCGCAATGATAACATGTAGGTCTCAACTTCTTGATCCATCATTTTGCCATGAGTTTTAATAATATTTTTTAGAGTTTGATATACATCTTCAGCCATTGTGCAGTCACCACATACATAAAAATGACCTTTTTCGTGCACAAGCATACCATAAATATATTCTGCTTTGTTCTGAATTAAATCTTGCACGTACGTCTATAAAAATATAAAAATATTTTATTTATATTTTGTATTTTGCAAGTTATCTTTATATTATAAATACATAATCTGTTTATACATTTTTTTGTAAGCTCTTTCAAATCATGTAATTTTTTAACGAAATATAGAATATGTCGTTCTTTAGCTAGTAAATATTTTAGACTCAGTACTTTTGACAGTGATAAATCAGAAATATATTAATATCCAATCCAATATAGCTGCTATAGGTTTGACAATCCGTTTTTCTCTATAGCTTGCAAATGTCTGACAATTATGCGTGGTACCATCTACGTGACTAACAAGGAAGGGTCCCCAGGTGTACCTTACCGATTTTGATCATTTTGTGATATGTGTAATATTCGACACGTGTTTTTTTTTTACGTGCTAACTCGTCAATTAAAGGGGTGAAAATCAACCCTGAAGTTTACCCCAAAACAACAGGTTTCTTCTAATATCTCAAATACTATTTCGAGTTTTTAAATAAAACCAATGCCAAATTCTCTATTGTAAAAAGACGCTACTGTATGCACAACTTTTACTCCGAAGGGTATCGACCCCTATTTGTTTAGGATTAAGTGTGCAAGTTTTTGCTATTTTTTTAATATAAAAATGATCAAATATAGATTTATTAAAAAATTTTACTATTATCAAGAAAATAAATTAAAGTTGATGTTCTATAAGAAAAACCTTTTCTTTATGTTTTTATCCTTGAGGTTATATTTTTATTTATTCAAAAAAAAATTCAGCGTGATTCCTTCATTTGGCTTCGAGTTCTGCCTGGACAAATTTGAGGTTTTAAGCAATTTTTGCATTTTTTGCCTATTTTCAATGATTTGTAGCTTATAAGGGATGCATTTATAACTAAAACTATCCAGATACTTTTTTTGTGAAAATTTCTGAATTTTTCAAAAAAAAAACTTTTAAAGCCCTATATGTATGTTAAGGCTACCTTATTTGTATTCTTAACCTTAAATTATGAAAATCTGAATGTTTGATCCGAACTCCGACCACCTTAATGCAGTAAAAAGATACCTTTTTATAGTAAAAAATTAGCTGTAAAGTTTTAGAGTGAGCCTGACCTTCTACTAGAAGTTATGTAGAAAACAAACATGATATAATGGCTAATAAGTGGTTTTAAATTCAAATTTGACACTTATAACCTAGTACATTACATGACTACCGATACCAACACGTGTTTCTCTTCTCTGATCGAATCCGTTTTGCAGGTGAACGGCAGTTCCACGTTCGGTTTCGCGAACGAATTGGTTATCTCGCGTGTGCATTGGTTACTTCTGGATCGCTCTCTTTATCTCTTCATCTCTTTGTCTTGTGTTTCGTCGAATAAAGGGTTATCTTATTGTACGGGTATGTATGTATCTTCTTGCGTAATAAGTGAAGTGTAGAATTAAGGATTTTGTGAAAGCGTCGGAAAATACTTGGCGCCGACACCTGGCCGCACGAGGCGTAAGGTGGTCAGGCAATCTTAGAATAGGTCTTTCGGCGTTTGCAGAATTCACGTGCGACATAAGTGTGGGATATTTTTTGTGTACGGATATCTGTTTGTTGAGGTTGCCTTTGTTCACGGCTTGTCTTAATAATGTATGCGAATCGATTAGAAGTTGTAAGAATTTAATTAGAATATAAAGTTCTGTCTGAGAATCCACGTGTTTCTATTATTCCGAACCACCCTTTCTTCTTACCGGTCTCGGGGTTGCAGCTAGCCGAGCACAAATACCACGCAATACCTTGCGCCGGAAAACAAAGAGTCGCGAGACTGACGCTCACGAGGAGCGTCTGGCGCCACCGGGTTACTTTCCAAGCCCTAGGCGAAAAATTGCACAATAACTGGGGTAGCACGAAAACCTCAGTTACAAACTGGCGCCCTATAACGTGTGCTTTGATAGAAAAGAACATCGTGATCAGTAAAATCGCTGTCTCGAGACAAAGGAAATAACCAGTGTAAGTGAAATTTGAGAGTACGTGTGTGAAAATTAATTGCGTCAAGTTAAATATCGTAGAGTAGTTGACTGGATATCTAAAATAATCTTGTACCCACATGAATTCCTGGCTTTCTAACTTAAAAATATATCTACTGGGTACCTCTTAAAAACTTATATTCCTCTCGGATATCTATTGCTAGCTACGAAAAATCTATTCTCGTACAGATGCCTATAATTACAGAAGTACCGAACTTACAAGGAAGGGTGCCCAGGTGTACCTCACCGATTTTGATCATTTTGTGATATGTTGTAGTACTCAAGAAAATATTAGACACGTGTTTTTTCTTACGTGCTAACTCGTCGATTTAAGGGGTGAAAATCACCCTTGAAGTTTACCCCCAAAAACAGGTTTTTTCTAATATCTCAAAAACTATTTAGAGTTTTTAAATAAAACCAACGTCAAATTCTTTATTATAAAAAGACGCTACTGTAGGCACAACTTTTACCCCGAAGGGTGTCAACCCCTGTTTTTTTAGGGGTAAATGTGCAATTTTTCGCTATTTTTTCAATATAAAATTGATCAAATCGGCTAGATTTGGTTGAAAATTGCACTATCTTACTACTATACTATTTTACAATGAATTATTGCAGGTTTGAAATAAATTAAAATTTTGAACTCTTGTGTAATAAATTTTATTTTGAATTTCCAATAATGATAATCATCAAAAAAGTGTTTCAGACATAAAGATTTTTTACACCATGAACATCGAACAATTGCGACATTAGAGCACCCTGCAATTTCACAAAGTATATTAGATTGTGATCTAAAAGCAAAATTTACTGGATTTTCAAAATTTTCAGGATGAACATCCTGTGTAACCACTTTTATACCATGAATATTTAAACAGATTTATGTATCTTGGAGAAGATAGTTGATTGTGCACTAAAGATTGAAGTTTAATGATATTGTTTCTTAAATGAAGATTCAATTCTTCATTCATCAATATCACGCTGTCCGAAAAGTGTCTTACATAATTTTTCCAAACCCTAAATCCAAAAACATCTACTGGTTGTATTTTGCCTGTAGTTCCTTTTGGAATTATTTTTAAAGTTATTTCTTTATTAGTAGGTTTTACTTCTTCTACGGCTGAAGGACAGTGCTCAGTCCATAAGTCTACCAAAAGTACACTTGATAAACCAACAGTCGGAAAATATACTTCTTTGAGCCATGTTTTAAAATAATCTAAAATCAGACGAATTTCAAATTTTAGTAATTTTTAATAGAATACAAATTAAAACAAAAAAATGATCACTAATAATAACACAGGATGCCTTCTGAATTCAAAATAGTATCATAATTATTCGAATACGCCTAATATGAAATAATACCTGAAGTTAATTTTCCTGATTTAGAAGCCATTGCATAAATGTTAGCTGGTCTGAACAACTCTTGTGATACAACTGGCCCAAATTCAGCAGTTTTTTCTTTTAGAACGATGAAAAGAGGGGAAAGAAGTCTACCATCACCAGATATTGTTGGTTGTATTGTATAACTATGAGTCGTAGAAGCTACAGATTGCAAAATTATAGAATTTTAAAATGAATCATCAAAGAAACTTCAAAGAAATTCATTAAAATATTTAATTTTAATAAATGTTCCGTTCATTACAATGGCCTGGACTGTGCGACGCTGTGCCTCCCAGCACAGGTGCGCAACACTCAACGCCTCGTACGCGCCAATATTTTTCGTTAATCGCGGGATTGAGCGTAATCGCCGACGTTTGGGAGAACGTGGAGAAAGGAGGAAGAAGCAATCACACAAGTTATTAAGTTGTATTGCACGTATATTTGGCCCAACCCTTCCCTACAACGTGGTGGCCGTAGCCGCCCACGCACAGTAGCCACGCAGGGCTCGCCGTCACACCTCTACTCTTATATACACGCGCGCGCCTCGGAGCTCCCGCCTCTGACGTCGCGCAGTCTGACCCGTCTGCTCTCTCTCTCTCTCTCACACACACACTCGTATTCCGGTTCGGCGCAACCCGCTTGAGTAGCTACGCGGCCGGCGCGCTCTATCTCTCCCTCTCTCTCTCTCTCCCGTACGTATAATCGCGAGCGCCGCGGCGTCGTCGGCCGAACCGACGCGGTCCCCTCTCTCTACTCTCGGGTACGCACACACGTAGCTGCGCGCCCACCGGTCCCGGCACGGCGATGCCTGAACCGACGCCGGCGTACCGATCTGCTTTCCCCCTCTCTACTTATCTCTCTCTCTCTCGCTCTCGCTCTTCTCGGAGCTCGCGCGCACAGGCTTCGCCTCGCGCGGATAACGTCGAGGTGTGCGTCCGCACCGCACACCGCTCTCTCGTCTCGCTCACTCTTTCTCACACTCCCGCGGCTTTCTCTCTCTCTCTCTCTCTCTCTCTCTCTCTCTCTCTCTTCTCTCGGCGACCTAGTGGCTCGCACCGAGAAACTCAAAAGCTCTTACCTGGTGTAGGAGAGACGAACAATAGTCTCCCGTCCCCCAATGGAAGCCTCGCTAGCCCAGGAGATGCTGGCTTCCCGTACTCTTTCTCTCCCGCTTCCTCTCTCTCTCTCTCTCTCTCTCTCTCTCTCTCTCTCTCTCTCTCTCTCTCTCTCTCTCTCTCTCTCTCTCTCTCTCTCTCTCTCTCTGAACGCTCGTCTCTGCCGAACGTTCGTCAGGGACGGGAGATTGTTCGTGCGCTGCAACGATGACAACGAGCGTGCCACCGTCATCAACACCGACGCCGAGCTGGATGATTTTTTAGCTCGGATCCTGCTCGCCATAAACATCACTCCACAATGAAGCTGCCACACATACATTTCATCCCATCACGTCCGCCATCAAGCTCATCCGCCGTGCCTTCATCGGGTTCTAAGGTATCTCTGTCTGAAGGTCTAAGGGTCTGTCATTTTAATGCGAACTCTCTCACGGGTCACATTGAGATGATCAGGCTCTTTTTATCCACTCGCTCTTTATTCCACGTAATAGCTGTTACTGAGACCTGGCTAAGCGAGAAGGTGACATCCAGCCCTTCGCTGGATGATTACCTGCTCTACAGACGAGACAGAAACAGAAACGGTGGAGATGTGGTCCTCTATATACACAAATCTCTGACGGTTAGTGTTATTTCATCATCCGACGGTGAATGGTCCGGCAAGCCAGGCAAGCCTGAATACCTCTTTTGTGAGATATCGGCCAAGGGAGTTTCTCCCATCTTCGTGGGGGTTGTGTATCGTCCACCTCATGCTCCTTTTTTCCAAGGCTCTAACTTTATTAACGAACTAACAACTCACATGCACAACTACTCCACCAAGGTTATAATGGGGGACTTTAACTCTGACCAACTATCCTCATCTGAAGATGCAAATTTCATCAGGGCCTTCATTGATGAGAACTCTCTTTCGTCCGTTCCCTATGGTGCCACGCACCATAAACAGGGTTCTGACACCTGGCTTGATCTGTGCCTAATCGACGAGCAGGATCGCCTGCAGTCATACTGGAAGACAGACGCACCTTTCATCAACGGACACGACCTTATCACGGCCACTCTCGACGTGCAGATTCCACGCTACGTACCAAATACATACTCATACATAAACTTTAAAGGAATCAGCGCTGAGAAGCTGAGAGACTTTCTTAGCGAATGTGACTGGTCATCTATCACCACTTCATCACTTGACGACTGCATATCTTTACTTAACGCTAACCTCACTAACGCCATCAACCACCTCGCTCCATTGCGGACTGTGACACCAGGACGACAACGTCACCCGTGGTACACTGCGGCTCTTCGTGACCTTGTATCCGAGAGCAATAGACTTTACAGGCGTTTCAGGGACTCCAGGCTCGAACCAGATCGACGCGTTTACAGATTAGCTAGAGACTATGCTCACAAACAAGTCGAGGAGGCCAGGCTGAATTATTACTATTCACGTCTGTCCACCTTGACCGATATTGCTGAGATCTGGAAAGAGCTGGAGAAACTTGGAATTTCTGCCACCAAGGCCCCCTTACCATCTAGATTTACCACAGACGAACTCAACACGCATTTCAGCGCGATCTCAAATGATCCGCTGGCTCCC
>QLYP01000328.1:125949-146582 GCA_016647725.1 Nasonia giraulti
GCGCGCGCATCAGAGAGAGAGAGAGAGAGAGAGAGAGAGAGAGAGAGACAGATCACACTGGCCGCGCGTCGACCGACGGGAACTGAGTCGAGCGCGTACGTGTGACGCAAGAGTGAGAAAGAGAGAGAGATAGAGAGGGAGAGAGAGAGAGAGCCGTCAACAGACTGGACCTGGGACCGAGGCCTGCCGTCTGCTGCACGAGTGCGGCTCGTGTGTGAGCGCGCCAACATAAGCCCTGTGTGGCTACATTGTGCGCAGGAGGCATCATTACCACCGCGTTGTAGGGAAGGTCTGGGCGAAATACAAGTGTAATAAACTGTTAACGATTGTGTGATTATTTTCCCTAGCGTTCTCCCAAACGTGACGATCGCGCCAAATCCTATGTTAAAGAAAAATCCTAGCGCATGCGAGGCTCTAGGTGTTGCGCACCTGTGTTGGGAGGCACAGAGTCGCAACTGGTATTGCTACTAATTTATTAATTTATAGAAAAACTGTCCATAATTTCTTTTTAAATTACCATCAAATATTAATGAACAAACAAAGTGTAATATTTGTCCTAATTCAAAATATGGTGAACATATTAAAAATGTAAAAATTATAATTTGGCATAAAATATCAATGGTTTTAAAACGTGCTTTTGAAGCAATTGATAAATGTTTTTGTGATATAAGTAAAAATGACCTTCCTTTTGCAGGGAAAGTTATTGTAACATCTGGTGACTTTAGACAAACTCTGACTATAATACAGCATACAAACAGAACAAACATCCTTGAAACACGTATAAAAAGGATTTTTTATGGTCAAATTTATAAGACAAATGAGAATCTACGAGTGAGAATCAACGCTTCAAGTGAGAATCTACGATTACAAAATCCACATAATAAATTTGAAAATTGGCTACTTGCTATAGGTAAAAACAATATAACTAAATATGAATTACAAAATAATATAAGAGAAATACCAAAACAATTTATTTGTGAAAGTGATTTAATGATAAAAATTTTTGAACATAAAATTGATCCTAATGATTCGACATTAAAAAATAAAGTGATATCGTCACCGTTAAATTCTAATATACTAAAAATAAATGAAAGAAGCTCATCTCCAGAACCGCGAGAAGCCCGCTAGTGGGACGGATCCGAACTCTGTCTGTAAGGGATCTACAAGAGGAGCACCGACAGGGACTTGGAGGGACGCCTCCATCGTTTGAGGGGAAATGCTTTCCGATGCCCGGGATCGCATCGCCACGGTGAGAGGTACGAGTCGAGACCGACTCCTCGCACCAGCGTAAGTCTCGCATGTGTTTACTGCGAAAAAGCCTGCGCGAATCGTCGCTGACCGTTGCTCGTGGCCACCGAGCTTCTCACGCCCGTATTATGCGCCGTCGCTTCGGGCGACGCGTTTTTGTATTCATGTTTATAGTTGAGCTCAATATAGTTTATCATTCTGTTGTTAACATTCCCGTGTTCTTATTCATTCTGATCCTAGCTACCCAGTTCGAGGCTTACGGGAAACCCTGTAGCCGGTGCAAGTCTGAACGCGAAAGCGAGGTAAGCATCACTCACCTCGCGTTTGTAAACGAGATTCTCTAAATTGACCGCGGAGAAAGAGGAAGGATTGCACTCTCGGTGACGCGTCGGCTATCGCATCCGACGCATTAGAAAACCCCGTTAAGTATAAACTGGTTTTTATTTACTATTAATTTTTTATTTGATGATGATATAATTAATTTAAATAATTATTTATATAAGTGACAAACTATGGTAAAAAATATATAAAATCAAATAGTTAAATGGCAATTACGTATTTCGAATAAATTTATTAAATTATTCTTTCATACAATTTATAATTTCATTGTTTTCCTAACATCATTGTTAATTTACTAGCGGTATTCTACAATACTATGAACATACTTGATAAACCCGTCGGTTGATAGTTCCTAATGTGAATTGTTTGATTTAATAAAAATTAATACCATTGTCAAATAAACTTCTTTCGAATTTAGTGAAACACAACATCATTAATAATAAAGCAGATATGAAAAAATGAAAAATTATCATTGAAAAATTATTCTTTTTATCTCACCGTAAAATTATTAAGCGACAGGTTTATCAAGTATGTTCATAGTAGTGTAGAATACCGCCATTAAATTGACAATGACGTTAGGAAAACAATGAAATTATAAATCGTATTAAAGAATTTGATAAATTTATTCCAAATACGTAATTGCCATTTAACTATTTGATTTCATATATTTTTCTACCATAGTTTGTCACTTATATAAATAATTATTTGAATGAATCATATCATCATCGAATAAAAAATTAATAGTTAATAAAAACCAGTTTATACTTGCCTCCCTTTTACCTTTCGAGGTAGGTTTATTTTAAAAATAATATATTGATTGACTAAGATATTTTTATTAATGGTACTTTACTAAAATACAAATTATGTATCAATTAGCTGTGTTATCTCCACTTATAGTAAATTACTGAAATTTAAGTTATTTATTTATTGGCTGAGTAATCGCCATTGATTATGCATAATTAAATTATAAATCATATATTGATTGAGTATAAAGTAATCGCCACTGATAATACATTATCAAAACATTAAATTTATATTGATTAGCTAAGTAATCGCCATTAATTATAAATTGTTAAAATATTACTTTGCTATTGATTGGCTGAATTATCTCTACTAATAGTACATTTCTAAAATTTAAATTACATATTGAATAACTAAGTTATCACTTAAAACTAAATATCATATGTCATATTGATAATCGTAAATAAAATGTGAATTCAACATAATTATACTGAAATTAGAAATGTAAAATATTGGCCAAATAATCGCTACAGAAATTATATTTAAAATTTTAATGTTAGACATACTTAAGGGGATGTCATCCCAAAAAACACTGTCTTTCTATTACATAAAACTTTTTGAATAAAGTTTACAAATGAAAAACTGAGTTTGTAGCGCCGTAGTGTTAAGTTTAATAAATCATTCTACCGAAGAAAACGAACGAAAGTTCGATCGAACTTTTTGTTGTTCTAAAATCTTGGAAATACAAACAGATGTTTACGAATACTTCGTCGTACTCATGCGATTGCACCGCCAACCTTAAAATCTAATTTTACATAAAACTTTTTAAATAAAGCTTGCAAATGAAAAACCGAGTCTGTAGCACCATAGTGTTAAGTTTAATGAATTGTTCTACCAAAAGAAAAATTCGATCGGACTTTCTGTTTTCCTAGAAGTTTGGAAATACAAAATACCCCGAGGCGGATTTGCGAAACTTTTGGGACGACATCCCTTAATTATTTGACGTGTCATTATTGAATATACTGTTAAATATTAGATGTACACTCAATGGTAGTTAATTCTTGTGAAACGTTTTTGAAATGCTCCAATCAGATTGACAGATTAATAAATTCTAAACAATCAAAAGCACGACTTCAAAAACGTTTCATAAGAATTAATTACCGTCAAGTATAAAAGAATATATTCAATACAGCCAACATTCTATGAAAGTAGCTATAGCTACTAGTACACAGGAATTACAAAAGCGATAGAAGCAAGCAATAAGTGGTAATAATAAAGAAAGAATCTCTAGCTCTGTTTGTCTCGGGAACGCAATCGTCGAGGCGACGTTGTAGTCAGCGGAGGTGCCTCCTTTTTAGAACCTCGCGGCCTGCCCCTGCGCTTCGGTATAACCGAAGTCGGAATTTGTGGCGCAGAGCTCGCCGTCGCTCCTGCAGACGGCGCAGGTTGAGAAATAGCTGAGTGCTCGTCCTTCTTAGGTGAAATAGGCGGTTCTGGCACTGGGTTGTCCGAATCTTTCGGATCAGGCGAGTCCTCAGGGAACTGCTCTTCGTCGCGGCATGGCTTTAAGTCACACACGGCTACCTTGCCTATATCAACTCCCTGCTCTGTCTGAAGCTTCTAGGAGTTCATCCCGATGCGATCCGTTACGGTACAGGGACCCGCGTACTTAGGGCTGAGCTTTGCAGCGATGGCTTGAGCAGCGGCGGAAAGAATGCGGTTTCTCGCCCATACCTTTTCGCCGACTTTGTACTCTATGTCGCGGTGTTTCGCGTTGTAGTACTTTTCCTGCCGTTCTTGGGCGGCTCTTGAATTTTCAAGGGCATTAGCCCGAAAATCATCTAGCATTTTCATGCGATCCTGCCAATTATTACGTGCTGCTTCTTCTAAGCTTTGCCTGGTGGCTTGCTCTATTCCTCTTCGTGTAGTGCACGGCGGCTCAGGATTTCTTCCATAATTGAGGAACGCTGGACTAGAGCGAGTCGCCTCGTGAATAGTAGTGTTGTACGCAAACGCAAATTCTGGAATGTGCTCGTTCCAAGTAGTATGTTTAGTTTCGATGAATGCGGCAATCATGGTCTTAATAGTGCGATTCAAACGCTCGGTCGGGTCGGATTTAGGCGAATAGGGAGCACTGGTGCCGTGGTACACTCCATGTGTTTCCAAAAAGTTGTCGACAAGCTTCTTTTTAAATGGAGTTCCATTATCTGACAAAAATCGATCAGGAATCCCGAATCTCAAGAAAATTCGCAGATTCAGTTCTCGCTTGATGGTTTTTTCATTCGCCTTTCTAATAGCGATGCATTCTATCCATCTCGTAAATAAATCGATGAAAATTAATACGCGTTCATGACCTCGGGGGGACTTTGGGAAAGGTCACATAGTGCCGCCCAAGGGCGTGAAACCAAGTGTTTGCCCATGAGTCCTGCGGGAGCAAGTTGCTCAACCTTGACTTGCTGGCAAATTTGGCAATTTCGTACGAAATGAGCTGTGTCTTTGTACATATTTAGTCTGGAATCTTCCGAGATGTCCGGAGACAGGCTCATCGTTGCACTCTGCAAGGATCCTCTCGCTCTGTTCACGAGGTACTACGAGCTTCCAAGCATCTTCATCTTGTCCCAGTAAGTCATCTACTGTCGGATCAGGGCGGTAATGGTAAAGCCGTCCGCCGGTGATCTTCCAAAAGGGATGCGCCGTAGGGTCTTCGACGACTTGCTTCGCTTTTTCAAGTACCAGGGGTCCTTGATAGACTCATCCACGGAGAGAGCAATTACAGCTGTCTCGCCCTCGTCGGTCTCATACATGCGAGAAAGTGCGTCGGGGACAACATTGTCCTTCCCTTTACGGTGCACAATATAGAAAACATACGACTGAAGACGCAGAGACCAACGAACTAATTTTCCATTCGGATGTTTTAAATTTTGAAGCCACACTAAGCTATGGTGATCCGTTACTACAGTGAAATGGTAACCCTCAATGTAAGGTCGGAATTTCTCGATGGACCAAATTACGCTGAGACATTCCCTCTCAGTCACCGATAGCTTTCGCTCTGTAGCAGACAAGACACGCCTCGCAAAGCAGAGCACGCGATCCTCGCTGTCAATGCGCTGCAAGAGAACGCTACCAAGCCCTGTATCGCTGGCATCACATTCAATGATGAATGGAGCGCTGAAGTCAGGCCTTGCTAAAACTGAGGCGGTCGCAATTAAAGCTTTTACTTGTTCAAAAGCTGCCCAGTGTTCATCTTTCCACTCGTATTTAACATTCTTACGGGTGAGCGCAGTGAGCGGTTCACATAGTAAGGCAAAATCTTCTAAAAATTTTCGGTACCACGAGGCCATCCCGAGAAATCTGCGCAACTGCTTTAAATTCTTGGGAGCCGGGTACTCAACAATAGGTTGAACTCGTTCTGGATCGGGGCGACAGCCCTCGCGATTCACAAGTACACCGAGATATCGCACTTTGGACATGCAAATTTTAGACTTTTTGCGATTTATTGTCAGACCAGCTTCATTTATCCGTTTCAGGATCAAAGTCAGCCACTTTATGTGATCTGAGAAAGTATCTGTCGCAATAATAATGTCGTCTAGATATGCGGAAGCATGTGGCTCCATTTCTGGGGTGATCAATCTGTCAGCCAACATCTGAAATGTAGCTGGCCCTCCTGCAAGGCCGTATGGCATCCTGACGAATTCAAACAAACCAAGTACAGGTACGGTGAAGGCTGTGATCGGGATGGATCGCTCAGTAAGAGGTATTTGTAAAAATGCTCCTGAGCAGTCCAACGCCGTTATATATCTAGCATGCTGTATTTTCCGCAGTATCATGTCCATATAAGGAAGCGGGTACGCAGCTATTTTTGACACAGCATTAACCTTACGGTAGTCGACGCAGAAGCGAAATCTGCCGTCGGACTTCCGTACCATAACCACTGGACTGGACCAATTAATTCGGGACCTCCTAATTATTCCGTCACGGAGCATCTTGTGCACTTGCTCATGCATCTCGTCCTCTAAAATTTTCGAAACAGGGTAATACCGCTTCAATTCCGAGAGAGGAGGGCGACAAAAGCTCCTCAGCACGCATAGACGAGAGAACGGTCGGTATCTCCACATCTGTGCCTTGGAGCAGTAGCTTATTTGCTACTAGGTCAAGCATCGCCGAAAATGCGCGAACGAAGTCTGCACCCAAGGTGCATTCAGTATTGACTTCGTTCAAAATAAGAACATCGATTGAATGAGTTATCCCTCCTACAGTGAAGGGCAATCTGACGCTATCCACTGTGGGGACGTAATGACCGACGACTGCTCTAGCCCCGGGGCCTACATGAGGTCGTACTCGCAAATTTAATGAAGCAGCGAGCGATATGCCTATGGGGCCGAGGACTGTGCGCGAGGCTCCAGTGTCGTAGAGTCCTCTTAATTTGTATTGGCCAACCTCTACGGCTAACCACCACCGTGGGTACTTCTCTACTAAAGCGCTAGCTACAGTACCTCCATCGCAAGACGCCTCCACATCGGTCGAGCTACTCGTGGCTAGCGATGAGTCACTCGCCGTGCCGTGTAGTGTTTGCGCTACTTCTGTTACGCTCTTAGTGTTGAAGATCCGCGGATCCTCTAGAGCGGTAGGGACCTTGTCTACTCGCTCTCTTTCTCATTTTTTGACAATTCTTTTGCACACTCTGCGGCTATCTCGTAGCGGTATGAGTAGTGGGAATTCGGTAATAGGAGAGAGAGAGAGAGAGAGAGAGAGAGAGAGAGAGAGAGATAGAGAGAGCGAGCGGGCGGACTAATCCTTCAGGTGCGCGCTCAGATAGCTCTCGGCTCTAAAATCGTAAACACGCGATATTCACGACTTCGCTCGTCGAGTTTAACTAGCCGGTGCTGTGCCAGTGTATACAGTGTGTGAGTGTAACGCGGAATCCGGGTATCCTGATCCCCCTGCCTAGCGGTCCAGTGTAGCGTTCGAGTTTTTGCAGTCTGTCCGGGATCAGGAGCGTCGTCGACGAGATTGAGAAGGTTTGTGAGACGCGCAGTTCATGAGATTGAGTAAACGCAAGAGTGTATCATCCGTTTGAGGGTGATTCGGCGCGCGCGACCTTCTCGCGATAATCGCGTATACGGATACGATTATCCCAGCGTCGCGGCGAGTCGCAAAGTTGTTGGCGACTCGCGTATTATTTTATGTTTATAAAATCACGTTTTTGATGCGCTAGTAAAATAAACCTAGATTTATTATTTTACGTGCTTTTTGTTATTTCTCAACCTCGCTCGTTTACTTCCGATTACTGTTCCTTCCTACGATTACCGCCGCCTTCGCAGGCGTTACTCAAGTCAAAGTAACGCAGTTGAGCAGCCGTGCACGCACCAGGCGATGCGTAGACCCAGAAAAATAAGAAGCGGCTTTGATAGCTGCGTGCAACGTAGGTGTTTAAAGGGCGTAGAGGAGTCCTCCGCCGCATCGAGGGAGCGTGATTCAGTCGTAAAGACCATAGCGTGACCTTGATTATATGGTCGTCGGAACAGCTTTATCTCCAATGTCAGCCGTGTGTGGGATTCCCATCGACTAAACCCATACCCTCTACGGCCAGGTGAAAAAAAACACCCAGCCGTAAAAAGGGACGCCCTCTTTGCCTTTATCGACCCTCGGTAAAGGTGCCTAGCTCCATCTTCTATGCCCCTGAACCCCGCGGTACTGCCGTCAAGCAATGCTTCGCGGGGGGAGTGGGGGGCGAAAGGCTTTTGCCCGCTTCTGGTTGATGTGGTCGCCATTACTATAGTCATCCTTCATATTCTGCGTCGCACATACACACGTACGTACTCAGCCTCTTCGTCTACTTCTGTCTTCTTCGTCTTTCCTGACTTTCTTGAGAATGTCTGCTGCATAGTTGCTGACTGCACGCGCCACTCTTAGTCCACTTTGCCTATACACGGTAGTCAACTTTCGTGCATATGATCTCACCCGCATCGCATCTGCCCATACTGGGGCTCCATATAACATAATCGATGTGGTTACACTTGCTAAGAGTAACCTACGCTTCTGAGTTGTCCCTCCTAC
Organism: Nasonia giraulti; assembly: GCA_016647725.1. NCBI lineage: Eukaryota > Metazoa > Arthropoda > Insecta > Hymenoptera > Pteromalidae > Nasonia > Nasonia giraulti. The sequence continues at coordinate 134,335 of QLYP01000328.1, forward strand.
ATTTGGCATCAATCGTGATAGAGCAGCGCCAACTTTTGCTGCTTTATCACTGACTACTTCCAGATGCTGTAAAACTTAGTCTGGCATCGATGGTGATGCCCAAGTATTTAACAGCTAGTTGAAAAACGATCTCATGTCCAACCACCGTCAGTGTGATTTCCTCCATCTTCTTTCTACTGGAAATGAAAATTACTTCCGTTTTTTGACTGGCTTATTCCAGACCCGTCTCTGTTAGCCATTCGTGTATTATACGGGTTGACTCTTCAGCTATGTTTATCACCTCTTCTTTATGTTTCGCTACTACCACTACTGTTAACTCGTCAGCGAATCCCACGACTGTTGCTCCTTCAGGTAATTGTAGCTTTAGTACCCTGTCGTACATGATGTTTCAAGTCGGTGGGCCAAGTACTGACCCTTGGGGGACGCCTCCTGTAACTTTATAGGACTTGGTACCGTCCCCAGTGTCATATAATAAGATTCTGTCCTTCAAGTAGTCGGACATCATCCTTCTTATATATAAGGGCACATCCTGCCTCCGGAGTGCCTCGTGTGTTTCACTCTATCTGGCTGAATTGAATGCATTTATGACATCCAATGTAACTATAGCTCAATACTTCTTTTTTCCTTCCTTCCATCTTTTCCCCTCTATCTATAGGATCTTACCTGGGGTATCCAGCATAAAGAGCGGTCTGTATGATGAGGACTCTTGGGGTAGTTTATTTCCCTTTGACAGAAGCACTAGTCGCTGTTTCTTCTAGTTTGTAGGGAATGTTCCCTCTAGACATGTATTGTACAGGTCTACGAAGAATTCTGGATGAGCATGAATGGCATGCTTCAATGCAATATTTGTAATGCCATCCGGCCCTGAGGCCTTGTATTTTCCTACCCTTCTGCAGGCGGCTAACAATTACTCAATCGTGATCGGAGGGATAGCCTCTTCATTCACACCTCTTTCGATGACACTTGGCTATTCCAGTTGACTGGGAAACAGTGTGGTTACTACCCGGTGCAATAGTTCCGGGCACTTTGGCGAAGGCACGTAGCTTCCTTTAATCTTCCTCATTACTATTTTATACGGTAGACCCCAAGGGTCTTGTTCGACCTCGTCCTGTAATTCCTTAAGGCACTGTCGTTTGTTTTCGCGGATTTTCTTCTTCCTATACCAGTTTTATAGTATTTCTTCCTCGCCCGTTGTTCTCGTCTTCTGGTCCAGTGGCACTCGCTACGTGCACTCGCAATCTCTTTATCCCACCAGTATACTGGTGGTCGTCTACTGTATGTCACTCTTTGAGGCATAGCAGCGTCACATGCTTGGGTGATGTTTACCTGCTCCGTCTTGCTGTTCGCTGTTTCATACAGTTGCATTTCTTCTAGTGCTAAGAGGAACCTCTCCTTATCATAATCCTTCATTTTTCAACTTACTCTATTGGTCGTTGTACTTGCGCTGGGTCCCTGCCGACAATAGACCCTGCGTCTCCTCTTCTAAATGTGTAGGTGCATCCTTGGTTAACTATGACCAAATCCAGGAGAGCGATTGCTTCTAGGAGTATTTCACCTCTGTGATTAGTCCTTATGCTGCCCCACTTCACAGCCCACGCATTGAAGTCGCCTGCAATCAGTACCATTTTCCTCCCTACTGCGTCTTGTATGAGCTGATCTAGCAGTTGTTCGAACTGCTCGATTGGAGCGTTAGGTGAAGCGTAGCAGCTGTAAACAGTAACACCTTTGCCCGTATAAATCCTTCTTCACGGGTCTTCATTTTTCCATAGATAGCAACGTTTCCACATGCCCAGATCGCTGCTTTACACGTAGTGTTCATTTCCCACGATGGTTCGTCTAGATCCTTATATTGTTCGCACACAATAGCTACGTCTACCTCTTTCTCGCGGACATACTGGTTGAATAGGTCCTGTGCAGTCTCACAGTGGTTTAGATTTAAACGCACTGTCTTCATTTTCGTTGGTTCTTCAGTTCTTTTAATGCAGCTTGGTAGGCTGGGCATGTATAGCTGCCAGCTGCATGGTTACTCTTTAATTCTTCATCCTTTTCCCGGCAGAGAATGCAACTTAGCTCGTTTGTGCAACTTTTCGCTGTATGTCCTTCCGTTCCGTACTATCGTATCGGAGCCCAACCACAATTCTCTTCGTGTTGGAGTTGTTTAAGCCATAGACTGTAGACAATAAAAAGCTTTTTGATATTTTCTCGATTCCTTGGAGCCAACCTCCGCCATGACGATTTTTTTCTTCCTCGCAGCGATCTGCTCGTTTTTGAACTTGCGCTTGAGCATTGCCTGTGCCATGTTTTATACTCTGCAGATGTGGATAAAAACAAATATCTGAGTAGGCGGCTGAGTATTACCCTGGACAAAGACCGCCAAGGACGAAAGTAGCGGGAAAGCCGGAAGGAAAGTGGCGCGTATAAACTGATGAGACGCTCGCGCTTCGAGGATTGGTAGGCTATTGGTGTATAGTGCGTAGGTGGGGAGCGCTCTTCGGGGGGCTCTGCGGACCGAAGCAGGCATGCTTGCGTGCAGGCGCGATATCTGTATACAGTAAACTGTTGCTCGTAAAGTAATCAGGGCCTCTACCTTTTTACGAGGGAGTAAAAGAATAAAAGAAAACAGGATAGGGACCTGCTCTGCTACGGTCTCCGGATGGTGATGTCGGCTACATGCTGTTTAGCCGGATGACCCTCCCCCGCATAAACAGAGTCCCTTTAGAGGCCTCGCGGAAAATGTGCTATGGGCGATTTTTTAAGGAGGTGGGAAAAGTGGAGAAAGCTTCTGTATTGATGGCGAACTGAAAGGAAAAGATCTAGAGGGTCATTCTGCTTTCCCTCGCTGGAGAAGTCGAACTGAGTTATGTTGAACTTTTGTGATAACCGAAAGCTCAGTTTTTACTTTGAGCATATTTACTGCGTGTGTGCTTGTGTCTCCGTGCTATGGGCCTACCAGAGTTCTACACTCTACCTGAAGCTGCTTTACCTATAGCTAAACCTGCACTCCCCGTATCTACCGTATCTGCTCCAGATTTTGACGTGGAGGCGGATGCTGCTCTCAACAAGGCCATCGAGTATTTCGAGGGGTTATTGGAAGATGGAAGGCCTCTGTGGGATTAACATTTAAAATTATAAAAGTGTAATCCAGCAAGTGTGTGTATGCTACGTTCTCTATAAGTTGAGAAAAAAGTTAAAATATCCGACAGTTTTTGTGAGATAATAAGTTAAAATAAAAACAATGGTTCGTGAGAGAAAATTCTGTAGCGTATACGCACGCCTTAAAGAATCCAGAGTGCGCGAGCGATATTCGGTATCGTATATACGCACGATACCGTTCATCAGCCCAACGGCGGCACGTCAAACCTTTATAAGGTTAATTCTGACGCTGACACCATGCCTGTTAGGGGCCACATACGTAAATTGGAATTATAAAAGTGAGGCTGTAATTCCGTCGGGGAGTGCGAACGTTGTTTTAGCCGCGTACACTACGGCTCAAGCGCGTCTAAAATTGTAAAACTATTTAGAATTTTTAGGTGAAAAAGTACTGTATTATGATAGACAGACTTGGTTATTTATAGGTCGTCGGAAGGCGAGATCGATCTTCCTACAGGGGAGTTTTTAGATGACCTGACGGATGAGCTTGAGGTGTATGGCGTCGGCTCATACATAGAAAAATTCGTTTCTGGCGGTCCTAAATTTTACACGTACCGAGTGTGCTCCCCCAGCGGTAAGCATCACGAGGTTTTTAAGGTGAAGGCTGTTAGACTAAATTATGAAAACTCGAATAAGATCAATTTCGACTCGATAGTCGAGTTGATGGAAAAAAACGAGTTAGAATCTCAGTGTGATATAGAGGCTGGAGAGAGCAGTATTACGCTACAAAACTCTATGATTAGACGCACCGAAAAACATGAGGTAGTTACGTGTCGGGATTGTGAAACGTGTAGACTCGTTTTAAAAAATCGATTCCTCACCCGCACTCGCTCGGTACTGTACGGTTATAAAAAATGAATCTTTTTATTTTTAGATGTAATTCGTCAACGCGGCCTTTGGGGGGTCATACGAGATGTATGTTGCGTCGACACTAGTTGTAACTTTACAGGTTGTCATTACTTTCCCGAGTATAAGAACTTGTTGGAAGGTCTGGCGTGGCATAGGATCATTCATATGCTGATCAATTTTAAGATAACTGGTGATAATAAAGCGTTTGGTTTTTATTTTAAACATATCCATAGTTATGTGAAGCGAATTAATTTAAAAATAACATCAAATTTAAAAGGGCGTTTTTACAAAAGTATTTGTCTAGTGTGCGGTAAGATAAGATGTACCAGTAGTAGTTGCGTGCGCCCCTCGAGGGTAAACTACCGTATAGACTGTATAAGCATCGTGGATGCGCCTATAAGATTAGTATTGGAGATGATCAAAACTAGCGATATTGAATACATACAATTTGGAGGAGCGAATCAGAAGAACGGGCGTAAGCGTTTAGGTTTTAAAACTGGTGATAGTCGTTGCCCGATTCATTATGATGTGAAAAAAATTAGGTATCGCTGTCATCATTGTACTAAATACCATGCAAATTAAAAAAAATTTCGATATTCACGCGGGTGTGTGTGTGTGTGTTACGCGTTTGCGTTTCTTTAAAAAATATATTGTAAAATTTTTGTAGTTTTGTAAGGAAAATTTTATATACATTATCTCTAGAAATATATATGAAAATTTTTGTAATTTTGTAAGGGAAATTTTATATTCATTACTTTTAAAAAATATATTGTAAAATTTTTGTGATTTTGTAAGGAAAATTTTATATGCATTATATAGATAAATAAAAACAAATTTAAACTGATGTAGTTTTATTTAATAAAGAAAAAATCTTACACCTATCCCTCATTTCATGTACTTATAATTATTGCGTTATTATTTACATTTATTATTGTTAATTATTTACATTTATCTTCCGGCCATATAGAGTGATTAAATCCAGTAACATCAGAGGTCGCCTCGTTATACGCGACTAAAAGTGTATTAACGTGCACGACTGAATTATTTCTTGCTATACTTGAAAGAAAGATATAGAAAATGTTTAGCGCTAAACCATGTTTTATGAACTGGCAGCTGAGTAAATAACCTTCCGTCACGTTTTTAAATAATCTGTACGCGTTCCTCGACCACTGAGCACCACGCACAGACGAAGGTATGATGTTGCCTAATCCACATAAAATCACTCGAGGTGGTAGTCTAAAGAAGCGGAGCTCGAGTCTGAAAATGCCATCCTTCTCTTGATCTAATGTAATTTTTATAAATTCGTCTGTGTCAATTGCTATTCACCTCTTAGGCTTTTCCGTTGAAAGGCAACGAATCCATTTTTCCATTCGTAAAACAGTAATCATTGTTTTAGGCTAAAAGTTTAAAAAAAAATCTAGAATTTAAAAACATACCTGCAAGTTTTGTAAAGTTAATTTCTAAAACGACATTTCGTCGTTTAGATGAATTTTAAAATCTTTAATCTTATCACAATGCTGGTAAAGAGGTGCAAACTGGTCAAATGTGCTCATCTCTTTTTCTAATTCCGAATAAAAACCTACTAGTTGTACGTAAAAAGACGATGGACTGTTATAAAATGTAATGCGTACGTATTTTGTTGTATTTTCAAGGTAAATAGAGTCACGGAACACTGCACTTGCTAGAGAGACCGACGCCATGTCGTCAACGCTTAGGTCTCCAGATGAGAGGGCTAACTACTGCTTACACCGAAAATGACTGGTGGCTTTACGAGCGTCGTCCCCTTAAACATGTAAAGCATACGAATGGTGCGTGGTCACGCGCTTGTACATCGTTGAAGACAGAGGTTTTTGAAGGACTTTACTCCGTAGCGAATGGCTGGCGCCCCCAGCGTAAAGGAGACAAGCCCCACGGGCCGCATGCCCCGGCGCTGAGTAACCGTGCTCCGACCGCCGCCTACCGGGAAAAAGGCTAACCCTCGACCATCGCCGCGAGGAAAAGACTAAGCCGACCGCCGGGGCCCGCGCTGTGATTGGCTAATCCCCGACACCCGCCGCCACCGCCGCCGCCGCCGGGATTGTATTAGAAATTGATTTAGTGGTTATCCGGCTGCTATGTTTGTGAGTATAACACTAGCTCTATAGAAATGGACACACGCTGGACTCATCCGTGGGCTTGCTAAGCGTGCGGACCGACCGCCTGCGGAAAAACTCAGTTTATAAAAAGAGTTTTTGAGTGTAAGCGAGCAGACTTCGGCCCGCCGGAGACTCTATGCCGGAGACAGCATCTAGCTAGACAAGTCTACCCTGAGGACCCAAAGTTTGTGCAAGAGGCGTACCAGGACGCAATGGCTAATCCTCACGGATACCTTCTGATAGACTGCAAGCAGAGTACGGCTAATAAGTTTAGATTCCGCGCGTGTATATTTTCCGACGACGAGTTTTCGTACGTGTACTTGCCGAAATATTCTCAATCAGCCTACACGCATACAATTTAAATCAATTTGCCATCTAATACCTTCCTCAGTCAGTGGCGCACCATGAAAGCGAACGCATCTACGTCAAGAAGGGTGGGGGACAAGCTCGCCCAAAACTCGGCAAAGTACCAATCGAGAAAAAATACGTTGCGCTTTTAAACGCTCTGATTCGTTCGAGTACGGAACAGCGGGCAGCACTCTTACTCGCAGCAGAGAAAAAATTAATAAAGTACATCTGCGAGTGCGCGCTCAACGTATTGCAAGGAGTAGTTCCTCCGAAGGAAAGTGAATAACCTAAATTGAAAAAAAACAAGACAGTGCTGCAAAAATTAGCTTTAAAAAACAGCCATAAAAACTCTTGGAAAAATAAAGCACGTTTTATAGTTCAAAAATGTGGAAGTTTTTTACCATTTCTATTGCAATCGATAATTGAACTTTTGAAAACCGTGTTTAAAAAAAATGGAGAGAGCGAAAAAAAATGGTATTAATACCGAATGAGCAGCTTGATAGAATTCAAAGGCCTCTGCCAGTCCATCAGAGTGTAAACGTTCCGGTTCAGCCGACAGCACAGCCAGCGCTCTCAACAAAACCTACACTCTAATCTGCACAGACAATAAGTGATAACTTGAGTCATCTTGATAACGAGTTGAATAAGATTTTCTAGTTCCGCACGTTTGCAAACGAAAAGGAGAAATTAAAAGAATATCTGACCGTATTGCGCAAGTATTTATTCTTCGTCGAGGAGAATCGCCGTCCGACTACTCTAAATAACAGTGAGAGCGAGAAAAAAGATGCTGTAGGAATGAAAAATCATGTAATACTGGAAAGTGTTCCAAAACTATATCGCTTAAAGGCTCTTTCACTGCTGAATCATCTAAAAGCAAACTCAAATCGCATCAAGTGGGGTGTAAATGGCGTAGTATTTATCGACAGTTTAAAGATCAAAGATTCCAATATCATCGATTTAATCAACGACGCACTCCAACATCGAAAAAAAGTTTACGCGACAGGAAAAAAAGAATTTGCAGCGCTACTTCAATATATTTAAACTCCGAGAGAGTACGTGGGGAACAGCGAATTTTTCAACATAAGTACGAGTACACCTAAGAAACATCAAAAAATTCTTGAACAGCAGGTGCTTAAGGACACGAACAATACTGGCGAGTCACTTTTTGATATAGATAATACAGCTTCATTCGAGAATGATGAAACTGTTTTAGTGCAAACAAAAGTTTTAATTCGAGCGGAAAAAGAAAAGCCGGCGGACAAACTTCGACACCTATGCTTTCAAAATGGATGACTCTCAGACGATAACGAGCAAACTAGAGAGACAATATTTCGACACGAAGCATTAGGCGGGGTTTTCTGGCGCTCGGAATTTAATCAGGATAAACGATAAAAAAATTAAAACATCAGACATCAAAAGCTGGCTAACTAGGCATGACGCATACACTCTACATAAAGCTATTTGACGAAAATTTCCTCGACTATACTGTAACGTCAGCGGTATAGATCACGTTTGGGAGGCAGATCTCATTCAGTTATCACCAATAAAAGATTACAACGACGGAAACTCCTATCTACTAGTTGTGTATTATCGAAATTCGTTTGGGTGCAACCTTTACGCGACAAGACAAACCAGGAGGTGATCAAAGCGTCTAAAAAAATCCTCGATCTCTCAAAAAGTCTCACGTTGCAGACAGACCGAGGAAAATAATTTCTTGGTCGCGCTCTACAGAAAGTTTTAAAAGAAAGAGATATAGAATTTCGAGTCGTTCGTAATCCGGACGTTAAGGCTGCTGTTGTCGAGCGCTTTAATAGAACTTTAAAAGAACGCATGTACAGATACTTTACCTATACAAACTTTAAACGATACGTAGATGTTTTACAAAATCTAGTTGCTGTCTACAACAAAACGCCTCATACTACTATAAAGATGCCACCAGCAGCTGTCACAATATATAATGCGCACATTGCTAGAAAAAATTTAGTAGCACGTGCGCAGCAGAGGCAGCCTGTACGGCGTAAAGCAGTATACAAGAAAGGCATGTTTGTGCATATCAGCAAAGAAAAAAATATTTTTGAGAAAGGTACTGAAAAATCGTGGAGCGACGAAATTTTTAAAATTACAAAAGTTGTACAAAGACAAGATCTTTTTATTTACGAATTGAGCGATCTCCAGAACGAGCCAATAGAAGGTTTTTTCTATCCTGAAGAACTCTCGGTAATGCATAAAGAACGTGTTGAACAGCAAGAATTTCACATCGATAAAATAATACGCAGTAAAGGGAAAGGTTCTAAAAAACAATATCTAGTAAGCTGGGTTGGCTATCCTGAAAAATTTAATTCCTGGGTCCCTGCTTCAGATTTAAAGCCTATTTGAAAAAAGATGAATCACAATGAATTCAGCATAATTCTTCCAAGTAATAGCAGTAAAAAATAGTTTCCAAACAACACTACAACAAATTACTCGATGCGTCTACCACGAGAAGTAGAGTTGTACGACAAGTGGGCTGTAGGTATCTCGGAAATTCATATTCCCTGTACTACTCTACATCTACGACGAGAGGATACTCTACTAGCAGACGACAGAACAAAATCTTAAGAGCTGCATTTTCAATACGGCACTTATAACTCTATTGGCAGTCTGATCAAGGCGATCAACGGGTCACTGGTTCATTTAAACAGTAAAAAGGCTATCTGTCAGAAATTACTTTACGATGAGAAAGGCGGTTTTGTAAGTATTGGCTTTCTTAGTAAGGATGGCAGCGTAAGAATGTGCAGATCGCCTGCACTTTTAGAGTCTGTAAAATGTATTCTAGGCTTCGAAGAAGGGGTGGTACCAGTTATCGAGCCACGAATTGTCGGCGATACTCATGCTCCTCTGCTACGTATTGTTAATATAGAAGTCAAGCAGTTCAACTTTGGTAGTACAATAGTGAGAAAATTCTCTCCTATGAATTACTTTCCGCTTCTCACCAACAAATTTCAGACAATCGATATCGATATAAGAGACCAGTTTGGGCAACCGATACCATTCGAGTTTGGGACGTTGACCGTTACACTAAACTTTAAGAAGGAGTTTTGAATCATGAATTTCCACGACGGATATTATCAGAGTGGCAGCGGAGGTCGCGGAGTAAACATCGTGTACGTGGGATCTCACCGCATCCAAGGGCACGGACTTGGCTCGTGGTTCTCTGGTATATTTCATAGTGCCCTTCCCTACATTACCAAAGGCGCTCGAGCTATCGGCAAGGAAGCTTTGAGGGCTGGTGTCAACATTCTCGACGATGTAAGCGACATTCACATGTCCTTCAAGGAATTCTTTCATAACAGGCACAACAAGTCGGGCCATAACCTAAAACGTAAAGCTACATAAAAACTTCATAACATCATGGAAGGCTCAGGATATAAAGCTATGCCACGTAAGTGTATAGCACAGTTCCCTCTTGAGCTTCAGGACGGACGGGTCGCCGCGGCTAAGACTCGGAGGCGGCGTAAACCCAGAAAGCCCAAGAAGAAGACCACTAGTCGATCAAGAAGGAAGAGGAAGATTATAAGAAAAATTAAGAAGAGTGCCCGAAAAGTAAAGCGGAAGAATAGTGGCAAGAAGAAAGCTAGAAAATCTCGCGTGACCGATATATTTAACTAAGTGTAGAATGTCTTTTCTGCACAGTCATTCTGAAGCCTGTCTCAAGAAGGAGCTTCAATTATTCGCTTTACCCCCTACACAGACTGCTATAGATTCGAGTAGATGGGTATCGTCGTTGAGCGACGAAAGTCCGATAGAGTTGTGCATAAATTCGCAGAACGAAGATTACTTAGACCTTGCACATACAATGCTGAAAATGAGTGTACAAGTACTACCAGCTACGGAAGAAAACAAAAGATCTAGTGGCTCCTGTCAACAACTTTCTACACTCAATGTTCAATCAAGTCGACGTATATTTCAACCAGAAACTAGTATCACCTCCAAATAACGCGTATCCTTACAGAGAATATCTCGAAACTCTGCTAAACTACGGCCCTGCAGCTAAAAGCTCGCATCTTACGACAGCGCTCTGGGATGCTGACACCGCAGGTGCTATGGACGGTCAGCCTAGGACCACTAAAAATAAAGCGCTTGTCAGGAGAATGACATATATGTGGCTAATCAAAATAGATTTATTCTAAACGGCGTAGAGGTACGCCTACGTCTTGTTCGCTCCAAGGACGCATTCTGTCTTATGGATTTAGCCCCAGACGGTGGATGCTCAGTACATATAACAGAGGCAACTCTGCTGGTTAGATGTGTTAAAGTCAGTTCAGCAGTGTTAATCGCTCACTCCAGAACGCTCGCTACTACAACAGCCAAATATACTCTCACAAAGGTCGAAATAGAGACTTTCACAATAAATAGCGGTATTCTCGGCGATACTCTGGAAAATGTAATACTCGGCCAACTACCTAAAAGAATCATCCTAGGATTTGTGGATAACAAAGCCTTTAACGGCGACAGAAAACTAAACCCATTTAACTTTCAAAATTATAGTATAAACTATTTATCTTTATAGCATAGTGTGGCTATGAAGATACGCACGCTCGTAATAAACAGCTTGCCATTCACTTTTGATGCATGGAAACAGGTCTTTTTCATGAACGTGTTGAGAAAAATATTGTTTTAATATATCTATATATATATTTGATACATAATCCAAAAGTTTGCCGACCCCTCTGTTTTTTTATTATAGAATACAAACACTGCCGTCAATTTTTTTAAAGAAATTCACGCATGTTTACATGTGATCTAACTAACCTAACCATCAAAACAACGTTCATTAGATAGGTCGCTAGCGCACCACATACGTACATTTTATAAAAACACTTGATTTGAACTTTTAACACTCCAAGAAGTATTTTCTAGAAGTTTTGAATGAACTTAAATTTTTACTATTACAAAGCTTCCGTTAGGAAGAAGCAAACAAATTAATTAATTACGTCTTTTTTTTTAATTGTTTTCACAGCTTCCAATCTATCTGGACCAAATCTTGAAAATGTTTTTTTTTTGTATGAATATATATTTTTATCATATGCACCTGTCTATACCAATCAATAGTTTTTCGTTTATAAAATACACCAAGTTTTATAAATAAATGCAAAATAAAAATCCGGACGGTTGGACGGACATTTTTCAAGTTCTTTCACTGCTGAAAACTATTTGAAATTTGATACATATATTTTTTTCTGTTACTTTAATGATTCAAGTTCAAAGAATATTTCTACTGTAAAATAGATTTAATTTTTCTTCTTTTTTTACGAGTTTTGGAGGGTTGTTACAAAATTGACCAAACATAAAATTTTAATATAGTGTAGAAGTGTAGATTAGGTGACTTCTGACAACCACTACCTGTTGTTAAACATGGTAATTAAATAAAAATTATTGAAAATTGTGTGGAAAATAGTCATTTATGGAATATATTCCAAACAATGACTTTAAAAGATGAAACGAAAGTTAGTAATTACAACAATTACGCTTTTTGCTCTCCATGTTAACCAAATAAATAATTAGGAATCAAAGGTGAAAGAGTCAGTCCTTGTAGAAATAAAAACTCAGCAATTAGATGTCGACGACGTTTCATTGGTTTGGTTTCCAACCTCTTCAAGTCTTTATTAACAAAAAATAATACAATAAATATAATCACAACAATAAGGTACAGTCCTGAAGAAAATAACAATAAAAATAAGAGCATACCAATTTTATCTCTAAATGTCAAACATTATCTTAAATTAT
>QLYP01000329.1:0-21971 GCA_016647725.1 Nasonia giraulti
TGTATATATATATATATATATATATATATATATATATATATATATATATAACCCGTCGATACATGTACCACCTTGTCCCAGTCCTGTTTGCTAGACGCTTTGATTCTCGAGAAATCCGCCAAGACTTCATTGCTTCTTTCTAGCGATCAGTTGGACTGCGGATGTTATGCGATTGTAGTATTCAGTTTGAATTGATATATTTCCGCCAGTTCCAATAATAACTTATTTTGGAAGCTCCTGCCTGTATCGCTCAATATTATGCAAGGTACACCGTACTGCACAAATAAATGTCTCGATAAAGCATCTGCGATGGTGACTGCTTTTATATTGGGGATGGGTACCGCTATACAAAATTTAAAAAATTGACATTGCATGGTTAAAATATGCAAATTCCCCTCTGTAGTCTTGCAGAGTGGTCCCACTGTATCTATTGCTACTTTATGGAAGACTTCAATTGGTGTATCCGTGATTACCATCGGTTCGCGAATTTTAAGGTAGTTCACCGGCTGAAGTGGCGCTCAATCAGGGTTTTTATTAGAAAATTCTTTTTTTAAGATATTATGCAGTGTTATCTAATGTCAAAACCTTACAATTCATGATTTGTATCATGAATCAATCCGTGATTTGTACTGATATTTTACATCATAAGCTAATTTTTAAAAAATATTCTAAGGAAACTCGTTTCGCGATTCAACTTAACGTCCTCAAAATGTGGGCTCGGTATAGACTTCTCATGTTAAAATACAAAACGTCAAGATTCAATATCTCAAAAATAATGTCGCTTGGGAAGTAAAAAAAATACCACGTTGTAGAGGACACATAATTAAACATGTGAACAAAGTTTGAGCGATATCCTAAGAAAATAAATATTCCGGTGAACTACCTTAATTCTTACCAGTTTCTGTTCTTGGCATATCTGGAAATCGGAATTGATATTTATCAATTTGTAAACGTAGCCCTGCTTCGGATAGTCTTTCGAACTCTTTATTCATTTCTCTTCGTGTTCTTCCAACGTATTCGCATAAATAACTATATCGTCGAGGAAAACATACATCTCAACCCCTTGTAGTCCCGATAAAACGCAGTCCATGAGACGTTGGAAGGTTGGGGGTGCGTTGGTAAGGCCAAACGGCATGCATAAATACTAAAAGCCGTCTTTTGTATGCCCTCGGGTTCGAGTTCTATCTGATGGAAGCCCATAGCTAAATCAAAGACTGAAAAATATTGTGCGCTTCTAATTTGCTCCAATATTTCCAATATATTAGAAAGAGGGTAGGCATCCTTGATCATCTTAGCATTAAGCTTTCGATAGTCTATAACCAGGACAAATTTCCTTTTTCCATCAGGTCCCGGTTTTTTGGGGACGATTCGGTAGGGACTGCAGAATAGACTATTGGAGCATCAGATGACATTGGCGTCCAAGAGTTTTTGCAGAACAAATGGGTATATTTCCTCACTATTCGTTGTATCTGCCGTAATCCTTGGCGTGAGTGGTACGAATTTTTCACCTTTTCCATTATGAATTTTACTCTTTCTTCCAGGTCCCTTATAGGTTCGCCTACAAGCGGAAATTCGAGGAAGTCGTCGTCTTCGCTCAAATCAAAAGGCTCAAAATGTTGAGGGGTGATTTCGATCTCGACTGGATCTTCTCTCGCATTTATAGCCATGCCATAGCAGTACCCACTCTCGTTAATAACTATTGCTTCTTCAAGATAACTCCTGGGACGGTTATTATTCTCCGCAGGTACGCTTCCCCAGTTACTGAATCCTGCGTAGCCGGGATCCTTATGGGCACTTTGGCTCTGGCTGGTGACCTAAATATGGTTTTTCCATTTGATTTAAAACCGTTATAATTATACGTCTTCTTAGTTGGTAATTCCAACATTTTTGGTTCTATCTTTTTGTTCCCATAGGGAAATTCGTACTTCATATAATACGACGTTGCACTTTTAGATGGTGGCTTCTTAGATTTCATTGGTCCATATTTTTCATCTGGACCTACCTCATTTTCCGGAAATAACTTGTGTACAAACTATACTGGAGTTATAGGTTGACTTTCAGCTATCAAGAGTTCGTCCCCAAACATGATGTTCACTTTTTCATTGTACAGGAACGGGTGTCCTAATATTAGATCTTTGGACAACGGAGTCTCAGCAGGTAAAACGTGGAAGAGGTGGTCTTTCTCATTATCGACAACTTTACCGTTCCTTGTGTAACTATGCCTTGAGGAGGAATTTCCATAATGTGTATGAAATCGTTACATTCTATAACAGTTTCTAGTTTTAGTGCACTGTGCTTAACGGCATTTATTTGAGAACCTGTGTCTATGATACATAAGGCCTCTGGTACTACTAACTGGTCTACTTGTAGCTTTATGGATGGTGTTGTCTGATCTGCGGAAGTGATTCTTATTACTTATGTTGGGTAACCTCTTGGGTTGTCGTTCTTGGACTCATCGGCCGCTGCAGGGCTGTTGGGCTCGTCGCCGAGTCCTTTCGATGAGCCGCTTCCCAGTTTAAATGATTTATGTCCCCGCGGTATGGCGAACTGGATCTAGACCTGTCCATTTTAGGATCGTATAACCGGTTCTCTAGTCTTGGGTGAGGTTGATGATAATCCATGCCGTCCATAGGCGGTTGCATGAGATATGGCATGTAAGTGTTCATATATGGATAAGGATACGCAGGATTACCCGGTGGATAATAACAGTAAGGATTAGGTGGCATGTACGGATACGGTCCCATCATTGGTGGATACGGAGGTCCGTAGTGTTCTTGCTGCATCATTTCAGGTGGATACCTTGCTACCGGAGATACTGATCGGCTTCTGGACTGTCCAGGTGTCCGCTTTAATATGCTTACAGGACCCGTGGGTTCGGGTGAGTTTGCATAAGTGAGCTGTGGAGGAGCATTTATTCTTCCATGATCGATAGTAGTCCTAGGAAAATGTGTGTCATTTGCATCATATTCACGAATCGTCAATTTTTCTGTGAAGTTCGGACTGCTGGAAGTCCTCGAGGTCGTTCCTTCCTTTTGGGACTTGATCTGGTTTGCAATATACGTAGTGGACTCTTGGGTGTACATAGCCTTCTCCAAACATCTTAATCCTACACTGAAAAAAAAAAACACAACCATTTTAACTGAACTCGCACCAGTAATCCGTCATTAAACGAAGACTCGCCAAAATTACTGTAGAGTTCAGCAGCTTTTAAGAATCAGTTCAGTCGTTTTTGCTGGCGTCCCGCGTAAGCGACCGATTTTACGAGTCGCGATTCGCCAAAACTACCAGTGGCACACCGTTGTTCTTACTGAACAGTCGTTACGGTGGCAGAACAGTTAAAACTACCGGACTTTACACCAAAAACGACTGTGTTTTTTTTTCAGTGTAGCTTTTTCGTATTTAAATGCTTTATTAAATGCTGAATTTAATAATACCTATCCTCCATCCGTCAGGTAGTCTGTTTATAAGAGCCTCTAAAGCTAGCAATTTTAAGTATGGCCGTTGGTCCACTGCTGCTTGAGCTTCCGTCAGTCCTTCTTTGACGGCTGCTATTGCATTGTTGATCAGCGCGTTTAGTCTCCCATAATACTGTCAGACGTTCTCTCCTTTTCTTATCGTGGCTACTTGAATTTCATTTAGGTAAAATCCGTAAGATCTGGACGGCGCAAAACAATCTCTGAGATGGTTCTTTAGTTCGGCTAGCGTCCGAAAAGTACTACCTTCTAGCGTCTGTCTTGCCTTGCCCTTTAACCTGGATATTACAAGTCTCAAAAACTGGGGTTCCTGATCTGCTGGTAGCAATGTAAAACCGTTTTCGACCTCTTGCATAAATTCCTTCAAATTCATGTTAGTTCCGTCGTATTTCGGAATGTGCATGACAGTTCTTGAGATACTTGGTGTCTGGCTTGCTTCCAGCACAATGCGGAACACGTCCAGCGTTTGGCAGATAAAATTGGTCCAGAGCCTTTATTCTAGCTTCCACGTCTGCGATCGCGAGAATATCCTCGCGAGTCCGGTTAAAACCTTGCGCCATTTTTCTGATATTTTAGTTTAATTACAAAAAAAAATTCTACTTCCCGTAAACATTTCTAAATTTAAAAACTCTAAATTTCTAAAACGTCTAAAAATCTCTTAATACTTTAAAATTTCGAAAATTTCGAAAAAATCTAATCTAAGGACTTCTTAAAGAAATTCTAGAAATTTTTACTCTAGTAACAATGGCTAGTTCCTCATCAAGGATGCCAATTTGTAAAGACCGTACTTGATATCAGGACAGGCTGCGCGAGTCTACGAATAATTATTTAAATTAAAAAGAACTACCCTTCGGCTCGAGAGCCTTATGTTGCTTGAGTCAAATGCGGACAGAAAGATTTAAGTATGCCCCGCGTCTTCTCGTCTGCGCGGACGCGTGTTTATGCACGGACGATATTCTGTCCTGATGCCTGGTAAGAGGACAGGTCCGTTTTAAGCGGACGTTGTTAGTGTCCCAGCGGTATAGTCACGCTGTAGTATCGCGGACTAGGATCTGTGCACGATTATATCGATTGCCATTACCTGGAGTGGCTAATGGTGTTGTCAGCAAGCGTGTTACTCCTTCCGTTCTCGTCTCGATGGTTTTAGGTTGTCTTACGGGTTTAATAGATTATTAATAATAATTATACACTGATGATTAATTGTTATGGTTTTTGTTTTATTGGAAAAAATCCGGAACTCAGCAGATGTTACAGTTTTGTATAATTCAATTATTATAGTATTGATGTTATTACGTAGTGCGGTGGTTTATTTATAGTTACATTTGACGTTTGTACGATTAAACTTAATTTGCGATATATTTATATATTTGTTCAGTTTTGTGACCTGGAACTAGATAGTCTTTCGTGGCACGTCAGATACTGATTGGCCTTACTCTACACGATTACTTGTGGCAAATTTTACGATCTTATCTAAGCCGTGTTACCACTAACGCCAGATTTATTGACGGGCCCTTTGCCTATTGCACTATGCAGAAGAATATATGAACATGGGACATTACATATATACTAGAGGGGGTTCACCCCTGCTCGCTCCGCTCGCCAACCTCCCAATTCTAAAGTTAAAAAATGTATCGCGATGTATATAATCCCAAAACCCTGCAAATAAAAAGTTGTTTCCTTTTTTTGCGCTAAAACACGCGCGCTCATACGTAAATGTGGGTCGTATGACGTATTTATTATACAGTTTATATAATCAAACATATATTTACCATCAGCATTGTAAAAAACATAAAATGACAGAGTTTTATAACTGTATAGAATGAGAACAAATCCTACGGAGTCATAAAAGACACAATTTTGGCGATTCTACACGTTTTTCCCGATTTTCTGCATGAAAAAAAATTCCTACAAAATTTTAAGGGTCAGATCTGAATTCAGCGGGAAAAAATACATAAAAATATCATTTACAAACATTAAATAAAAAAAAAATTCCATTGATCTACAGTGATTTTTTTGCGAAAACCGTCAACTTTAACGAGTTATCCTGGACCATACAGTAAACATCAACATTTCTGGTCATTTATATATATATATATATATATATATATATATATATAAATACGCACACACATATATATATATATATATATGTGTGTGCGTGTGTGTGCGCGATCACACGCATCCGTATGTAGTATTATGTACCTAAATGTTTTGTGTATATATATTTATATCTTTGCATATATAATAGATATAGGGGAAGTGTGCCCAGTACGGATACCCTTAGCTATCTTGGGCATAACTTTTAAACAACGCGATGAATATCCAAATTCAAAATTTCTACGTGTTCGCTAGTCCAATTTGTACAAGGAAATCTACGAAATCTCGAAAACATGCTCCCAGTATGTATAATTTTAACAATTCTGGCTGAACCTATTTACTTACCCTCCACAAAAATGAAAAATTTTCAAGTGAATTTGTTACTTACATAGCCCTCTATGATTAGGAATTGTCCCGATTCGATGTCCCGTGAATAGTTAATTCGCGACATCAATATTAAAAAGTGCAATTTTCAATCCTCGTAAAATAATTTTTAACACTTTTGAAATGCACATTTACTTAGTTTCCTTATAACTTTTTCTGTGATTCATTTAAAATAACGGTACCAAAGTATGTTTATTAGACCACAAATATGTACGAAAAAACCGACCTAAAGTAGCTCTATCTGTTATTGGAAGCTGGAAACATCAAATTATCCATACTAGGCATTATGTATACTGGGCACATCCCCCCCTAATATATTTAAAAAATATGCACTTACGTAAATATTCATAGTTAATTTCGTCTTCGGACTAGTAATAAAATAGATAAAATATGAGATTAAGGTAAGAGTAATTGTATTCGTAGAAATGTTACGAATAGTTTAATTACAAATATAATAGATTGAACTATAATGCTATTATATATACTAAATATTTTGTGATTCAAATTCATCATTTGTGATCATTTCAGTCTCGTCCTTTTCAGAATCACTGCATTCGTTGTCAATTTCTACTTCATCAAATGTTGACTCAAGAAGACTAAAAAATTATATCAATTTTAAAATAAAGGAGACAAGTAACACATTTTTATTTCCAATACTCACTTTTTCTTTATGTTCTTAACTTCAGCTGAAATTTTATGTTTGCGCAAAACAGCTATTCTCTTTTTTATTCCGATGAGGGATATTAAAGGATCATTCATTTCAATCGCTCTGTTGTATAAATCTGTAATACGATTTATTCGAGAATTTTGACGACAATGATCTTGTGTGTTTGACCTATAGTACTTGTGCCATGATTCTAGCCCATCTTTTGCAAAGTATGTAATAGGAAGAGGGAAATTTCTAGCGATCTGACACCCGTGTACCAAAAATTTGTGTGTAGTTGGGTTCATTTTTTCCCATGGGTATAGCGTATAATATAATTTATACGTATCCAAAGAAAATGTTTCCATTTTCTCTAAATTTAGTCGTTTTTTGCATTTAAATGCTGCGAGAACTATTGCTATGTTTGTAACAACTGTTTGTCAAGTTCTAGTGCTTCTGCAAAAGTAGATGGTTCTCTGAAACATATGCGAGCTAGATTGCCTGTATTGGTTGTCCCTGTACCTTGGAGAAGTTGATCCGCTCTAATATGAAATTTTACATACATTTTTCTTTGACAACATTTTCTCTGTCTTTGTATTTATCTAAAAAATTAAAATATTTTGTAGTAAATAACCTACTTAAATTAACAATTATTTATCTTACAAATTTATATTGCATTCTGTAATTAAATCAAGTACATGCTTGAGTTCGATTCTCTTTAGTATATCATAATTATTATTTTGTTTTCATATTTATTTATTAAAATTACTTAAAGTAATTAATTTGTAATTAATAATTTCTAGAATTTTTTTTATTTTAAAAGATACCATTCATTCTTACATATAATTATAAAAGCGTAAATAAAATCTAACATAGCTAACAAAATAAAATATTGTTATCAAAATACAGATTTAAAAAGTGCATAAAGACCATATTAAAACTGTAAAGTAGAAAGTGTAGAACATTTAACGTCAAAATAATGAACTATAATAATTACTTAAAATTGTGAAATAATTTCTTTTTTCTTGGACAAATGAATAAATAATCATATATTGTTAAAAATAAGTAATAGTTCGCACCTTTATCTTTGTCAGTTCTCTCCCAGTGCTTGAAAGGTTTGCGGTAACTTATATTCATTAAGTGTTCAAAGGCTTTAATCTCACAATGTAGAATACCTAATCCATAATTTAATGAATTTTCCTTTGGTGTAAATTTATTTTTTAAGTCATCAAATGCAGTCATTGTGAGATTACAACATGGGCATCTTGACGAAGACGGATTGTCAGTAATCATATTCAAAAATTTGCCGTCGAATAAAGTAGGGAAAACTTCATATTGAAGATGTACTGATTTTCCTTTTGCCAAGGTAAAGGTATACGAAGAAAGAAACTTTATTTCTGTAAGTAATCGTGCGTACTCTTTTTTTGTATTTTCAGGGGTTTCTTTCTCATAACAAAGTCTCACAAGTCTAAAAAATCTTATACTCATGGGAGTTGGGTTTATCCAATTGCACTTACTATTTGTTGAGTGAAAAAGTTGAATCACTTCAATACAAGTAACAAAGAGTGATACTTGAGCTTTTATTTTCATACTCTACATTTTCGAACTTTTGCTGAGGATTTTTATGACATGAAGAACTATCAAATCCTATTGATACACGCATCTGCAAGTTACGATGTTTCATCAGGCCAGTCGTGTATTATTGCTTTGCACAATCGCTCATCAGTAATATTGAGTAGCTTTTGTAAACTAACGCAGACCTCGATATCATGTATTATTTTATATTTACGTGGATAACAGTTTTTCTTTTCTTTCATGACAATGGTATAACACGGATAAATATCGCAGCCTAATGCTTTTGTATCAGCAATTATTGCTTCATATTGCCGTCTTGTGTACTCGTTTGTAATTAAGAAAGCTAACGCCGAACTGGGCGTATGTCTTTCTCGAGGATCATTTATTTCGTTTTGTTCATCCTGTCTGTTGTTACTTTTCAAGTTGATCATATTTTTTGCGATAGATATTACTGTCTCATTACAGTTCGGATCACTGAGCAGATTATGAGCTCGTCTACGCAAAGTTGATTCTGATTCATTTTTCAACGTACTTCTTTTTCGACCACTGTTAATGCTAAGTCGACCGCCTTTTTTGGCCTTCCTTTTACGTTAGAATTTCTGTTATTCTTCCGTTTTCGTCCGATATTGTACCTCTGATTAATTGGAGTAAAATTCACAAAAAGCTCTAATTTCGAATTATATTATTATCATACGGGTTTCTATATTTTGATAACTGAACTTATTGTAAAGCATATCTATAATACACAAACAAACAAAAAATTATTATTTTAAAAGTACTATAATTTAAAGTAACTTTAAGATAACTATTCTTGTAAAACTAACAAATAAAATGTAAAATTTTAAAGAATAAATTTATGACAATATCACTCAAATATACAAAGATAGTTACTTAAGTTTCTTACAATATGTTAATAGTAGTATTCATTATATTGCAAATACAACAGTTACTTAAAAAATTATAATTATTGTGATAAATAAAATAGTTGAAATAATATTATAGAGAAATGTTACTCTTTTAAAAATTTTAAATACACTAATTTTTGGATGCTTTTATGAAAAAAAGTATGGCTGTAAATGAGTTTTAAAATATTACTTTACACTTACCTTTATTTTATGTCATGATTACACGTGAAATGTACAATTAATTAAAAAAGTTAACACCACTTATGAAAATCGCGATGTAAGTAAATGTACGTATGAAATATCTTATTATCTCTTTGCTATGCACATATCAACTGTCAAAATTACACTAATACTCATGACACGCTAAAATTACATTATGAATAACATTCTTTCAAAATAATAGGTAAAATTTCAAGAACTGTAGTTCGGACGAAGAAGAAAACAAGTCAGGAATCGGTAAAGTACACAGTTCTATACAAAGCAAAACAACGCAGTTTATCGTGTTTATTATTTTGATGTATTAAAACTTAGTAAATTACAATATACCTATTACATGTCGATTAAATTTTTTTTTTAATAAATATATTGCCGATTTATATAAATTTCAAAATTTAAATAACACCTCATTTATGCAGATAAATGTGATTGAAAATTGCAGGGGTGGTTATAAAGTTTCGGACAAACTCATTTCTATGTATTGTTTCGCCTCACAGGAACTTAATTATAGATTAATTATTATATTATAGATTTTATTATTTATTTATTTAAAAAATAAATTTTTATATTCTTATATTATCAATAATACATACATAGCATAAATATTAATTCGTTTGCATATACCAAATTTATCAAAACATGACAATATTTGATCAAACTTGAAAATACAACCGAATGACTAACATAATTATTTAAGGGGATATCTGCGATAAAAAATATGAGCCAAAACAATAATTAAATTTAAGAAAAGCAAGGTGTCATGCGTAGTTGTAAGCTAGTTTAAAGTTTAGTAACCCCCCTGCAATATTAAATCACGTTTATCTGCATTCATAACGTGTTATTCAGAGTTAGAGACGATCGAACCTTCAAGAGGACCTAAAATAAAGTTAGATTAGTGTTTAGTGGGATAACACATAAAAATAAGCTTTTTATCTAATTTTTTGCTCACTTTTGTGAGTCTTATCTGAGTAAAACTTCTTTTTGGAGTATTTTTTGAGGTTATCAAAGAACCGGGGCTACATAGGCCAAAAACAATGGTGGATTCGTATTCAGCGGGCAAAAATACATAAGGATAAGCTTTTTTCTCATTTTTCTCTGCTCCAGCAAGTATTAAATAAAGAGTTGTTTCCTTTTTTGCGCTAAAACGCGCGCGCTCATGCGTAAATGTGGGTCGTATGACGTATTTATTATACAGTTTATATAATCAAATATATATTTACCATCAGGATTGTAAAAAACATAAAATGACAGAGTTTTATAACTGTATAGAATGAGAACATATCCTACGGAGTCATAAAAAACAAAATTTTGGCGATTCTACACGTTTTCCCCGATTTTCTGGATGAAAAAAAATCCTACAAAATTTTAAGGGGCTGATTTGAATTCAGCGGGAAAAAATACATAAAAATATCGTTTACAAACATTAAGTAAAAAAAAATTCTATTGATCTACGGTGACTTTTGTGATTTTTTTGTGAAAACCGTCAAATTTAACGAGTTATCCGGGACCATACAGTAAACATCAACATTTCTGGTCATTTTTCTGTAATTTCTGATAGTTCGAACATCATCTTCCAAAAATTTCATGTTGATCGACCGACTAGATTCGGACTTATTTGATTTTGAAACAGGAAAAGTCGAAATATCCCAGAGTGCGGCATCTCGCAACTAATCAGCATCTGCCACTGCAAGGATACGCTACGTAGGTGTTGTAATCAACCGCGCGCGGCAAGTGCTGACCCGCAGGTCAATGGCTGTTCGATTTTCGGCGCGCGGTTGTGCGGTGTCGCAATCGGATGCACCTGCTAGCTTTATGCACTACTACGTGCACGCACGGTTACAGGCTTCATGTAAAATTATAATAGTAGTCGCTTTATTTGGTATAAACGTGGAACATTACATCCTTATTGAAATGCGTGAGAACATCCCTGGTTAACTAACACCAAGTCAAGTAGGGCGAATGCTTCCAATAGCGCTCGTCCTCTTTCGTTCGTCCTTTAGCTGTCCCACTCTACTGCCCAGGCATTGAAATCGCCTGCTATCAGTACCGGTTTTCTCCCTACAGCATCATGTACTAGCCGGTCCAACAGATTTCTAAATTGTTCTATCGACGTGTTAGGAGAATCATAGCAGCTGTAAATGTGTACGCCTGCGACCTTAGCGCGTACGAACCCTTCATTACGTCTTGTCATTTTTTCCTGGAAAGCAGCGTCTCTGCATGCCCATATCGCCGCTTTAACAGTACTATCCATATCCCACGATGGTTTGTCCATGTATCTGTATTGTTCGCAGACGATGGCTATATCGATTTCTGTCTCACGGACATACTGGTTCAGTAGGTCCTGTACAGTCGCGCAGTGATTTACATTCAACTGCACTATTTTTATTTTCTTCGTCAGTGACTTCGACTGCAGCTCGGTAAACTGTGCTTGAATAGCTACTAGCGGCGTGGTCACTTTTCCCCACTGTGCCTCTTTTGCAGACTACATAGTTGGGTTGGTTCTTACACTCCTTCGCTTTGTGCCCATCTTTTCTACATTTAAAGCAAAGCCTACTTCTATTTTCGGATACTGTGCAGTTATACAGGGCTGTTCTGGTACCCCGTCTTGCTTACGCCGCATTGGTCTGGTGGCCAAGGGCGGAGCTGGTGGGTGCTAGGACAGTACTGGAGAACCTCAGGGGACAGGTGCTGAGGGGGGCGACAGGGGCTTATAGGTCCACAACTACCAAGGCACTTGGAATTCTTGTGAAGGTGGAACCACTCCATCTTACTATCATTAGGATGGCTCCTAAGGCAGCGCACAGACTCAATGCGTATGAATAATGGACACAAGGCAAGAGGCACACCTAGCTCCCGAGTGTTGTGGGTCTCTTGCCGGAATTTTCCATTAAAACTGATATGATGATCCCGCGCTATTTCTTTGGAAGAATATATGGAGTCGTCATATCGACGAGAGAGGAATGGAAGGCCCGCAGGGACAGTCTACCAGGAACGGGGGACGTCTGGTACACAGATGGCTCTCGGGCAGAGACTGGCACTGGTCCGGGTTATACTGCCGAAGGATTGAAAAGGGAAGCTTCTTTTCTCTGAAACGGTATGTTACGGTCTTCCTGACCGAGATATACGCTATACTGACCTGCGCTCAGAGAAATATTGAACTCGGCGCAAGGGATAGAATTATCACCATTTGTTCAGACAGTCAGGCGGCACTTAGGGCACTTATAGCTCATAGGACAACCTCCAGACTAGTCTGGGAATGCAAAGTGGTTGTAAATCAGCTGACCGCTCGCAACACCAAGGTCAGGCTGCTTTGGGTCCTAGGGCACATCGGGATCAGGGGTAATGAAATAGCGGATAGACTTGCAGCTATAAGAGTTAAACAACCCCCAATCGGGTCGGAGCCCTACACAGGTGCCGCAAGGTGCCTGTTGGCGGGCGAAATTCGGGACTGGGTTGAGGGAGAGTATACTAAAAAATGGCAAGGAACTTAAGGATGCAGACAAGACAAAGCGGTAATGGGACAGGACACCAGTGTCGGCTGGACCAAGTGCATCGCAGGAGCTAGCAAAAATAACTCCTGACTCCTGATACAGATAGTGACCGTGCACATCCGCTTAAGGTATCACAGTCTAAAGATGGGGAAGGAGGCTACAAGTGTATGCAGGTAGTGCGAGGGGGCGGAAGAAACACCAACTCATGTGCTGCCCAAAATTTGCGCAGCTCAGACATCAGTGCTTGGGGGAGCTCTTCTCCACGTACGAGGAGAGTAGGGCACTCGACGCGGGAGCCATACTGACCTTCTGGAGAAGGGCAGGCTTACCTGCGTAGGGGATGTCATGACGAAGGGTGGTACAATGGGTTTACAGCCTAAGTGCCAGGGATCTCGGAGGTCCCTCCTTCATAGTAATAATAAAATTAAAAAAAGCACTGTGCAGTTTCTACCGATATGGCCAAAACCTAGACATCTATAAAACCTAAGCGGCTTGTTTTTGCGATTAGCCACCCGGATCCTACAGTTGACTCATCCTATTCTGATCTTCTGTAGCTTAGTGATCTTAGCCGCTATCTGAGCTGGTACCCGTATCACTGCAATATGCGTGTCACCATAAGTCTTTCGCGGAGATCTTATCGTAGAGACTTCTATGATGTTCTCTTCGCCAATTTTCTTCTGTAGTGCTTCTAGTACCTCCTCTTTTGAGGTAAGCATGTCCAGATCTCTTACTTCAATGGTTTCTTTTTCTTGGAGTGCTTTTATCGTGGCGCCTTCCTCTAGTACCGCTTTAACTGCTTCTTGGAAGTCCGAAGTTTTGACTTCTCTTGTGCGCTTAAGCTCTATCAGAAGATCTCCTGCAACTGTTCAGCGTATTTTATTTACGCTATTCCCCAGTGTGTTAAGTGACGGAGCCACTTTCATTGTGGACAAAATGTCTGCCTAGCTTTTTTCTTCTGCAGTCTTAATGATTAAAGCATCCGGTCTGAAAGGTCTTGCCACTTCTGTCCATTCTTGTAGGCCCTGTTTGTAACGCCAGGAACACTTTTATCCTCTTTGCTTGCCTTTTTCTCTTTTTTCTTTGACTTTCTTGTGACGACTTCCTGCCACGCTGTCTTTTTAGGTTGATTGTCCGCTCCTTTGTTTCCTCCATTTCTATCCTGTGGAGTAGTCGGGGATTCCTCTGTTGTACTCGCATTCCGAGATCAGAGATTCGGGATCGTCTGAGTTTCCTGTCCCTGTGTTCCCGAGCGCTGGCATTGCAGTAAGTTATCTTCTGCCATGCAAAGATTCTTATAGCTCACTCTTATGATCTCTAATTTGCTTGTGCACATTGTGCCTGTCCCTGATATAATCCATCAGTTCATCGATTCTGCTGCCAAGGCGATCCAAGTGCACATTCCTTTGCGTTATACTTGCAGCTCTTTTATCTCTGTCTGCATCAATCTACATTTCCACATCACCTGCGTCTCTACATGCAGCAGTGGTCAGGTGATAAACGTCTGCGGCTTTTAAGTGAGTTTGCCCCCCCCCAAACTTCATGGGTCCAGCGTCGACCACCGGGGCTTTCACCCAATCGGAATCGACGGCTGGACTAGGCACTGTGGCTTGACCCGCTGTGTGTGTGTGCGT
Organism: Nasonia giraulti; assembly: GCA_016647725.1. NCBI lineage: Eukaryota > Metazoa > Arthropoda > Insecta > Hymenoptera > Pteromalidae > Nasonia > Nasonia giraulti. The sequence goes on from QLYP01000329.1 coordinate 14,416, forward strand.
GCGTGCGTGCGTGTATGTATGTGTGTGCGTATTCGCGCGTATTGCGCTGGATAGACCGGCATCGGTCATTAGGACTGCATGCGGTACTTTCCAGCGGAAAAACCAGCCGCTGTCGCGCCGGTTATTGCATGCAATTATCGAAGAATCCCCGGGGTACAGGCAGAGTGGTGTACGTTCGATGCTATTGCGGGCGATTAGGCCCATAAAAGACTCGGCCCGGGAAAGCCCGGCCTAATGAGAGTCTAAGCACGCAGGTAGCTTGTCCCTTCTACCGCCTCGAACGCTATTCCCAGCCAGCGGAGCTCGGGGGTGGCAACGCTCGACTATGCAGCCACGCCGCTCCCTTCTCCTGCAGCGGGCGATGCGTGATGTGTTGGGAGTAGCTCCGCCTGCTGCTAGAGGATACTGCTGCTATTTAAGGCCCCGCCCTAACGGAGCGGAAATGATTCCGGACGTCAGAAGCAGCTCGTCGTCCAAGTCAGTCTGCTTCGAGCCACACATCAAGTACACCTTTCTAGCCTTCACTAGGAGCGCATTTTAGTTACACTTAGGCAGTATCCACGCATCGCAGCCCTTGTACTTCACGCCTGTACGACATTCATCGCCGCTTAGCATCCCGACGAGGAGCTGTCCTTGGAAGAACGCCGTCTTAAGGCTCAGCTCCGAAACTGAAGGCTCTACAAGCGCGCCAGCTTCTCCGACGGACGTCAGGCTAGCGTAAGCGCGTTTAAAACTGTACACACGAATCCGAGCGTTAGATACAGTAGCGTAATAGTAAGTTTTCTACTGTCATTGCGTATATGTAAGTTGTATATTCATTCATAATACATTTCACACACTTAGCTTGTTTTGGCTTTTCCCCTTATTCCAAAGGTGATTTTACGCCAAATCAAGTTGTTCACTGATTATATAACTCGAATTCTCGCTTTCTTATTAAGAAACGAATTGTTCATTCTCTCTTTCCCGAGCTCCCGTGGTTACACGACAGAACAGTGCGTGCGTGCGTGCCTGCGCGCGCGCGTGTATATGTTATTATATATGCTAAAAATATTTAAAAAATACATTAATGACGTCTATTTTATTTTTAATGTTTTTCACAAATTTCAATCTACCTGGACCAAATCTTGAAAATCTTTTTCAGTAGGAATGTATATTTTTATCATATGTACCTGTCTATACCATTAAATAGTTTTTTGTTTATAAAATACAATAAGTTTTGTGAATAAATGCAAAAAAAATTCGGACGGACATTTTTTAAGTTCCTTTACTACTAAAAAGTTATTGAAATTTGATACACTTAACATTTTTTTTGGTAACCTGAATGATTCAAGTTTAAAGATCATTTCAACGGTAAAATAGATTTAATATTTTTTCTTTGCGAGTTTTGGAGGGTTTTTCACACAAAATCGACTAAATATAAAATTTTAATATAGTGTAAATTATATGCCAACGGGAGAGGAACAGTCGTAGTGACCTTTGAGAGTACTATGCTTCTTGCATACTGAGTACTAGAAAGACAGGAAGGGAGATGAGAACTACAATTCATTTGTCTACCTCAGAATAAGAGACAGAGAATAAGTGACTTCTTGCGAATTGTGGAGCTGCTTATATACGTGAAGCCGTCTCTCTCTTATGTTGTATAATTTGGCGAACACGCAGCTTTTGATAATTACACCTTTATTCGATGCAAACGATTACATGCGAATGGCAAAAATGCGATAAATATAAATATAACAGCTTTTATTAGTACATAATGCGAATAGAGACTAAAGTCTTTATTCTCGCCAATAAGGGAATAAAGTTACTTTATTCCCGCAAATGCGGGATAAAAATAAATGAGGAAATAAAAAGCTACTTTAGTCCCTTCTATTGACAAGGACGGTGACGAAGCTTCGACATGCAAAGTATTTGCTCTAGTTATACATTTTAATTCGAAGTAAACGCTCTGTATTGTTGTTTGAACTAATCTTCCTTTGATCGGCGTTAGCAGTGGAATAGGACGTTACTTCACTCGTTACGGTAGCATTGATTTAATGATTTTACGGATTAATCTTAATCGTAGATTCGAATGGTGCAATTGATTTTCTTACAACGAAAGAGAGTACTTATCAAGGCCTGCAGCCTACTTATAAGTATAACACTTAGATTGTGACTTTTCGACTACTAAACTACTCTACTACCAGCACAGCAAAGGGATTGCATATGTGAATGGGCGCGTGAGGTGTCAATGTATAAAGTACACTCACAATTTAAATTCTCATTTAGATTTATTTAAAAATAAACAGTCGTTTGATGCTCTCGCAAATAACTTACGTATGATAAAACGATAAATAAATCCTTTAGAAATGACAAACGACAAGCGACAATATTCTAAGTGCTGGATAATCGAAAATTTTCTATGTCCCGACAATTATGATCGTATGAAAGTTTAAGTCCCGATTTGATAAAAAATGTAAGAGTCCCAACAAAAGTTCGACGTGAAAAGCTAAAGCTTACGCGTGACGTTGATTAAAGTATCGAAATTAGAACCTGTGAACATATAGCTGGATCCTTTTATACTGTTTTGGTAATTGCAATCTTCTGATTATATTTTTAGTGTCTTTGTCCAATTAGAGAGTTTAGACATATCTCATTGCTTTATTTGGAGATTTCCGAAGCTCTAGTCAAGATTCTGTGAACCAATGAGAAAGTAAAGTATCGTCTTTGGTGGCTGCTCGAGTTTTAGACGTGAAATGTATCACACGCGGACATTGTTTTACTTGCTCTGTTTTCTTTTTCCTTATCAGGTATGCAGTCCTGGTGTAAGTGGCGATCTTTCATGCAATACTCTGTCTATTCCTATCCCTCTTAGATGCTGCCAAGTTACGTTTGTCTTTGCTTATCAGTGTTGTATGTATGTAGTGGCTCGGCTCTTATTTTCCTCCTTTCTTTTCTCCTCGACTGTGCTGTAGCTTTGGGTCAATCTTATTTGGATTTGATTTTATTCTTAAGCATTTTTAAACACATTCAAGCAGTATGTATTTAACTAATTTATAGTAGTGAGTTCCTATTCTAAATTACTATTATGAATACGGTCTTGTGTACTTTTAACGTGAATTAGATTAGATATAATTTATACACGCCTTTATAGAATCGTTTGCAGCTGATCACGCATAAGTCTATTGAATACGGCGGCAATTACGCAGTTCCCAATTCCAATTTAAGCTCATATAGTACATTTCAAACGGCATATTTCAATTATAAACAAAACCAGCTTAATATCTCTCAGCGCGTTTAATCGCATGACGGATGCGCGGCCTTATGATTATTAAATATGAATTAATAACGAAGCGCTTGAATCGATTATCAAGCGGAATGAATTGAAATTGAAAATTTTCATTGTATAAAATCCCTTGAGAATCATCGATGCTATAATGAATAATGAAAATGGCGGCTGCGAAACTTTTTTTAAAATATATGTAGAAAGAAAATGTGAATTTTCTACTATCTCGTTTGATAATTTGATGATTTTGTTATCGAATGTTCAAATTTTGTCATGATTTTATTCACGCTTCCCGCTACGTTGTCGTTTCTTGTTTCTATTTTATATAATCAATTACTAAAAATATTTGGGTATTTTCAATATTTAGTTTCCAGAACCAGTTTCTTTATCGGTTTTCTATTTAAGGAAGCAATGGCCTTAATCTTTTGATACTTCTATCCATTTCTATTGAATTTTTTCATATGGAATTTTATCGACTTATATTGATCTTGTAGTGTTATATCAAGTTCTAAAGCACAAAACGATAATAAAAGACTGGAAGCCGATAGGAAATTTTATCAGTTTCTCTCATTTTTTTTTTATCAGAGGAGCACGAAATTGTAAATCTTACATACTCTTGTGAAACTTTGCATTAGCTCAATGAGTGTACTAAAGTTAGGCAAGAGAAAACCATTCTTTATTATGTAAGCCTTTAAGTTAATTAATTTAAAATTTCTAATGTCTCTCAAAAAGGTCTAAAAGTCAATTAAAATCCAGATTTCGAGCCACAAAACAACAAACAGAAGAGAAAAAATTTGCTTTATAACAAATAATAAAAGTAAAATTACAATAAACCACAGCATACTTGGTTTCCGTTATGCAATTATCTATTCGCAAACTTTAAATTACGTGATTTTAGAAAAATATTCAAACTTTATTCTGTGCAGGGTATCTGTGTCGTGGTATGTTGAAATTTGTTTATTATTTGTTGTAAACGAATTAAAGGTTTCTAAACGTTTTTTACTACGGAGAGTATACAATATAAATTTCCTTACAAAAATATAAGTTTCTTTTTTGCTGCTATTTTACGGCCTAAAATCTGAATTCGCATTTACTTCCAGACCCGTTGAATAAAGTATTAAAACTGTTATAAGTTTGTTTAAAAATACTACTTCGCTATGTACAAAAAAACATTGTCGATAGCTTTTCAATATTTCAATCAATTTAATTTAAATTATAACTAAATATGAATTGTTGAGCCGTAAATTAGTTTAGAGTAAGCTACGTGTCAACGTATAAGCACTATTTTTTTACTTGATATATTAAATAAGCAGCTTACCTGTTTAGATTGAAACAATTTACTGTTATGTAATTTATCATTAAATGGGTCATATGATTTTGTGATACTAGTATCAAATAAACTGGAAGGCATTTCCTGAAAAATATTAATCATTTTACCATTAATGAATGGAATATGAAATTTTGTATGCTACTACATTTTTACAGGTTTGCATGAGTTTATTAAGGAGATACAACATTTTTAAACCGTAAAAAAATGTACAAGGGAAAATTACAAGATTACAGTGAATAATTTGATTTTTTTTACTTATACTTGGTAATAAAACTGTTGGAAAGGTTTGTAAAATAAATAATCACTATGGTTTAAATAATATATATTTAGAAAGGCTTGAGAACCTAGTCGGCAGTGCGTCCGCTCACATCAGAGACTTGTAGTCAAGAGAGCGAGAACAGAGTATACAGCATAGTCAGTGTTTGGAGTATAGTCGCGAGGCATGCGCGGTACGTTTGCTCTCACGTGAGCTCGTCTGACTGCACGAAATCGTCGCATACCAATAGATGGCGCGACGTGTACCATTCGAAGTAGTATCACGATCTTATATATTTACATATTATAACAAAAACCCTCAATTATACTGTGCTAAAACATGAATTACCCCTACTTACCCACTGTGGCACTCGGTTCTGTGAACTTTTTCACTGTCCGTAGGATTCCAAGTCAACGAGTGGTTCTTTTGGGCTAAAATTTTAGGAGGACACTTTATACAGAATATATAGAAAATGTTTTATACACAAAAATGTGGCATAATAAGCGGAAAACAAATGAAAAAATTCCGTATTTTTATCGCCAAACATGTTCTATGCATTCAAATCAATCTTAACTACTTAAAAAAGGCCACTTCTACTACCTCTACCAACAAGGCCTGCACCTTTAGTACATATAAGTATGTCATGCTACTGATTTACAAGCGACCATCCTTTTAGGCTTTATTTAGTTTAAGGTCAAGGGAAGTAGCATCATATCTCTCTCTCTCTCTCTCTGTCTCTCTCTCTCTCTCTCTCTCTCTCTCTCTCTCTCTCTCTCTCTCTGCAATGACCATTTCCACACCATATGTGTCTCATTTCGGTCCATAATGGTGGGGAATGATGACACACTCGTCTGTGCTGCCTGTGCAGCAGAATATACAGACGTCGGCACGCCCAAGACCACGCAGACGAGGGCAAGGGCAGCGGCAGCGACAGCGGCAACGGCAAGCACATCCACCAAGGGCACTGCTTTAACAGGTGTGCCCAAGAAGAATAGGTCTGCGCCTCCATTTCTTGCCGGCTCCAGAGCGCAGTCGCCGGCGAGGACACAGGCGTCAATCGAGGCGTCCCTCAAGGACATCATTGCGGCACTGGATGATATCAAGCGGGTCCAAAATGAGGCCCTTCAGGCGCAAAACACCGTGTCTGAACGGGTCTCAAAAATCGAGAAGCGACTTGGCCCGCTTGAGAAGCGCCTCAAAGCCCTTGACGACTTGCCTGCGCTCAACACTCGGCTAAGTAAAGCCGAGTCCTCCATCTCTGAGCTGCAGGCACAAATTCAACAGCTGTCGTCAAGGAGCCCTGTAGAGCAGCAGAACAACAGCATTGCGCCGGCCTCGGAGGAGCTCAATACCATCCGCAGCGAGCTGGCCGATTTAAAGAGGAAGCAGGAGCGTACTTCCAACAACGTGGTGGTGATCACCGGCCTGGGCTACACCCAGGAGACATCACTGCAGCTCCTGGCCTACTCGGTCCTGGCTGCACTGGATCCCACGGTCCTGAAGCGGGATGTGGCGTCCGTCAGGATCATGGGGAGACTGGACGCAACGAACATCAGTGCGCCGGGTGACAGCAGACTTCCACCACTTGCTGTCACTCTCTCTTCCAGTGCACTGGCCCGCTCCATCATAGTGGCCAAAGCCAGGAAGCGCAAACTTCACACTAGTGAACTGGATGCTGCGCTACTGGAGGAAGCGAGAGCTCTCTGTCCAGACCATCAGGGACTCATCAATATAAATGAGCTGCTTCCTCCAGATATTCACAAGCTGCGAATCAGGGCAAGGCTGGAGGCAAAGAGGAGGAAAGGATGCCGCTCTTTCGTGAGGGATGGTAGGATCCTCATCCGTTCTGGCGAGGACAACGAACGGGCCACCATCATCACTACAGAGGCTGATCTTGAAGATTTTTTAGCCCGAACACCGCCAATAGCCAACACGGACACCACACATTAAAACACTTACACATCATTCCACCAAAACCACCGTCTAAAACATCAAACACATCCACATCTACATCTAAAGCGTCTCTGTCTGGGGGTCTCAGGGTCTGTCATCTCAATGCGAACTCCCTTACGGGTCACATTGAGATGATCAGGTTCTTCTTGTCCACTCGTTCCCCCTTCCACGTAATGGCTGTGACTGAGACCTGGCTAAGCGACAAGATATCGTCCATCCCTTCACTGGACGATTACACTCTTTACAGACGGGACAGAAACAGGAACGGTGGAGGTGTGGCTGTCTACATCCATCACTCACTGACAGCTTGTATCATCTCGTCATCTGATGGTGAATGGTCGGGCAAACCAGGTAAGCCGGAGTATCTTTTCTGTGAAATCACAGCTAAGGGAATATCGCCCATCTTCGTGGGGGTTGTGTATCGCCCTCCTCATTCTCCCTTTATCCAGGGATCTAACTTTATTGAGCAACTAACAACACACATGCACAACTACTCCACGAAGGTCATCATGGGTGATTTCAATGCTGACCAACTTTCCTCGTCTGAAGACGCCAACTTCATCAAGGCTTTCATCGACGAGAACTCCCTTATTTCTGTGCCATATGGTGCAACTCATCATAGACAAGACTCTGACACCTGGCTTGACCTTTGCTTAATCGATGAGCAGGATCGCCTGCTCTCATACTGGAAGACTGACACACCTTTCATTAATGGACATGACCTTATTACAGCCACACTCGACGTACAGATTCCA
>QLYP01000329.1:21981-55400 GCA_016647725.1 Nasonia giraulti
AAATCTTCTCCACCTGCTCGGTTCTCTCCAGATGCTCTCAACGAACACTTCAGTTCCATCTCCAATGACCCTCAAGCTCCATCTGTCGAGGAGTATCTGCGAACCCTCGAGAGTCTGGACCTCCCTGAACACTTCATCTTCAGGGCTATCACAGAATCGGACGTGTTAGCTGCAGTTTCACATTTCAATACCCAGGCCAGGGGAAGCGATGGCATCCCACAGGTTGTAATCTCTAAAGCACTACCAATACTCACTCCTTTAATCTGTCAAATTTTCAACCTGTCTTTGAGTGAGGCATGCTTTCCCTCTGCCTGGAAATCATCGCTCGTAAGAGCATTAAACAAGATCAACTCTCCTACAGCTGTAACTGACTACCGACCGATCTCCCTACTTTGCTTTCTATCCAAGGCGCTGGAGTGGCTGGTGCACAATCAAATCTCTGAATACCTTGAAACTAGACTCTATCTTGATAATTTCCAAACTGGTTTTCGCACTGGCCACAGCACGCAGTCCGGCTTGATTAAGCTGACTGATGATGTCAGGCTTGGAATAGACAGGAAGAAGGTCACCCTTCTGCTTCTTTTTGATTTTAGCAAGGCGTTTGATACAGTGTGTCACGTCAGGCTACTCGGAAAGCTACCCTCCTTCGGCTTCTCCAAGCAGGTTATCCGCTGGCTTGCATCTTACCTTTCTGGTAGAGAACAGGCCGTCATTGGTGACAACAACGAACTCTCTACATTCCTACCACTAAACACTGGTGTCCCACAGGGGTCAGTCTTGGGCCCCTTGTTGTTCGCGTTATACATCAATGACATTGGCTTCTGCCTTGACTCAGATGTATCCCATCTAGTCTACGCGGATGATCTGCAAATCTACTGTCAATGCCCCCTTGAGGAGCTCGATTCCTGTTCTGACAGGATGAGTGCTAACGCCGAGAGGATAATGGGCTGGGCAGCACTAAACAGACTTAAGCTGAATGTTAGTAAGACTAAGGCGATCGTCCTGGGCTCACCCTACTATATCAATACTCTACCTTCTACTGCTAACACCTATATAAATATAGCGGGGGCCCAGGTCAACTTTGAATCATCTGTGCGCAACCTGGGGCTGGTGCTTGACTCAAAACTTACGTGGAAAGAGCACGTTACACAAACTTGTAAACGTGCTCACTCTTTAATGTATCGGCTATATTTCTTTCGGAAGAGCACTTCTCTCTCTCTCTCTCTCTCTCTCTCTCTCTCTCTCTCTCTCTCTCTGGGATCTCAGGCCGACAGCGAGGAGAATTCAGGAGAATCGTAATCAAGTTCAAGTCTGCCTACACGCAACACTTTGTCATCACCACGAGACTCGGCTTCAAGATCTTCGCAGCCAACATGGTGTTCGGACACTCGTCGAATTCTTCTATCTTACTGCGCACGGTATACCCGAAGCAGGTTTTCTTATTGCTAACCCTCGCGCGCTCAAAATCTAGGGAATTGGGCTACCGTAGTCCTAGAGTCGTTGACATGGTGGTGCACGTGTGCAAGGGCGATGGTTCTCCGTTGAGACCGATTTACAGTAGTGCTGACCTTAACAATCTTGAGCCTGCCGCGCGTGGACCGCCATGACTCATGGGCGTCTCTGGGACACAACAACTCGGTGACCCCACTCGCCGGGCGCTTATCAAAGTTTCTCCCGCGGTATAATGGCGTTGTGGTCATGGGGGATTTTAACTGCGATATGCTCTCCGCAACTTCATTCGAATCGAGATATCTCAACGACCTCATCAAATCACACGCACTTTGCCTTGTTCCGTTGCCGGTAACTCACCACGCTGTTAATGGTAACCGAGTGCAGTCACATACGTGGCTGGATCTATTTATTGTGGACTCATTAAGCGCGGTAACCAGTTTTGTAAAGTCTAATGCACCTTTTACCTATGGTCACGATCGTATCGAGCTTACACTCTCCTTCGCGCGGGATCGAACACCGTAACCTATAGAGGCTGGCTGATAATGTCAGTTTCTTAGACGATGTTAAGAAGGGCCTCAGCACATTTAATGATACTACTGAACTGAAACCATGGGTAACTCCGGCCTTTCGTGCAGCAATAAAAGAACGCGACCAGATCTACGAAAGGGCTCGCAACAGAAAATCTTCTGAACTCATGGATGAGTACTGCACACGCCGAGCAATGGTGCTGCGCGACTTGAGAGCGGCCAAAAGCGACCACTATGCAAGAGAAATTGAAGCTGCACGGCAGAAAAATGGACTTTGGAGCGCTCTTCGTAGGCTAGGTGTAGTTTCATCGCGCATGACATCACCATTTTCCTGCTTTTCACCTAACGCCATAAATACTCACTTCACATCCATCTCAAATGATCCTCTCCTCATCTCCACTTTCCTGTTGCTGCTAACCCACTCTCACGGTCTGCTACCCCGCACTTTTCATTTAAACCCATCAGTCCTGATGACGTCTCGAAGACTTTGACTATGGCTAAGTCCAGGACGTTGGGACTCGACGGAATATCAATTAAATATCTGTCTATCATCCGCCCATATATTCTCTTCACAGCCACTCTGTGAAATATTCAACAAATTTATCAACACCGGCACTTTCCCCTCACTCTGGAAAAGGACACTCATTACTCCAATACCCAAGGTATCCCTGCTGAGCAATGTGTCTGTTTTGCGACCTATCTCACGGCTGTCTGAATGCTCCAAGTTACAGGAGAAAATCCTGGCAGACCAGCTAATAAGTCACCTTGAGGACCATAATCTTCTAACTCCCCGTCAAGCAGGTTTTCGAGCAGGGCACAGCATCCAGACAGCCTTACTGGGGATCTTGGACGATATTCGTCTGTCAATGGACGACTCGCAGTACACAATTCTCGTCCTCTTCGACTTTTCAAAGGCATTCGACAGAATCCCCCACCAACTCTTGATTCACAAACTCCGCTCTCCCAATGTAACCGATCAGACGCTCAAATGGTTTACCTCCTACCTCGCCGATAGATGTCAGGCCGTGGCTAACGAGGGTGGTACCATTTCGGACTGAATATCTACCAGCGCGGGGTCCCCCAGGGCCCTGTTCTCGGTCCACTACTATTCGCCATATTCATAAATGACCTGCCACAGGTTCTGATGTTTACCAGGCACACGATCTACGCCGATGACACTCAAATTTACCGCAGTTGTAAGCGACACGATCTTCCGGATGCCATTAGCAAAATTTCGCAGGACTGCTCAGCCATAGCAAACTGGGCTGCTGCCAAGGGTCTTACCCTCAATCTTGGTAAAACTAAGGCTATGCTCATTGGCAGCTCCATCAATCTCTCTTTTATTAAAATTCAAGATCTTGCGACAGTAAATGTTCACCACACCCCCTACCCCTACATGTCGGAAGCAAAGAACCTAGGTGTCTGGATGACTTCGAATCTTGGCTGGGGGCGTCACGTGTCCCACATCTGCCAGCAAGTCTTCCGCACATTATGCCAGCTGCGGAAACATCAAAGAGCCCTATCATTTGGTCTTCGGAAGTCATTGGTACAGTCACTCGTACTACCATTCTTTGATTACGCCTGCCTGGTGTACCACGACCTAACAGGAGAGCTTAACCTAAGGCTTCAACGTGCTCAGAACATTTGCACTCGTTTTGTGAACGGCAACATTCCATGGACGGCCCATATAACCCCGTATCACCAAAAGCTCGGCTGGCTCCCGGTCAAGGCCAGGCGTGAGTACTTCCTTGGCGCGCTAACTTTTTCTCTGCTACAGACAAATCGACCGGTCTATCTGGCAAGCAACCTCATCCTAACGACCTACCGTGGGGTACGCAGATTCACTCGACACGGCGTTCCAACTTTTTTCATCCGGCATTTTAACAGCAATCTCTTTTATAATTCGTTTCAAATCAGCGCATCCTATTTCTGGAACAATCTAGCGAACATTATCACGTCCCTACCTCATACTAGTTACAAAATAATAACATGATTCCTTTTTTAGATATCACATTAACAATAAAAAACAATAGCATTATTACAAATTGGTATCAAAAACCTACAAATACTAATAGAGTTTTAAATTTTAATTCAAACCATACAATCCAATTAAAACGTAACATTATTTACAATCTAGTAAATAGGGCTCTTCTTCTCTCTCACAAACAATTCCATGACAAAAATTTAGTTATGGTTAAAAAAATCCTCAGTGAAAATAGTTATCCGGATAAATTTATTGATAGTTGTATTCGTCATCGTGTGAGATATCACACCTTGGGCTTTTCAAGTGTTAAAAATGAGGTACCTAATGTTAGAAACGTTATGTCGATTCCGTTTCACGAAAAACTATCTTTTATATGTAAGTCATCCTTTAAAAAATACGGCTTTACAATTGTACCTCGTATGTCGAATAAACTAAGTGATGTTATTAAGTTAGGAAAGGATAAGCTGGATAAATGGTGTGAAACTAATGTTGTGTACGAGATTTCGTGCAATGATTGTAATGCTACCTATATAGGCCAAACTAAGAGAAATTTAAAAAGGAGAATAGACCACCACCAAACCAATTTTACCGCAACAAATGATTTTAGATCAGTTTAAAGTATCGATATGGGGGTTTTCGGGGTCATTGAATCTTAGCTTGACCTCGAAATTTCAAAATTTAAAATGGTGGATCCAAAATGGCGGACATTATACGGCCTCTAAACCAATTTTACCGCAACAAATGATTTTCAATCAATTTAAAGTATCGATATGGGGGTTTGTGAGGTAAATGGTTATAAATGTATTATCGGAATCAGTATTTGTGCAGATGAATCTTATATTTTTCCGGTCTATTAGATTTAGAATTATCTGTCTGCGGTTTTTGCACTTACATTTTTCTATTGTTCTGTGTATATGTATATGCCTGCGTGGATGAAAAAAATATATAATTTAGACAAATGAATCAATCTTTAATGACATTTTGTGCACTCTTATCAATTCTGGCTCCTAGTTCGTGGAGTTTTTACTGGTGATAAATGGCTTTCGCCGATATCATAAATTACTCTGTTCCTAGGTTCATTGGCATTTGAGTAATGCATGACTTTCAACGTTTCATTATTTTCTGGGATAAATCCATGCCCCGTTTGTATGTTTGTGACAGGTGGACAGTTTTTAAATCTCTTTGTTAGGAATTGACGAGTTTGTTCGTGATCTTTTTTGGTGTATAAGAAAAATTTTATATTGAATGATCGCCCATTAGCCCATGAATAAAGAGCTTTAACATCTAGAATTGCTTTATTTTTTGCAGCTTGTAAGCTCGCTCTTGTAGCTTCTCTCTTTACTATCGCTCCAACTCTATCGCAACTACCTTTTCCGTGTGCTGTTGCAAAACAGTGCCATTCAGCATCAACGCCAAAATCTCTCTTATGACTCATTAAACTACTCATTTGATAACGATTTTTAAAATGCTGTTTAGCACCATCAGTAGCATATATTACCTTTTTTACTGTCGGACAAACCTTACGAATTTCAGGTATAAGATTTTGCTGCATTATGTATACTGCAGTGGCATCATGAGTAGTACAGTCGGACATAGATACTGTACTGAAATGCTTTAGCTTGCCTTCAGATTTATAATAAACAACAGCAGGAAAAATCGTACTTTGATCATTATTAAAATGAAATGCCTGTGCAGCATCTTGGGCTGTAAAAGCATAGTTCTCAGCAAAATCCAATTGAGCAAGAACCTATTCATCTGAAAGATTATTTTTCTTCCCAGAAATAAACTTTGATTGTTCCTTAGCGATGAAGTGATGAGGTATCAACTTTTCTAGGCTAGAACATAAAGTTTCAATAAATTCTTGCGATGTTAGGCATTGTTTTATCAAAGTGTATCTATCGGTTGATTGCCACGTGCTGAAGATGACTTGATCAATATTGTGCTCATCCATAATGTTCTCAACGTAATTAGAAAACTTTTGAATGTCCGGACAAAATTTGCATTCATTCAAATAACAACTTGGTTTGGGATCCTCACATAGAACGAAATTCAAACAATCTTTATAATTCTTCAGAATATTGTTTGAGATTTTTTCTATATTTACTGCGTCAATCATCGCCTTGAAATTTTGGTGTATCGTACATACACATACATTGTGTGTACCAGGGGATCTTGCAAAGACACAACATTTTGGTCTCAGTTCCGCAAACTTGGTAAGCCCAATCGGATGTTCAGGAAACTGTTCTTTAAATTGATTATGAAGGTTCTTAATATCAGTAAGTAATAATCTTTTCTGCACTTTTATTTTTTGACCATATAAATAAATATTGACGGTATCTTTTTTATTTGGCAAAATTCTGCTGTTAAGATCATTTTCGTAAAAATCTTCAACTTTCTGAGTAGTTTCTGCAGGTAATGTTTTTCCACGTTTTGCAACAGGAGAAGCCAAAACTCCATCTGATTCTCTTAACTGTTTTGCTTTACGAGCCATTCTGTGAGTCACACCAAATTGGTTCATAATTTTACGTATTGCCCAGTGTTCGGGCAAAATAGTAAGAATACTGACACGTAATGGATCGTTCTCCGGCAGGGATTGGAATTTGTTTTTAAGTCCAGTTAAAATATCTGTAAGATCATCTTGCGTAGGTGCATCCGTGTTTGAAACCGAAGGTGAGTCAGTCTCTGATTCAAAATCAACACTCATACTGACGTTTGGAGATGACAAATTATGTAGTTTGTAAAAAGATTTTCTACATGTATCACAAATCAGTGAAGATGTTGGATAATCAGGATAGACATCTTGAAATTCTTTGGAGATCTTCCTAAGAGATTTGCTGTGTCCTGTATTAATATCAAATGGATTAACGCATCTATCAATACGATATTTTTTCGCAGGAGAAGACATTGTTGTAGGATATGAGAAAGCACAACCAAAACAAAAAAAAAATGTTAGAAATAACAAAATTATGGCTAGTACAGTTGAACAAGGAGTTGCCGATAAAGTAAGACTTACTCAACAACTGCCTTAAAAAGGATGTTGAAGAAGAAGTCGCCAATGTATCTATTAAAGTACCTATTAACTATCTTAAAAAGGACTGTTGGAGAAAAAGTCGCCTATGAATAAAGCCGCTGATGGACTTGTTCACCAACTATCCTGAAAAAGACCCGATGAAGAAAGCATTCCTTGAAGAAAATATTCCTTTCTATGGGTTGCTTAACGTGGGAAGGGGTTGGGGGTGTAGGTAAAAAAGAGGGATGAAATAAATCACTTGAAAGCAATAAATTCCTTTGCCACAAAACAGTTTTATTTGCTGAAGTCTTTGCACAAGTTGTCATTGGACACGAGCCGTGTACTTGCAGCATTAGGCTGTTGGAAGAGGGGCGAGGTACAGCGCCGGACCGGGCCTCCTTATGTGCCCTCTGCAACGCTACTTCATGTGTGGGTAATGCGCAGCCGCCTAGCGGCGCGCTGCGGTACTAGCACCGCGGTGATAAGCGCTGCAGCGTGCGTGGCGTGTTCGGCGGGTTGCGCGTTAGCAGGGGCTTTTCGCGAGAGAGCCTGCTGGTGGGTTATGACAAATATCCGCCAGTTTATATTGGCCATATTGAATTTTGAAATTTCGAGGTTAAAATAAAATTCAGCGGCCCCTTAAACTCCCATACCAATACTTTAAACTGCTTTAAAATCGTTCATTGCGGTAAAATAGTTTTGGTGGTTGTATAATGCCCGCCATTTTGGATCGGCCATTTAGATTTTAAAATTTCGAGGTTAAAATAAGGTGCAGTGGCCCCTTAAACTCCCATACCAATACTTTAAACTGATCTAAAATCATTCGTTGCGGTAAAATTGGTTTGGTGGTGGTAGTATGTCCGCCATTTTGGATCCACCATTTCAAATTTTGAAATTTCGAGGTTAAAATAAGATTCAGTGACCCTGAAAACCCTCATATCAATACTTTAAACTGATCAAAAATCATTTGTTGCGGTAAAATGGGTTTGGTGGAGGTATAATGTCCACCATTTTGATTCCACCATTTTTGATTTTGGAATTCCGTCAGCATTGTCAATAATATGTCCTATCATGAGTTGTACATGCTTTTTGGTGGGATATTTCACAAATTAGAACATTTTTACTATTGTTTTTGTTGAATGTGTTATAAAAACGTGGATTTCAGGCTCCATATTTTATGCACCACATTGGATTTTTGAAAAGGCCAGGACTTTTTCAAAAGCCCTTGACCAGACGATCATTTTGAGACCTCAAACGTCTTGTTAGGTTAACCCAAATTTTGGGTGACGTGAAACGTAAAGTGTATTTATATACTATTTTTAATATATTTCCTTTTTTAAAATATTATTAATTGTTTTTCATTATTAAATATATTTAGTGTTAATTAAAGTGTGTAACGGGGTGAGACTTGAGTTGAGAGGAGAAAATCACAAAAGGAGAGGCCAGGACCGAGAATCCCGTGAGCTCTAGGCGCGCGTGCTACCACTTTAGCCAACGCCGCCCTATTTCATCACTCTATCCTGCCTCGATTACCGGCGTGGCGAGAGACGTTGTTCCTCCTTACAATTGGTTTATTTTATACCTCAGACAAAAATCACTGGTAAAATGTTTACTTGTTTAGTTGTTTAGGTTGTTAAACGATAACAAATTCTCTTCCTGTATTTTACACGATGAAAACTGGGTAAAATTGGCCTCTCATTTAGGTTACACATTTTTTACTGATACATAACTATTCGATACTTATTACTAAAGCGAATAGCGAAATAGGGTCTATGATACAATGCACTATACAACAAATGCACTAACAAAAATTTTTGACTACATCCGACAATGTTCAGATATTGAAATCACCTCCCGAATAGCGAGACATGGTCTATGATACAAAGTAATAATGATACAAAGTAATACTCTAAGTATATAATAAATGTACTAGAAAGAAATTTTCATCTTTAGCAAACAAAGTCCAGGTGTCAAAATGAATCTTAGATTAACCCATAATAGTTAGGGTAAATGCAATATAGTGCTACCTTTAAAATTGTACCAAGTTTATCCACCAAGAAACCTTGTTTATAATCATGAGTATATTATCAACGTTAAAATTTTAGGAAGACCAAAATTTCAAGAAATCTAGAAAAATTCCCTGAAAAATCCGAAAAGTGTGATATTTCATCTTTACATTTAAATATTGCAATATTGGTGCACTAAAGAAAAAAAAATAAAACGGTAGTAATATTCTTAGATGTTAGGACTTATGTTTCAGTGGAAAAAATTTCAATTAGAATTGGGGGAATTTAAATAAATTGAACTGGAAATGACGTTTTGGACAGAAATTTAAACAAATTAATATTATGTAGATGTTTATGTAGATATGTTTACTGTCATCTGTATGGAAATTTATTTTGTACACACTTTATTTACAACTTCATTTATGTACAGTAGAATCACAGACATCTTTATTTTTTGACTTCATAAAAGAAACAATTGGTTTATGATATGATGAACTAAAATATGATATGAATGGTTTTGAATGTATCTAATATAAAAATCTTGAAAATACTGTATCTAATATTGTCCCGTACTTAATAGTTGATTGTTGCAAATCATTGTTTATTTTTAATTAATTCTAGTTGTGCACTTTCATCAGCAAAGTTAACATTAAAATCTTCTGCTGAAATCAGTGGCATTTTATGGTCATTTGTACCAAGCTCTCGAGCTCCCACCTCAGTGTATGCAAGTAGTGATCTATGGATAAATGGAATTATGTCAGTAATGTTTTGATTTGGTGAAATGTTAATGGCCGACATGACACATATTTGACCATCTTCTAAAATACAGTGAGATGAGTATATTTTAGCTATTTCTAACGTGTGAACATTTGAGTTTATCGGTTTCCTAATTCGCAATCTGACGTTAGTAGATATAGAACGCCGGGCGTGTGGATACGCAGCATAGACTTACATCAGATTATACTAGGTGGAGAACGCCGAGTGCATTAAGGGGCCCGAAATTCAGCGAAAAGAGCCGAGAAAAACCGATAACTGCTTGCAGCGCTTGAAGAGCAGAGTGGGGACGCGGTAAGGTGAGGAGAGAGAGCTGTCAGCTACGTGTCTGCCTGGTTTGGTAAAGAAAGCGTGCTGAAGAATATGAACGCTATGCGCGCGGGCAAGTGCCAGACATGCAAGCAGTGGAGGGGAAAGCTGCCGCTACTTTTGTGACGATCGGTCTGTCGCACCGCCGGCGAAGTGACGGTCGCCGCTCGCCCATTCACTCCCCAGTAAAACGTGTACTCTACGAGCCTATGGAAAGATTCACTTAAAAACAATAATATAATGAGTACTAACATGGGTTTTACCATCTGGATGATAACAAAAAACTCTAGTTATGAAAATTATTGTAAAATAAAAATTTTGGAGTTCACAACCAAAGTTTTTTGTCATTATCGAGATGGTTACACCCATGTAGGTACTCATTCCTCTCTTAAAAAAATGATGGCCTTTGTTGTGAAGCATTTAATACGTGATTCTGATTGGTTGCTGGTTGGTTGCCTAGGCAACGAGATCAGAACCGCGCTTTAAATTTATAATCCTCAAAACAGTCATAACTCATAACCCTGGTAGAAATGTTTGAGGTGTTTAAAATGAAATGTGGAAACCTTGATAACAGATAAAATGTATGTAATATAACTAGCCAGAAATTTTAGTAAAAATTAATCATTACCAAGAGTTTGTAGTATTACAACATGTGTATTGAAAAGTGGCACCCTAACCCTATTTGAAGTAGTATTAAAGTGTGTGAACATTATTTAGTTTTTTTTTTGAAATGCCAGTTAGAAGTTCAATTAAAAGAATAAAGAGTTTGAAGATATACTGCGTCTCTGTGCCCAAAGTCACCCTCGGTGAGGTTTTAGAGGTGAATTTAAAGAAAAGTTCAGTATCCGAGTCAGTAAGTTTAAGTCTATCATTATACAATGCTCTTTGAATTATAAAAAGGCTACTAGACATGTTACCTAGAAATATGTAACCTAGATGATTCTGATTTAACTGTTTTCGTTCATATTTTCACATCCAGGCTCATGCGAATTTTTTAATTGAGCAAAAAATAGTTTTGAGGGATTTAGTAACATATTACATGCTTATAAAATATTAGCAGACGTTAGTGTGCCGCCCAACACATATGGTAGATTTTTTACCAGTGTTATTAGACAGAGATATAGCTTGATAGTATAAAAATAATGTGCAAAGATCTGTGCAGACATCTCTGCAGAAACCTATGCACAGATCTCTGCACATTATTTTTATACTATCAGGCTACCATTGATAACTTTAATTCTGGCGATTTTTGTACTAAACAATTGAAGTAATATACATCGCATATCATACATATAAATGTTGTTGTACTTTTCTGATTGTGACAGGCGAAATTACTGACGCACTTATCGGGAGGCATCCGCTACCCCACCATATCCGTATATGAGTCAAGATCGCGCCATCTTAATATACGACTCAAGATTACAAAACCGCTGACAATTCTTTGGCACGTAGCTTCCTCCAACAAAATTTATAGTTCCAATGGATACAAAATTGTCCAAATATACAGTATAAAAATGATTTTTAAAATACTTTCAATCTTAATTATTTTACTGAAGGAGCAGCCGTCAGGATATCAAATCACATGATTTTCATGAAAAAATTTAGACCTTATTATAAATACTATAACACCCTCATAACCTAATAAAATTATAAATTTTCTTAAAACATTCTGAACTTTAGTTAGCGAGTTAGAAGGTTTAACAAAAACAGTAATTTTCAGTTACACAGAGTATACAGGGTGTGAGGCATATTTGAAACCGAATACCGTTAAAACTAATCGGTTTCATAGGCTGCAAAAATAACCTAGCCGAGTTGATCAAAAGATCGATATTTTCCCTAAATTTCAACTTAAATAGAGCCTTTTTACTCTCGTAATCGTACGACATAGAAAATATATATTTTTTAGTTTTCTATTTTTAGCTCGAAAACTAGTTATCAATATGGTTTGAAATGTTTTACAGCAAATAGGTATTATCAATTTTTATTATCATACATTTTTTCGAAAAGTTTAACGATTTAGTTTTACAGATATTAATTTTATTTTTTAAATCACCGTTTCTATCATAAAAATTGAACGGAACGGTCAATCTAGAAAATCTCGCGGAAAAAGTAGACAATTTTATACTCTTTTAGATACACTATTGTTGAATATATTGTATGAATCATATTATCAAAAAAGCAAAAATATTTTTTCAAAAATCAAAAAATGGCTATAATATGGCTATAAAATGACCAGAATATAAAAAAAATGTTTTTAAAATTCAGAATCAGAAAACATATATGAATGTCAAATTTTATTACAATCATTCGCGTGGTTCTAAAATCATAACAATATACGTACATACACACACAGACACACACACACGCACTCACCGCGCGTGTATGTCGATACCCCGTATGTGGCACGTCCCCTGGGTGGCGGATAGGGGATAGATCATCGGCGCGTCAGTCTCCTTAACCAGCCGAAGGGTAGAGCAGAAATAAAATATGCTCCGAGGAGCAAACAGTCTAGGGGAAGAAACACCGAAGATAAATCAAAGATGGTTAGTGAGTTAATAACATTACTACCCAAAGCGAATCAAGCCACAGTGCCCAGTCCCGCCGTCGATTCCGATCGGGTGAAAGCACCGGTGGCCGACGCTGGCCCCATGGGTTTTGGGGGGGGGGGGGGGGGGGTAAACTCACCTACTCGCCGAAGAGGTTTATCACCTGACCACTGTTGCATGTAGAGACGCAGGTGATATGGAAATGGAGGTTGATACAGACAAAGTTAAGAAAGCTGCATGCAAAACGCAAAGGAATGCGCACTTGGATCGCCTTGGCAGCAGAATCGATGAACTGATGTCAGGGGCAGACACAATAAGCACAAGCAAATTAAAGACCTTGCCCGAACCATAAGAGCAAGCTATAAAAATCTCTGCATCGCAGAAGATGACTTACTGCAATGCCAGCGCCCGAAAACACACGGGAGGGAAAACTAAACAACCCCAAGTCTCACAATCAGATCCCGAAAAGCTGGTACAACGGAGAAAGTCCCAACTACTCCACAGGATAGAAGTAGAAGAAAGAAAGAAGCAGATAATCGAGCTAAAAAGACAGCGTGGCATGAAGTCGTCACAAGAAAGTCAAAGAAAAAGGAGAAAAAGGCAAGCAAAGAGGATAAAAGTGTCCCTGGCGTTACAAACTAGAACAGGGCCTACAAGAATGGACAGAAGCGGCAAGACCTTTCAGAACGGATGCTTTAATCATTAAGACTGCAGAAGAAAAAAGCTAGGCAGACATTTTGTCCACAATGAAAGCGGCTCCGTCACTTAACACACTGGGGAATAGCGTAAATAAAATACGCTGAACAGTTGCAGGAGATCTTCTGATAGAGCTTAAGCGTACAAGAGAAGTCAAAACTTCGGACTTCCAAGAAGCAGTTAAAGCGGTACTAGTGGAAGGCGCCACAATAAAAGCACTCCAGAAAGAAGAAACCATTGAACTGAGAGATCTGGACATGCTTACCTCAAAAGAGGAGGTACTAGAAGCACTACAGAAAAAAATTGGCGAAGAGAACATCATATAAGTCTTTACGATAAGATCTCTGCAAAAGACGTATAGTGACACGCAGATTGCAGTGATACGGGTACCAGCTCAGATAGCGGCTAAGATGACTAAGCTACAGAAGATCAGAATAGGATGGGTCAACTATAGGATCCGGGTGGCTTACCGCATAAACGAACCGCTTAGGTGTTATAAATGTCTAGGTTTTGGCCATATCGGTAGAAACTGCACAGTAACTGAAGACAGAAGTAAGCTTTGTTTTAAATGTGGAAAAGATGCGCACAAAGCGAAGGAGTGTAAAAACCAACCCAACTGTGTACTCTGCAAAAGAGGCACAGGGGGGAAAAGTGACCACGCAGCTAGTAGCTATGCAAGCCCAGTTTACCGAGCTGCAGTAGAAGCCACTAACAGACGAAGAAAATGAAAATAGTGCAGTTGAATATGAATCACTGCGCGAATGCACAGGACCTACTGAGCCAGTATGTCCGTGGGACAGAAATCGACATAGCCATCGACTGTGAACAATACAGAGACCTGGACAAACCATCGTGGGATATGGACAGTACTGGTAAAGCGGCGATATAAGCATGCGGAGATGCCGCTTTCTAGGAAAAAATTACAAGACGTAATGAAGGATTCGTATACGCTAAGGTTGCAGGGGTACACATATACAGCTGCTATGCTTCTCCTAACACGTCGATAGAACAATTCAAACAACTGTTGGACCGGATAGTACAGGATGCTGTAGAAAGAAAACCAGTACTGATAGCAGGCGATTGTAACGCCTAGGCAGTAGAGTGGGGCTGGTAAAGGACGAACAAAAGAGGAAGAGCGCTATTAAAAGCATTTGCCCTCCTTGACTTAGTCTTAGTTAAACAGGGATGTTCTTACACATTTCAAAGAGGAGACGCAGGATCCTCATAGATCTCACGTTTGTCAGCAGCTGCCTGATTCGCTTAATTAGATCATGGATGGTAAGCGATCATTACACAAATAGTGACCACCAAGCGATAATAATAGAGATAAGGATATCAAAGCAGAGATCCAACGGGAGGGCAACGACAAATAGAGTCGGTTGGAAAACGAAGGATTATGATAAGGAGACATTCCTGCTGGCTCTAGAAGAAATACAGCTGTTTGGGTCTACGAATGATAATGTCGAGTGAGTAATGGCAAATATTACCCAAGACGGCGACGCAACGATGCCAAGGCGGGCTCTCAACAATAGACGACCGCTAGTATACTGGTGGGATAAAGAAATTGACGCGGCCCGCAAAGAGTGTCATCGAACCAGAAGACGGAATCAGCGGGCTCGGAAGAAATACTACAAGACTGGTCGTGGTAGAGAAATAGTAGACGCCCTAAATGGAGAAATAAAGGATGCTAAACGGATACTCAAGAAAAGAATCCGACAAAATAAACGACGGTGCCTAAAAGAGTTACAGAACGAGGTTGAGCTGGATCCCTGGGACCGTATCAAGTGGTATTGAAGAAGATAAAGAGAGGTTATATCCCCCCTCCTAAAAGCCTAAAATTGCTGGACCGTATTGTGGCCACACTGTTTCTTCTTCAACTGGAAGTAACAGTTATTCCTGAAGCGAAGGCAAATAACGAAATCATTCCAACAATTACCACCAAGGAATTACAGGATGCATGCAAAAGAATTGGGAACAAGGCTCCAGGTCTGGATGGCATACATAATATTGTATTAAAATAATCTATACAGGCATGCCCCAATGTCTTGTACAATTCATGTCTCGAAAAAGGGACGTTTCTCAAGAACTGGAAGAAGTAACGCCTGGTGCTACTAACAAAGGGGATAAGCCACCTGGAGAAGCTGCCTCATACAGACCACTCTGCATGCTGGATACCCCAGGCAAGATTTTAGAGTGCATAATCGGGGTTAGAATAGACCAAGTCATTGAAAAACCAGGCAGACTTGCGGAATATCAATACAGCTTCACAAAAATGCTCCCCTCTTGATGCCATAAGCTTAGTTGTTGACACCGCTAGAACTGCAACAGAAGGAAAAAGATGAAAAGGAGGTGCAAGAAGTACTGTGCTATTATTACACTGAATGTTAAAAATGCGTTTAACTCAGCCAGCTGGGGCAAGATACAAGAGGCATTACGGAAAAAAGAGTTACCCGCATATATAAGGAGGATTATGTCTGACTACCTGAAAGACAAGAACCCTTTCGTATGACACAGAGAGCGGCACGAAAACCTATCAAGTAACCGGAGGGGTCCCACAAAGGTCAGTGCTCGGTGTAACACACACCTAGCCAGTGTAACTACATCAATTATGTTATACGGTGCCCCTATATGGGCAGACGCTATGTTGGTGAAGTCCTGTGCACGAAAGATGTCAACAGTTTATAGGAGAATTGCATTGCGGGTCGCTTTTGCCTACCGAACAGTATCACTAGATGCAGTGTGCGTTATTTCAAGTATGCCGCCTATTGACCTTCTAGCAACAGAACGAAAAAATATATACGAAGAAAACCGGCATGGCGACAATACTCAAAAGGAAGTTTGGAAATCCACAAAGAAACAAACCCTAGCTGAGTGGCAAAGACTATGGGACTTCAATGGGCGATGAACACACTGCCTTATACCATGTATTGTTGGCTAGACCAATAGACGACACAGGGAAGTGAATAACTTCCTTACGCAGTTTTTGAGCGGACATAGGTGCTCTCGAGCCAGCTACACCGATTCAAGATAGAGAATAATTCAAATTGCCCAGTATGTTTGGAAGCAAACGAAGATGCGGAGTATGTCTTCTGTAACTATTTGCGATACCAAATGGAACGAGAAGAACTCGAGTGTTACCTTCAGACTAGGGTGACCCCTAAGTCAATGATGACAGCCATGCTAGCGTCGAAGGATGGCTGTCATTGTTGTTTACTGGCTGGTGCGCAGTAAACAACTACGTAAGGACCATTTTCAAGAAGGTTAGAAATGACAAAGAGAATAGAAGAGAAGAACAAGTCGAAACAGCTGACTAAAACTGTTGCTAGACGAAGGCCACTAGGTAATAGATACAAAACGAAATTAAACATGATAAGTGAGTTACAAACAACATTTCCTCAAGCGGGTAAGGCCACAGAGCCAAATTCCGCCGACGGTTCCGATCGGGTAAAAGCCCCGGTGGCCGGCACAGGCTCCATGAATTTGAGGGCGGACCGAACTTACAAGGTTGTGGAAAAGAGCCAAAGGAAGACCTCGAGATTTTGAAGGGTATAATCACCGGAACAATTGAGTACGCAGAGGGCAGGAGTAACGTGCAAGGTCCGATTAAGACGGGCCTCGCGATCTAGGCAAGATAGAGAAGAAAGGTATGCCCCTCTTAAAGGTACCAGAGCTTCGCCTGGGAGGAGAATCTATGGGATCAAGAACGAGCAGTATGGATAGTTTGGCAAGTGAGGCCAGTACAAGAAGCACGGGCACTAATACGTCAACTCAACAAACGGCAGATTACAGGCAGTACAGGCAGGAAGCAATAAAGGCTCATAAGGAAGAAGAGGAGCACATTACGAAACTAGAAAAGGAAGTAGATGACCTAATCGTAGATTGTCAGTCCACACCAACGAGCGTAGAAGGCATCGCAAAACTGGCTCAAAAATTAAAAAATTTGGTGGCCCAGTTGAAGGAGAGGCACGAAGGTCAGCTCATAAGTAATACTGTACTCTCAAGCGCAGGGGCTAAGAGGTTGAGAAGTAGCCTGACTGGCAGCCCAGAAGAGAAAGACGACAGAGGGAAGCAAGGCAGAAAGAAACAACAAATGGAGAAGAAAAGGGTGAACGGTAAGAACCCTATGCCGGGAACTTTAGTCACGAATAGGCGAGACTTGCGGACTTTAGCAGTCTGCGCTATAAAATTTTATACGATACTTTTGACTTAAATGGTTCAGTTTTACACGGCGCTTAGCGCCCTCGCTACGCCCAGGTGCTAACTGCGCCGTGTAAAAAAGAACCATTTAAGTTACACGTATCGTAATGTACTATTGCAGTAGAGTTCAGTGCCACCTCATCTTTATTTGAGGTTAATTTCAAGTCTTGGTGTTCAGGACAGATTACTAGTACATTACTTATCCATTTTGCACTTTTTAATTTGTTAAAATCACTTTGATTGTAAACAATTTCACAGATTAGACACACAACTGTTGTTACTTTTCTTTTTGGATGACATTTATAGTAAATATCAGAGCCGGGGTCCGGAGGCACTTTCTCCACGCGCGCCATGATATAAATATTATATTATTATTGCAAAAGACTTTTGTTCTTTTTAATAGAAATCGAAAGCGCCGAATTTAAGTTATAGAAATATAAAGAAAACCTCTGTGTATTTTGTATATCTATAGATATTTCTACAAAATTATGGAAAACGCTATAATATCTACAGACATACAAAATACACAGAGATTATTTTTATATTGCTATAACTTAAATTCGCTGTTACAATGCCACTACCTTAAGCGGGTCTTGGGCGATGTCGTCCAGATCGGACGGGTGGGTGCCTATCACCACCACACAGCGCATCCTCAGGTTGCGGATAAACGAACAACCCCTGAGAAAGAGGTTAACTGCGAATAAATTGAATAAGCAGCCGCGGACAGCCGATAGGAACAGGCGTGGGTGTGATGAGCCCACACTATTGAACGCATTCATCTAGAAACACTACGCGAGCACCACTACAAAAAACACTTAACATTATCTCTTATCTCTTAATCTACCTCTTTCATCATACATTACAAAAATCCTGCTGCCGAGGAGGATGCGGGAGCGATGACAACTTCCCCGAAAGAGAATGTGTAGAATGATTCGTCACCTGGTCTTACGCGGTAACGATGCCAGCGAAGGCGCGCTGCCTTGCAGGGGGGCGTTAGGATGCGAGAATGAAACCGTAGTTTGTCTGACGACGAGTTGACATTGTCCTCGTCAAAGTCGGAAAGCTCTCATACTTAGTTCTAGAGAGATCTGGGGGTTATAACCTCTAGAACAGTGGACTCACCTGCGATCGGAACAGGATCCAAAGCGCGCTGACGTAACATACTGTTACGTCGTACGTCGCATGCTTAATATTAGTAATATTTCTTTATGATTTCAACAATTCGATATGGCCTAAATTAAATAAAAACTGCTGAATCTCAATCTTCCAATGCGTCAGTGTCGCTTATGAGTTGAGTTCGCAAAATGCAAAATAATCACTTTTGTAATATGATTTCGATTTACCTTGCGAATCAGCGAAATGATAAATCAGCAATTCGTGACGTTGTAAGCAAGCGCTGCTTTTTATGTATACATTTTCCGTAATTTTAAGTTTGCAAATATTGCAAAAATTACACTACGAACGAAGGTTTTAAAAGGCCTTATACGCACTCAAACGAGCAGTTTTTTCGTCGTCAGTCACGAGCTCCGTATTGCGCCGGTCCGACAATCGGTGACAATTATTTTAAAACTTAAAGCCGCCTAGCCGCCATTTTATATTTCTTACAAAGTCTAAATATATAGATTTTATAAACTACAAGTCTTTTTTTTTACGTGATATTTGGAACTCGAAAGTTCATCGCCTCATCCACGCAAGCCTTCCACGCTGCCCTTTATTGTTTCAAGCCCACCCAAGATGCACCTCTCCGATCGACACCCACCCGTCCTATTTCTACTAGATCCGCTTTTACGTTGTCCTCCCATCTACGTCTAGGTCTACCTAGAGGTCGCGTTACCATCGGCCTGCCCTTCATGACACGCGCTGCTGTACGGTCGTCTCCCATTCTCGCTACGTGCCCTGCCCATCCCAATCTGCGCGATTTTATTATTCTGTTAATATTTGGTGACGCGTACAAATTGTGTAACTCATCATTGTGTAGTCTCCTCCATTCCCCGGATTCCTCATCTTTCTTCGGCCCGTATATTTTTCGCAAGACTTTATTTTCAAATACCCTAAAACGGTTGTCCGCCTGCTTAGTGAGAGCCCACGTTTCGCACCCGTACAGAACCACCGGTAGTATTATAGTCCTGTATATTCTTATTTTAACAGCCTCGACTTAAGTAAATTATCCACGGCGTAGAAGCAAGCATTACCCGAATGGAGTCTCTTGTTTATTTCGACATTAAAATCGTTTCTATCATTTATGGTTGTACCCAGATACCTGAATTTACTAACCTTTTCAAAAGTAAAATCCCCAACTCTGAGATATCCCTCCCCTCTGCAGATGCCAAGTTTATCCACAATCATGTACTTTGTTTTGGATTCACTAACTTCTAACGCTGTATACTCTGCCGCTTTTATGAGGATTTCCGCATTTCTTGCTACCGTTTCCCTACAATCCCCCAGTATATCCAAATCATCTGCGTAGCCTAGTATCTGCGTTGTTCCATTAAGCGTTGCGTCCAGCTGGCTAACCTGCATTTTTCTAACGACATACTCTAACGTTAAGTTAAACAGCACCATAGAGAGCCCATCCTCTTGTTTTAAACCATCGCGTATCGTGAAGGGTTCTGATATATTACCGCCTACTCGGACCTTTCCCGTGCTTCCGTTCAGACATATTTGAATCAATCTCACGAGTTTTTTCGGTACACCGAGAAGTACTAGAATTTGATACATTTTGCTTCGCTTAATAGAGTCGTACGCTTTTTTAAAATCTATAAATAGTTGGTGTATGGTTTCGCAAAATTCCCACTTTTTCTCTAACAACTGTCTTATGGTAAACATTTGATCGCTCGTCGATCTGTTGCGCCGAAATCCGCACTGATAATCTCCTACTATATCTTCCGCGAATGGAGTGAGTCTAGCTTGTATTACGTTTGACAGAACTTTGTAGCACGTTGCTAAAAGTGAGATATCCCTATAGTTATTGCAGTCTGTCTTACCCCCTTTTTAAAAATCGGTATAATGATAGATTCCTTCCAATTTTCGGGTATTGTTTCATTTTTCCAGATGACACATACTAGTTTATAGATTTTGAAAGTGAGCTCGACGCCCCTATATTTGAGTAACTCAGCTGGTATAGAGTCATTTCCCGCGGCTTTGTTGTTTTTTAGTTTTTTTAATCGCGGCCTCTACTTCTTGGTAGCTTGGTTCCTCCACGTGGAGTTCAGCAGTGTGAATTTCGTGCCCTAATTCTTTGCTATTTTCGTGCACGTTTAATAATTTATCGAAATAATTTTTCCATAGCGACAGTAATTCATTGTCATTTGTTACGAGGTCGCGGTTTTCGTCCTTCATCAATTGCGCTCTACTCCTAAAACCCTTTCTGATGGCGTTAATCCCTCTGTACATTTCGCGTGGGTTATTTTCCTTACTGTTAGTTTCTATTCTTCTAATAAGATTCTTTTGATACTCCCGCTTCTTATTTCTGTAGATCGCGCTCGTCTATTTCCTTACGTTAGAATACTCTTCTACGGTCCTATCGCTTCTATTTTGTAAGCTATCTAATTTAGCCTTTTTGCGCCTTTCAAACCAGAGTTCGCACTCTTCGTCAAACCATGGTTTGCTCTTTGGCTTTTTCTTTTTACCCAGTACTTTGTTCGCGGCCTCTTTTACCGTTTTTTCGATGTCCCCCCATAAGCTATTCGGTTCGTCATTCCCCTCCGGCGATGTGTTTGCTTCTTCAAGTGCCTGAAACCTGTTATTAATTTCTATCTGGTACCTAATACGTTCTGTTCTATCTCGTAGCTTCTCAATATCGAATTCTACCTTGTTTGCTCGCTTACTATTTTGATTCGCTAATAGTCTAGCTCTTAATTTGGCTACTACTAGGAAGTGGTCCGAGTCGCTATCTGCCCCTCTGTAAGCCCTTACGTCGAGAACGTTAGTATGACGTCTTTTTTCAATGAGGAAATGATCAATTTAGTTCTGCGTGGCCCCGTCCGGCGATGTCCACGTTGCCTTGTGTAAAGTCTTAGTTCTTTTAAACTAAGTGAGAATATTATTTTACAATGAAAAGAGATTTATTATTTATTTCCACTTCTAAAAATTATTTGAATAAACGATCGGTTTACCGTAACAGAGATCTTGTGAGTTATATTCATTTACGAGAAAATCCGAACTACCCAGTACGAGTCTACAGCTGCAATCTAATGATATTTTTAATCAGTCAGACTGTAATATAGTTTGTAAAGCGAAAATATCTGAGGAGAATAATGAGATTTTACATTTCGCAGTTAAAAATGAAGTATGTTTATTAAATGCAACATCCGAGAAACAAATGAATAATCTGAATACATTATTACAAGCTAATATTATTAAAGGCGCTAAAAACATGAAAACCTAACATTATCAACTGTAACTGACATACAAGAAAATACAATTAAACCAAAGCATCTATGCGAAGATAATACATCTAAAATTCCATTGATTATAATGATAGAAAAATCAACCAAAATTTCAATAAATTATGCAACTCAAAATAGTTTGCCAGATTTCATACAATGTGAGACACTAAACGAAATTCTTAATCAAGTAGAATGTAATAATGTTTGTAAAATAATTGAGAAAGCTAATGAGAATTTACATTTTGCTGTTACAAAAGACGTATGTTCGTTAAACGAAATACCTTGTAAACAGATACAAAATATTAATAATATGTATACTGCAAGTTTGTAATATTCAGGGCACTATTAAAAATGGGAATTCAACATTATTAACTATAATTGATGTAAAAGAAAATATAGTAAAACAAAAGTATGATGTAGACAATAAAAGAGATATAGTACACAATTCATAGAGTAAATCGATGAAAATTCCAATAATTATGACACCAATAAAAGGTTTAGCAAAACATAAAATTAGAAAAGATAGGCGGTATCAAAACAAAAATATTTATAAATATAAAATCAAGAGAGATTTGGGTCATAAAATAATAAGAAAGACATGTAAATTAAAGAAACATTTAATCAATAAATTTAAAAGAGGAATAAAAGATTATTATTATTTAATAAAGTATCATGCGTATTTAGGATTAAGCATAAATTCACATAAACTATGCACATTGAAAACAACAAAAATTAAAATTAATTCAAATGAATTAAAAATTAATAAAAAAGCAGTAAATTTAATACATTTACATTTGTAATAAACAAGAAAAGAATAAAAATTTATCATATGTTGAATATTGGCATTATAAGTAACTGTATTGCTTATAATAAGTTACTTGATATGATTGCTATATCATTTATTCAGAAAATCATTATTTACAAGTTTACAGAGTGTATTTTAAAGCTGCCATCTATAATAAATAAATTTGACTATAAATTAGTACAGTTCAAGTTACAACCAATGGTATTTTAGCATTTTTTCTCCATTATCAGTAAGCTACAAAGGCATATAAAATAAGGAATGAGTAAGAATAATAGATAGAAGATTTAAGACAAAAAGAAAACAATCTACAATTTAATGAAAACAAATACTAATATAATTCTCTGGTTTAGAAAAAAAATAAATTTAATTCAACCATAATCATCAATAAGTTTCAAAACAGATCCCGCTACATTTCTTTCACGAGGTCAAGATATACTCTTTTGGACTCAAATTCAAAATGCATCGTGTCATACATTATGAAATCTAGCCACATCTCTACATATAAAGAAAACAAGAAAACAAGAAAACAACCTATAAATGTTAGCCATGAACAATAACTTATTTATAAAATAGTATCTTTTTAATTTAAAATTTTAATATTCAACTAAGCTGATAAAAAGAAGTATAAAATATATAAATTTTTTATCTTTTTACATCAAATAAAGTAAAGCAATCCAAATAAAGTTATTTTTGATGGTAAAGTGAAGTATTTTTATGTAGATTTAAAAAATGACAATTTAAATGACAATATGAAATAATTCTATACATTTTATCAAAATGTACAAGAAATTATTTGCTACTTGAGGTGTTACTATAACTGCCAGTTTTTAAAAGAAACGAAACTTGGCTTGTTAGACTGATAACACAACGCTTAATCAAAATTACAAGATAATGTTAAGCTCGGGAACAGTATGTACATTTTCGGAAAAACATTGTATCTATATGGAAGGAGGACACACACTTTGGAAGGTTTTATCGCAGGGGGACTGTTTTAGAAACTCTTACGATATTTTATTTAAGGGAATAGCTACAAAATATTTTAGCGACGCAAATTACGAAATAGTTTATACACTAAATTCTAACGAAAAAACATTTGCTTTGTCGATCAAGGATAAAATCATGCGTTGTAATAGAGAATTTATACGTACGGAACATCCAAAATTATTAATTTTTGAAAAGAGTAGTTATGTAAATGCGTATCAATTTGATAATGATGTAGTTAGTAATAGAAATAGCGTAAACTTAGATTTATTTAAGTATGTTAATTCAAAATTTGTATGTACTAAATCATTTAAGGAAACAGTTCAATAATCTATATTTAAATGTAATAACAGAAAAGTGTGAACTTGAGAGAAAAGTAATCCAAAATACCCTATCAATCGCCACCCTTTCCCCAGATGAATTTTCCTATAATATCATGAAGAAACCTGTATACATAGCAAGGATTGCAGGAGAAGTTGTACATTTAATAAAATGTGTACCGAAAACAGTCAAAATACTACATTTAAAAGAATGCTATAATCAGCTACCCGTTTCTTCAGGAAATGAAACATGGTTCCTTAGGCCGAGAACACATATTTTGATAAAAAAAAAAGGAGTTCAAGTAAATTGCAACTCAATAGTACCCACGTACTACAAAATAGCAGAAGAATGGATAAAGTTCACTCCAACACCAATTAAAACAATATCGTCTCATAATCTGAAACCAAATACGAAGATCGGTTGGACCTTTGAATCTGTCGAGACTTTAGCAACGAGCAGAGTGTATTCTCAAGAAGAACTAGACCAACTACAACAGCAACTAATGTTTCCCACGGAAAAAGCATCACTTTTAAATGTGATTGCTAGAGAGATGGCAGGAGAAAAAACATCTGGAGATATTTTCACCGAAAATACTCTAACACGCCTAGCCGAAAGTACATGGCACATACTCATTGGAAAACTGATTGCATGTGGTTCTTTTTCATCTGTATTCATCATGATTCTGATTATTTTACATATCGGAAAATTGATTATAGACACGATTATTAGAGGATATACTTTACATACGATTTATGGTTGGTCTATACACCTATTTGGAGCAATTTTTAGTTCAATAACACACTTGCTGACTACACTCGGAAATACGAGCAACATCCAAGAACAGAGTCCTACGAGAAAAAACAAGAATAGATTTTATGAAGAAACAGAACTTCAAGAAATCAAAATTATCCCTCCTATATCTTCCCCAAAAATATTACCCCCACCTATTCCAGATCGACCACCAACTATTATAAAAAGCAAACTTAACCTTTCAATTTCAAAGTCACCAGGAATTTTTTCTCTAAACTGTAAATAAATTTTTTTTTACAATAATAGATAACAATAAGAACAAACCCTTAAATGTTTTTTAAAAAAATAGGATATATTTAGGCGGGGATGGAAGCGAAATAATCGCTACATTGTCAATTTTTTTTTATCTGTAACCTATATACTAGATTTCAAAGTGATAAGGAATTTAAAGTATAAAAAAATCAAAGGTCAAAGCGGCTAATTTGTAAAATTCTGCATGTAAAACTCACTCATTATCGACCAACTTTATAATTTTTTTTATTGCAATTATTCTATTGCAATAACTTGGACCCCAGGTGTTACGTCTTACGACGTATGCTTAATATTAGTAATATTTCTTTATGATTTGAACAGTTCGATATGGCCTAAATTAAATAAAAACTGCTGAATCTCAATCTTCCAATGCGTCAGTGTCGCTTATGAGTTGAGTTCACAAAATGCAAAATAATCACTTTTGTAATACGATTTCGATTTACCTTGCGAATTAGCGAAATGATAAATCAGCAATTCGTGACGTTGTAAGCGAGCGCTACTTTTTATGTGTTCATTTTTTGTAATTTTAAGTTTGTAAATATTGCAAAAATTAGACTACAAACGAAGGTTTTAAAAGGCCTTATACGTACTCAAACGAGCAGTTTTTTCGTCGTCAGTCACGAGCTCCGTATCGCGCCGGTCCGACAATCGGTGACAATTATTTTAAAACTTAAAGCCGGCTAGCCGCAATTATATATTTCTTACAAAGTCTAAATATACAGATTTTATAAACTACAAGTTTTAGTTCTTTTAAACTAAGTGAGAATATTATTTTACATTGAAACGAGATTTATTATTTACTTCCACTTCTAAAAATTATTTGAATAAACGATCGGTTTACCGTAAAAGAGATCTTGTGAGTTATATTCATTTACGAGAAAATCCAAACTACCCAGTACGAGTTTACAGCTACAATCTACTCAACTAGTACACGGTTCAAAGTAAAAGTAAGCTTCTCATTTATTTTACTAACAGTGAGAGTGTTAGGCGCGAATTAACAATTTCTTAGAGCCTCGCCACTACACATATCATTACGTTCCTATCTATTCAATTTAGAATAGTCAGGACGTAACAATACTATCATGGCTCAAAAAAATCAAAATCAAACCAAAAGGGACTTAAGGGTCGGAACTTGGAATGTTCGCAGTCTATACAGAGCAGGCGCGTGTAAAGAACTCATAAAGGAAGCTGATAGGTACAATCTAGATTTGGTAGCAATACAGGAATCTCAGTGGCCAGATGGCGGTAACTTCGGGTAACTTCACGTACCTGTATAGAGCCGGGAGTGGGAGATCATTAAGCACCGGGTTTCTCGTAAGCAAAATCATCATACATTCGGTTAAAAGTTTCAAATCCGTCAATGATAGGCACTCGTACATCATCATCGAAGGTGAATGGTATATATATGTATTTATTAATGTACACTGTCCTACGGAAGTCAAAGAAGAAGAAGCTAAGAATCTCTATTATGAAACTTTAGAGCAGGTAATCGATCAGTTCGCGTCTTACGACACAAGAATATTATTAGGCAATTATAATCCTAAAATAGGTAGGGAGGAAATGTTTAGGCCTACTATAGTGAAGGAAAGCCTGCACGAAGCCAGCAATGATAGAAACGAGATTAATGTCGAAATGAACAAGAGACTCCATTTGGGTAATGCTTGCTTCTACGACGTGAGTAATTTATTTAAGTTGAGGCTGTTGTCTAAAAACGTTAAAATAAGAATATACAGGACAATAATACTGCCGGTGGTTCTGTACGGGTGCGAAACGTGGGCTCTCACTAAGCAGGCGGACAACAGCGTCACCAAATATTAACAGAATAATAAAATCACGCAGATAGGGATGGGCAGGGCACGTAGCGGGAAGAGGAGACGACCGTACGGTAGCGCGTGTCATGAAGGGCAAGCCGATGGTAACGCGACCTCTACATAGACCTAGACGCAGATGGGAGGACAACGTAAAAGCGGATCTAGTAGAAATAGGATGGGTGGGTGTCGATCAGAGGGGTGCATCTTGGGTAGGATTGACACAAGACAGGGCAGCGTGGAAGCCTTGCGTAGATAAGGCGATGAACTTTCGAGTTCCAAATGCCATTTGAAAAGAAAAAGAAATACACTGACTTTGAAAAATTATGATCGAGTGTATGATTTATTTTATAATTTTTTGCAAGAAACAATATATTTACAATTTCTCGACTTCGGTAGAAATATTAATAACAATAAAATCAAGTTCTATGATTTTTTTTGGCGATGATCCAAGTGACGCAATTCATTTCTATAAGCAAACATGTATTTAAATAATTTATCACCAAGCTTTGAATTTTCAGTCAATAATGGACATTAAGGAACAATTTTCTCCTACAGTGACTTTCTTTATTTTGATGTTTGCTACCTCTGTGATTATTTTAGGAATGCTCCAAGCAATTCATAAGCTTTACCACGTGCTTTAAATATAAATTTTAATCACATTAGCACAAATTTATGGATATCTTTATTTTTAGCCAAAGATACAGGGTCTCAGCCATTCTGGGACCCATACAGGAACTTTTGCACGATAAAAAGGTATCTCTATGAATTTTTTGGTGGTCGTAGTCCGAATCGAACTCTTACTTTCACCAATATTAAGGTTTAAATGGCTCATAAGATAGGTATAACATGCATGCACTGCAGGGTATTTTTTGTGGAGACATTTTATAATTTATAATATTTTGAATAATTATTATTTATTAATATTGGAAAAAAAATTATGAATGCAATCATATTTGCTGATTATAAATATATTATAAAATACCTGATTTCTTCCTTCATAAAGATTGTTCTCAAATGGATCTCTGTCAATTTCATTATCATTTTTTCTATTTTCAAACGAAGTCAAGTTGTTATCATTCTCTACTACATCTTTGTTATTGTATGAATCATTGTTATTCATTTGCTTAAGATTTCCTGTATCATTAACACTTTTGAGAGAATAACTGGAAAATTGTTTAAATTAATTATATCGCTAAAGTACAAAACATGTGAAACGGTAAATTTTCTTAATGGCACGAATATTATCAAATGATTTTATGACACGCCGTGGCATAAACCTCGATTCAAGTCACGCTCGTACACAAATGCACTCGCTAAATCTCGGTTTATGCGCGTTGTTTCATAAAATATCGTAATATACTATTATACACTTTATATATTTAATACAAGAATATATATATGTATGGTACTAAATTAAATACTATTACAATAAAATTGATGATTTATCATACATTTTATAGTTATTAGGGTGTCCCATATATACCAAAATAATGTGCAGAGATCTGTGCAGACATCTATGCAGAGATCTATGCACAAAATAAATCAAAATGTATATCCCTGCACAAAATTTGGACCGTATTTTTTTGGATTTCCAGTATATTCTTTAAAGCAAAAAAAATAGGTAAAATAATAAAATCTAGCTAAAAACTCACGCGCTACCGCTCGCTCGTTATATTAAACATTGATTCAACTTATAAATATATATACAATCCACAAATTTATAATAATAGAAATATGAAACACAAACAATAATAAAATAATATATCATTATTAAGATATAATTTTATTTTAAAATCAAAAGTAATTACATCATAACATTAAAGCATAATACTTATTATTTAAATTTAAATTAAATTCGAAGAATGCATTGTTATTGAGTAATATTATGTAGTTATTGAAAAAATATATTTATTTTTAAGTGATGTAATGTATTAAACATAATACCGAAGGGTTTAAATTTTATTTACGACGGACAAAACTACAGAGAAAAAGGACTAAATTTGACATCAAGACACAACTACATACTATAGAGGATTAATGGAAAATTGCGAAATGTTCGTCATGGTGACGGTTATAGTTTTTTATATGTTCTTCACATCGAGATCTGTCGATGAGATGAATTAACTTAAAAAAGGCGCAATATAATATATATGTTAATGTCATGTTAATTAAACTACTTTGATTGGTTATTATAGTCATACGACAAATGTATGACATTGTGATTATTTTAACTCGGTTTTCTAATATACTTAACACTGGATCTGTTGCCATATTATGGCGCGTTTATCAAAGTTACTATGCCAGGTCCGTCTGCTTATTATTTAATACTATAAATTTGATTGTAAACTAATATAAAAATTTAGGTTAATAAGATTGAATGAAAAAGTATATTAATGTAGTAATATAGGCTATATTTTTTAGGGCGCGCGGTAGCATAGCAGCCGGCAAGGTAAATTGCGTACTTTATTATACTAATGATATCTTATAATAATCTACAATATATTAAAATTTTATATTTGGTCGATTTTGTAAAAACCTTCCAAAATACGTAAAAAAAAAAAAAATAAATCTATTTTACAGTAGAAATTGCCACAAGTGCGCGTGTAACATTGTTCTTTATACGAGTTAGTAATCTCGTGTACTGATCTGCATCAAGAATACGACATAATTCTGATAAATAAAGTGAATAAAGGCTTCGTGCCCCTTATATATTATTCAACATAAAAAGAATAGTGTTTATTGAATTTACCTCATCCTACTATCCTGCTCTGTACCATAATATACCCAAATTAAATAACTAAAATATTGAGTAATTTTTCTATGATAATAAATACTATATTTTGCTTAAATTCAAAAATACTCGCAATAAGATTTTCATATTACACAAGTGGCAGTCCTTATTAATGTGATTTCAACTTTATTAGTCATAACTAAATATTTGTACTGTCAAGGCGAAATATAGAAACTGGCAAGGTAGATTGGAAGCTGTGAAAACAATTTAAAAAAAAATGATATTTGATCTATTTTGTTAAAACCCTCCAAAACTCGTAAAAAAAAAAATCCATTTCAAAGTAGAAATATTCTTTAAAGGTAAATCATTAAGGTTGACAAACAAAATGGCAAATCTATCGAATTTCATTTGGTTATTATCAATAAAAGAACTTAAGAAATGTCCGTCCGTCCGGCAGTTCGTCTATCCGGATTTTTTTGCATTTATTCTACAAAACTTCATGTATTTTATAAAAAAATTTAATGTTATAGACAGGTACATATGATAAGAATATACGATACTACTAAAAAATATTTTCAAGATTTGGTCTAAGTAAATTGGAATCTGTGAAAACAATTTAAAAAAAAATGACGTAATTAATATATTTTTTTTTTATATTCTTGACATAAATTATAACATATATTTATATATCATTATTATTATTACATATATACGTATACATGGATGAATGAAGATTATTTTAAGATTGGTACAGATGAAAGGCATGTTGCGAATAATTATTTGTGTAAATATGCTGTTTTTTAAGCCATCTATTTGATGATATAAAATAACGAATGCTTTATGTATTCATGCATATCATGAGATGTAATCAGTAGATTTGGTCCAGATAAAAGGGATGCTGTGATTAAGTATTTAGCAGATATGATCTTTTTTTTGGCTCTGTGTTTGTGAATATAAAATGACGAATGTTTTATGTATTCATGCATATTATAAGACGTAATCAGTAGATTTGGTCTAGATGAAAGGCATGCTGCAAATAGTTATTAGTGCAGATACGATCTTTCTGAACGATACTTGACTCGTACTGAACTACGATCTTATTGAAGCGATGTGTTTGTGAATATAAAATGACCAATGCTGAATGTATTTATGCTTATCACAAGATGTAATCTGCAGTTTTGGTCGATATCAAAGAGATGCTGCGAATAATTTGATTGTGCTGTTATGATCTTTCTTTTAAAACTATGTGTTTGTGAATATGAAATGACAAATGTCGTATGGTTTCGTGCATATCACAAAATGTAATCTGCAGTTTTAATCAAGATAAAAAGAATGCTGCGAATAATTTTTTGTGCAGATATGATCTTCCCTTTAAAGCTATATATTTGTGAATACAAAATGACTAATGCTGAATGCATTTATGCATACTACAAAATGTAATCTGCAGATTTGGTCTAGATGAAAGGGATGTTGCAAATAGTTACTTGTGCAGGTATGCTTTTTTCAAATTTATGTGTTTGTGAATATGAAATGCTGTATGGTTTCATGCATACAAAATGTAATCTACAGTTTTAGTCAATATCAAAGGGTTGATGCTAATAATATACTGATATCGAACAAACTGTACACATAAAAACTCTACACAAACATATTTTCCTACACGGATATTTTCTACACCGATATTCTCTACACCGATTTTTTAATATTTTACTATACTGTAAAACTCTACATAACCTATTGTTAGATGAATTATACAACAATAGGTGAAGAATATCTGTGTAAATTTTTGTCGTGTAGGAAAATACGTTTGTGTGGAGTATTCATGTGTACAGTTCGCCCGGTGTTATTATATTCCGCAGATATGATCTTTCTTCAAAAGCTATGTGTTTATAAATATGAAAAGACGCACATGCATATCACAAGATGTAATCTGAAGATTTAGTCCAGAGGAAAGGGATGCTGCAAACAGTTATTTGTAAAAAGCACTTGCATGAGTTGATCAGTAGGGAAAGATAAATTAATATTAAACAATATAAATTTCATTAAATAAACTGTAACTTATAATCAAATAGATATTTTGAACAAACATTACGATAAATTATATACTTTAATTAATGTATTATATATTATATATGTTTACTATAACATTAAAATATATGTTATACAAATTTATAGTTTTATATATATTGTAACTCTAGGGTTTTCGTGCTACCTAAGTTACGGTGAAATTTCTCGCCCGGGATATGGAAAGTAACCCGGTGGCGCTAGACGCTCCCCGTGAGCGTCAGTCTCGCGACTCTTTGTATCCTGGTGCGAGGTTATGCGCGAGGTTTGAGCTCGGCTAGCTGCGGCCCCGAGAACGGTAAGGAGAAAAGGTGGTTCTGGAACATAGAAACACGTGGAATATCATGCGGAACTTTATATTTAAATTAAATTTTTACAGTTTCTACTAGAGATTCGCACAACCTATTGAGACAACCCGTAAATAAAGACAACCTTAAGAAGCAGATATCCGTACACGAAAGATATTCCACGGGACTCGCGCGCGTCTCAAGGCTCAAGAAGCAACCAGATAACACACTCGTTTAAACGTTTTGTCTCTCACTCACTCACACACTTATGTCGCACGCGAATTCCGCAAACGCTGAACGACCTATCCAAAGATTGCCCGACCACCTCACGCCTCGGCACCAAGTATTTTTCTACGCTTTCACAAAATCCTTAACTCTACCCTTTATTTATTACGCGAGAAGATAACCCGTACAATAAGACAACCCTTTATTCGAACGGAACACAAGACAAAGAAATAAGGAGATAAAGACAGCAATCTGGAGGTAACCAACACACACGCGAGATAACCAATTCGTTTGCAAAACCGAACGTGGAACTGCCGTTCACCCGCGAGACGGATCCAACCAGGGAAGAGGGAAACGAAACGATTCACTAACCTTCTTAAATCCTCCTTGAATGCCATATTGAGCTGAAGCACTGGGTGAAGTCGAATTCAAGAACACGTCTATTCAGGAGCAGTCGGGGCAAGCGAGTGCTGGCTTGAGCGCTGTATATACATACATATGTGTATATATATATATATATATATATATATATATATATATATATATATATATATCCATGCATACAAAAGACGCGTCGCCCGAAGTGACGGCGTATAAAACGGGCGCGAGAGAGACGCGATAACCGGCGCGAACCAGACCGAAGCTCGGTGGCCACGAGCAACGGTCAGCATCGATTTGGTAAACACACGTGAGACTTACGCTGGTGCGAGGAGTCGGTCTCGACTCGCACCTCTTACCGTGGCGATGCGATTCCGGGCATCGAGAAGCGTTTCCCCTCAAACGATGGAGGCGTCCCTCTAGGTCCCTGTCAGCGCTCCCGTTGCCGATCCCTCACGGACACGGGTCGGATCCGTCCCACTAGCGGGCTTCTCGCGGCTATGGAGATGATCTCCTTTCTCGCGCGCTGGTAGCGAAAGTCTGCCGATCCCCCTCTCCTCGGTCTTCCATCGGTACAGCGACGGCGTCGTCTGCTGGTCTAGCCCGATTTCTCGCGACGAGCGAGCGCGCGAAAATATAATAATATAATATCTCGCCACTCGTTTCACCCTCCTTTTAAACGCTGCGTAGGTCACGAAGCACTTCTACTCCATACGTCGCGACGCGTACATGTTCCCTACCTTTCATCCCAAAATCATTTCTTCTCCAACGACGGTTATTCGAACGATAACGACGGAAACGTCCCATCTGTATATATATATATATATAAATATATATAATTATATATATATATAATTATATATAT
>QLYP01000329.1:55800-67157 GCA_016647725.1 Nasonia giraulti
AATTATTTTTAAATAGTAAAACCGTATTCATAAATAGATACATTGAAGCATTCTGAGCGATATCTATACTACATTAAAATACTAAAATGAGCAATTATGTAAAAATTCACCGGAACTAGTAAATCATTTCGGGGTGATTATTTTATGATAGATAGGTAGTACAAACAAATACATAATCCTACTGAAAAAAATTTAAAAAATCAGAATTAAGTACACTTTTTCGATAAAGAATGATTCACAAAAAGTGACCGGGTCATGAAACATTGCACATAAATTACATATAGGTATAAAATAATGATAAATATTTGTATTTATGTGATTTTTTTTGTAGTTGATTAGAAATAAAGTATATGTATACATATATCAAAAACACAGTAAGATTAGTCCAGATGTGTCTGATGCTATAAATGATAATCTTTTTAGAGAAATATGGCAAATGTTTTTTTTTTTGTATTTATAATTAAGAATTTACGAAATTCCTAAAAGAATTCTCAAATGTTTGTAGCTTACAAAAGTTTCTCTATATATTCTCATAAATATATACGTTAGTGAATGTAGTGAAATCAGTTTTGAAAAGGTTATGCATTAAATATCAGCAGGTAACCTACAATCAATCATAATTAATAGTTATGAAAAATAAGATAGTTGCACTTTTCGAAATTATTATTTTAACGCACACTTGCCGTCCCGTCGTCTTGTAGTCTACGATCATAATATTTACTACTCGTCATACACATCATACGTGCATATTTACTAAAAAAACTTGATTGTTTGATGAGGTTTAGTTGTTACAAGAAAAATTCAGCCGATTCCGCAATATTAAAATTCTATTCTTTACAATAAACTTATATTGTAACTTAGATTGTAATAAAAAATGTCCTCATTTTAATTCGTATCATTTAACAGATTAAGGCACACTTCAAAACCAATAATTTGAGTGTTTCATCGATCAACCATAAGACAACGGTACGGCAAGTGTGAGTTAAAATAATAATAATTTCAAAAAATGCAACTATCTTATTTTTCATAACTATTAGTTATGATTCTAGCTTACCTGCTGATCTTTAATGCTTGTCCTTTTCAAAACTAATTTCACTACATTCACTAACGTACATATTTATGAGAATATATGGAGAAACTTTTATAAGCTACAAACATTTGACACTTCTTTTAAGAATTTCGTAAATTTTTAAGAAGAAATAAGAATCATAATACAAAGATACATCAGATTTGTGAGGAAGGAGCCATAACTTATAGTTGCCTACGTTTACCTTGTAAGAGGTTTTTTTTCAAACCGATTTCACACTCGTTTAATAAGTTTAACCAAACTTCTAAAGAAATAGCTTCGACGCAAACAACCTGTCAAGAAAATGCTACTGCAACGCGGTTGTTTACCATGGTTTCAATGTGACTATGTAGTTAAATATTGTTACTGTATACTTGGCAAGGAGCAACAGCGTGGTATGGGCTTTCGTCAGGTGTCACGGGTAGATGAAGCTTGAGGCTGCTCAGGCTTCCAGCGCTGCCGATCACCATCGATTGTCTGACGCGCCGCCCGGCAGCTGCTGCAGCTCTTGCTCGAGCACGGACACGCGAACTTCTTCAGCTTAGTTTTAAGCGCAAAGCGACGCCTGCTGAACGTCGAAGCAACTCTGCGATCGCCGTTGCTGCGCTCCCTAGCCGTGGCTAATTCTGCTGTACCGATGATGTGTGCAGAGGCCTGATCGAGTTGGTGTCGCAGCTACTTATGTCGAGATTCAAAGAGCTGTAACAGAAAAAGGTAGATCTTGTTGTTCATTTTTGGCTTATTTTGGAGGAACGAACGTATGAGGTCTCGGAGGAAGAGTATATAGCTAATGCTTAGAAAGGCTCTGGTACGAGTCGAACAACCAGCATTAGCCGTAAAGATCGTCTTTGCAATCGATGGGGTCATCATCAAGCTTGAGCGGTCAAAACTCGTTAAGTTGAAGACGAGCTTATACAAAGGTGCCGCTGATCACACTACTGGTCTCGTTCTTGATATCGCAGTCCAGTATGTTGGTGTGATTTTTCAATGTGTCTAGTCCTGTTTCCTCGCGTCCTAGTGGTTCTTCTCGTCCCCGAACTCGGTGAGATCGTTGACACAATCGCATCCCGCCTCGAACTTTTTTCTGAGCTGCGGAAGATCAAGAGAAAAACATTGTAGTCCTTGGCTAATTTTGAGAAAACAATAGCGTATGAGCTTGCGAAAGAGCAGAACAATCGTGATCTTACTCATTGAAGAGCTATTTCCTCTGCCTTTGTGTATCGCAATCTCATGTCGCAGTCAACATATCCTAGAGCGATTGACCAGTGTCCAATTTTCAGTCCATCGATGTGACCCAAAGGTTCCGAGACGTTTCCAGTTGATATAGAGCACGCTGCTGTGTTTACTCTGTACCAAACTGGCTGGCACTCTTAGGGCTTATTAGACACATTATAATTCTTGCCGAGTTGTACACTATCGGAAGCACGAGGGCTTTCCAGCAAACGTATAACTACGCGCAAGGCCTGACTAAAGAGAGTTCCATTACATAGCGAGTCTTCATACCCGTACACCGACAAGCTCCGATACACCGCACTGTTTTAGGCTATGTTTTATGTTTACACCGTTATACGAGTCCCAATGCACGCTGCTGACGTGTGAGCCTCTTTCAACTGCATATAGTCACACACTGATCCACGATCACAAATGGCAACTTCTAGCCTAGAAAATCTGATCCTCGTCTCTCACATATTCTTTATGATAATGCTTAGGAGACCTTACTCAATAACTTCTTGCTTTTTTATATGTGTAAATAGAAACAGCTTACTAACCTTATAATCTATTATCATGACATATCTCGTATTGTTGTTCTTCAAAAGATGAGAATCGCAAATGACCAAAATTTTAAGAAATCAGCGGAAATTAATTTTTGAACATATTTATTTTGCTAACAGA
This sequence comes from Nasonia giraulti, assembly GCA_016647725.1. Lineage (NCBI taxonomy): Eukaryota > Metazoa > Arthropoda > Insecta > Hymenoptera > Pteromalidae > Nasonia > Nasonia giraulti. The sequence goes on from QLYP01000329.1 coordinate 58,760, forward strand.
GACATTTTTGAAGCAAAATATTATGATCATTAGAAAGTTCTCATTAAAATCTTTAAAATACATTACTCAAACATAAGCATCGAAGACATATCAGACAAGAAATCATTGGAGACAATGAAACGCATTTAAGTTATTTAGCAGTTCAAAGTATAATAGGGTCGCGCTGCTCCCCGACGGCGCAGTGTATAAAAAATTATACTTGCCATCGGAGCGCTACCGCGCCCCTTGATCTCTAAAACAATATGGTCAAATGCTTCAAAATTTTATAATATCTAATAAATAGCCTGTTATTTTGATGGTTAGGTTGGTTAAGTAAACAAAAAATTGACGGTAGTGTTCGTATTCTATAATAAAAAATAGAGGGGTATGCAATCTTTTGGACAATGAACCATCCAAAACTTATATATTAAATTATATATCAAAAACCGTCCCATAAATTAGCAGGCAGATATACTGTATATTAAAACGATATTTTATTTATTGGACCTATAAATTTAGTTGGAGGAAGCTACGTGCCAATGAATTATAATGTCGAATCATTAGGAACAATTTTATGTCCAAGAATTTCTGTCATTAAATCCCTTTCACAAAAAAAATGGTTTTGGTATTTCTCTTATATTATTTTGTAATTCATATTCAGTCATATTTTTGTTGTTACCTATACCAAGTAACCAATTTTTAAATTTATTAACTGGATTTTGTGATCGCAGATTCTCACTTGAAGATATTGACCATAAAAAACTCCTTTTTACACAGGTTTTAAGGTTTTTTGTTCTGTTTCTATGCTTCACTATAGGCATGGTTTATCTAAGGTCACCAGATGTTACAATAACTTTCCCAGCAAAAGAATGGTAATTTTTACATATATCTCGAAAACATTTATCAATTGCTTCAAAAGCATGTTTTAAAACTATTGATATTTTATCCCAAATTCTAATTTTTACATTTTTGAAATGTTCACCAAATTTGAAAAAAAAAATCTTTACCATCTTTTAAATTAGGACAAATATTACACGTTGTTTGTTCATTAATATTTAATGATAATCTGAAAGTACTATGGACAGTTTTTCCATTAATTAATAAATTAGCAGCAATGCCAGTCCAGGCCATTGTAATAAACGAAACATTCATTGGAATTAAATATTTAATCATCACGTTATGTAAAAAACTTTCGCCACTTCTACCGAGACAATCGATAAAATAATATTTATTTCCTATACTGTTAATTGTAGCATTAATAATCAGATAATATATTTTTTTTTTTTGATCGGCAGACAAAGAATTAATTAATGTTTCTAAATTTTCATAATCTTTACATACTTGTAATTCGTTATTATATTCTTCATCATCGTAATTATTTTCAATACTATATATATGGAAATCATTTAATCTCAACCCATGTAATAAAATACTTTCTATGTTTTTCAAAGCTCTTTACACTGCTTGAATTTTTGGTAATTTCGTGTGCATAAAGTGAGATTTATATTTATCTTATAATTCTAACAAATAATTAGGTCTTTGAAATACAAGAATGTATGCAAATAATTCACACATGGATTTTGGAAACTTGAATACTGCAGCTTCTGCCAAACATTTATTCCATTCTTCATTAATACTAATAATACCTCTTGATATACAAGCATTTTCATATTTTTCATAAATAATTCCATCTACAGTACGTATATCCGCAAATGATTTTGCACCAAATACATGTAATAATAAAAGTTGTAGGAAAAATGCTTCACGCTTATTAGGATTTACAAAATACATTCTACTAATGAGAGGTTTTATACATTTTTTTCTTTTATTCCATTTTTTTGTTTCTTTTTATTTAAAACATAATAGTACGGAATTTCGTGATGTAAATATTGCGTTGCATTTTTATCTTCTTTATTTAATTTAAACCAAGATGTCAATGTAGTATGTTAATTTTTATCAGTCATTTCGTGTTCACATCCTTCTTGATAATGAACATATTGTTCATCTTCTTTATAAACAGCTAATCTTTTAATTACATAAGATTGCTCATGTGGTAAAAATTCCCATATGCGATATATAGCTTTAGGTGCACATACATATCTGGTGGAGAGATGTTCTGATATTTCATCATATTTATATGTATGGTTATTTTCGTTTCTTTATTACCTGGATTGTGTTCATTTGCAAATTTCACAAGAGCTGTATCAGGTCCTTTATGAAAATATTTAAACAAATATTTGATAGCTTTAATCGTACTACATATTTCTACATTAATATGACATTCTAAAAATAATAATAAATATGGATTATACGGTACGACAAAACTATTATCTGCAATCCTATGTTTTGAAAACGTAATTTTATTATTATTTTTTCTTCGTCGGTAAGAGGGGTAACGATCAGGGATTATAGTGGGTTTGATTGACATAAGGTTTAGGAAAATTTTTGGTACAACGTGTTTTATCTTCATTCATACAAATGCAATTTTTATTTTGTGATCCACAGGGACCGTGTATCATATTATTTTTTACTATTCTGTATAATCTTGGATATTTATTTTCATTTTGTATTTCATCACTTATGATAGAATCAATTTGATCAATATCTTGAAATTCATTATTGCTATGCAACCATAATAACATATGAATATATGGTAATCTCCTTTTTTGAAATTATATTACGTAAACATAACCTTTAACTTTACCAAAAATATTATTTTTTAGTAGTTCGGTTTTTAAAATTTTAACTTTTTCATAGAAGACTCTTGAGATTAAATCAGGACGATGTATTGTGCTTTCATACGGTAATAAATTCTTTTGAATTTCCTTCCAAATTGGATTACATGTCATTGTTATAAAAATATTTGGTTTTCCGTCGATTTGTAGTTAAGTCATTGAATCTAAATAATTTTGTTGTATTGATTTAGGACTACTTATATAAGATGATGGTAATATAACCATTTTTCTAATTCGAGAATTATCAATATTTGCCTGATTGGAAACGTAATATATTATTTCTTTACAAATGTCAGTTCTTAATTGTGCTTGGTGAGTTCGTTAGTAATATAATCGACATTCTTCGATCCTTGTCCAAACAACAACAATGAATTGTTGTGATAAATTTTAGAAAAATCAAACAAGGATTGAAATCGTCACTTATGCTTAATCTATATGAATAAAACTGTAGTGTAAATATATTATTATTTTTATACTGTTTTTTTTGTACATTTTATATAAGGTTGCCATCCTGGATGACCAAAAGGAAATATCAAAGGAAATAACGAAAAAGCAACATGGAGTCATCGAGCGCGGGCTCGGTGACTTCATAGTCAGCAATTTTCTATAAATTTCATCCAAAAGTGGAAGTAAAAACGGTTATTTGTATAATATGTGAGGAAGCTTTTCATATTAGTGATTTTGCTAAAATAGATGGGGCAGTAAAAATCAGTTGAGTTCTAGGATTATGTCCGGAACATAACCAAGTAGACCTAACCTCGAAAGTAAATACAAATGTGCTGAGTAGTAAAGCCAAAATAATCATTGCTCAGATTAAATTGAAAAAAAGTGATAAAATAAGTGTGTCAGAAGCTGAAAGTGAGGATAATGATGAGAATAGGGTATCAATGGACACTAATTTGAAGCGTGAAAATGCACTATTAAAAGAACTAAATAAAGAACTGAAAGAAAAAAATAAGTTATTGAGAGAATTACTTGATAAGCAGAAAAGTGAAATAAATACCCCAAAAAACAAAACATATGCTCAAGTAATTTCGAGTGCCATGACTAATAACAAGCCAAAACGAATCCCAAAAATTATAGTTAAAAACAAAGATACTAAAGAATATCCTATTGGCAAAATAAATGATGCTGTTGCACACTATCTCATTAAAGATAAGAGCATACAAGCAAAAAAACTAATTAAGAAAAAGAGTGAAATAATAGTAGATTGTTTAACAGAAGAAAGTGCAGGCAAAGCATATAATGTTTTGAAGAAAAAGCTTGATTAAAGTTGTGATGTTACAAAAGAAACAATAGAGAATCCAAAGGTTAAAGTAGTTGGAATATATAATTTTGAAACTTTAGACAATAAAAAAATTGAAGATGACATAAATGAAAGAAATTTTAGTAAATTCAACAAGAAGTGTACAGTATTGCACTCATATGATAACTCCAAAACTCATCTACAGTCAGTCATATTAGAAATCCCTGCTGAACTATATCAACATGTGAGAGAGAATAAAAACAGGATCTTCGTGGGTTATCAAAACTGTAAGGTGCATGACTACTGCAATGTTAAGCCATGTTTTAATTGTGGTAGATATGGGCATAATGGCTTTAAGTGCACAAATAATCACACATGTTTAAAATGTGCAGGCAATCATAAGACTACAGATTGTTCCGGTAATAAATTAAATTGTCCTAACTGTATCTTCAGCAATAATAAGTATAAAACTCAATATAATACTGAGCATATGGCAACAGATAGCCACGCATGCAGTATTCTACAAAATAAAATAAGAAAGTTCATTGACCTTACTGACTACACGATACAACCTGTAATACCGAGATATGGCGGTATGGCACAAAATACTTCAAACAAGGCTATAACCATGCGTGCATCTGGGATGTCTTCTAGGTCACTCAACTCAGTTAACACACGTATAACAAATATACTAAGAAAAAAGGATTATTTAACGGCTCAAGAATTCAATTTTGAAGACATACACAACATAGAACGTGATGCAGAAAACATCAGATCACTCAATAAGAGCATCTCGAAGAAAAAGAACTTAATTCTCTGTGTAAATATAAGAAGTTTGGGTGATGCAATCAGGATCTCTGCTATGTACAGGTGCCACGATGTATCGAAATCTGAGTTTACTAATTCAGTAAGAAAATTCCTGGCTAAACAGGTTAATATAAAAAATCAATGTATATTTGGAGATTTTAATATTGATATATGGGAAACTAATCATCACAAAATTGGTTCAGCTGAAAAGACAATCGCTCAAGAATTTCTGAATAATTTTGTTGAAAATGAATATACTCCATTTTTTAGAGGAATCACAAGACCATCTCAGAACAGTGAGAACGGTACGTGTATAGACAATTGTTTCGCCAAAGTAAGAAATATTGAGTTGGAGTCTTTTAAGTTAAACATACCGTTTAATGATCATTTTCCACTTTTCATAAGTATTAATAAATTAAAAATACAAAATGATTACAATCAATCAGCCTGCATTAACTATGGCAAGTTAATAAATATTGCAAAAAGAGTCGAGTGGGACTCATTGTCACAAATAAATGATCCTAACCAAGCTATAAATGAATTAATAAGTATGATCCAAAGCTGTGTTGAAAAAGCAACTGATAGAAAATATTCTAATAAAAACAAAAAAGATTCAGTTCCTAAGAAAAAATGAATTACGAAAGCAATATTAATATCCTGTAAAACTAAAGAGTTGTTATATAATATATGGAAAAAAAATCCAACAAATATGAAACTGAAAATGGATTATAAAAATTATGAAAAAATTTTGAGTAAGGTAATTAAAGATGCTAAGTATAAATACGAAAATAATGCCATTAGAAAATGCAGTGGTAATTCAAGACAGCTTTGGAGCATAATAAATGATAAGTTAGGAAAAAAAGAAAAAGCAAGGAGGATCACTTTATAGTGTAATAGTTAATGATCAGAAAATTGATGACAAGACTACTATTGCGAACACTATGAATGAATATTATTGTAATGTAGGATTAAATTTAAGCAATCAAATTAAAAAAATGGACTTAGAACAATTGAAACTGCCAGTTCGAAACAACTACTCAATTTTTATTAATCCAACTAATATGTATGAAATTCAAAATATAATTATTGCAATGAAAAAAAGGCTGGTGGAGTAGATAATATTAGTGCAATAACTATCAAATCTTTATCGAAACATATATCAAAACCGTTAGACTATATATTTAATCTATGCATACAGCAATCAATCTGGCCTTATGCACCGAAAAAAGCAGATATTGTACCTATATATAAATCGGGAGACACTAGTTGTATTAGCAACTATAGACCAATATCGCTAATTTCTAACATTGCCAAAATACTTGAAAAAATCATATACAATAGACTTTATAATTTTATCATGAAGCACAAAATAATATCTGATAGACAATTCGGCTTTCTAAGACAGAGAGAAACGAAGGATGCTCTCAATTGTCTATCAAATATTATATATAGAAACCTAGATAAAAGCAAACCGATTATAAATGCGTTCTTAGATCTGGCTAAAGCCTTCGATACGGTAGATCACAGTATACTGCTGAACAAATTAGAAAGATACGGTGTAAGAGGAGAAGCATTAAAATTACTCAGCAGCTATCTGATAGGAAACAATGTGTAAAGATAAGTAACGGCAAGAGTGAGTACAAAAAAATTATGATAGGGGTTCCACAAGGAACAATACTTGGCCCTCTATTTTTCATATTATACGTGAATGACCTACTGATAGATATGCAAAATAAAACAATATTATCTTACGCTGATGACACAGTTATCATCTCATGTGATAACTCGTGGACAGCTGCGCAAGAAAAATTAAATGAATATCTTCGTAAGGTGGCAATATGGCTAAACCTAAATAAATTATCGCTCAATGTAAATAAAACCGTATATATTGCATATGGCAATTACTGTGATAGTGTGCCTAGCACCTTAAACATCAGAATTGGTGATAATGTAATAAATAGAGTAGACAGTTGTAAATATTTAGGTTTAATAATAGACTATAACATGAAGCGGGATAAACACATAAATTATATTATAAAAACAACAAGATATTTAATATTCATTTTTGCGAAGCTAAAGAAATTTATGAATAGTTAAACGCTAATGTTACTATATTATGCCTTCTTTCAAAGTATTACAAACGATGGCATCATTGCATGAGGTGGGGCTTATAACACTTACTTAAATTTAATTCAAGGAATACAAAAGAAAATATTTCGAATTATAAATAAAAACTGTTATATAGCAGAGAACCAACTTCTAAGTATAAGGCAAATGTTCGAACTAGAGTGTATAGTATATCATTATAATGAATTAAGCGACAGATATATAAGAAGTACAAACAAGACACGAAATAAGAATCTACCATTGCCTAAAATTGATAAAACAGTAAGCAAGAAAAGCAGTTATTTCGTGGCTGTAAGTGTATTTAACACGCTACCGAATGATCTCAAAGACTTAGCAATAAGTAAAATCTCTATGAAAAGAAAAGTAAAGAGGTTTATAGAAAAGAATTAACTTTTGGATGTTATATTTGTTATATTTTTTAATATTTTAATATTGTTAACTTGCTATGAAAAGGAAAAAGGGCATGATAGCGTTAAATGCGTTATGTTGGCTCTATATGGTAGTTTTAAGTATATTAGTATTAGTGATTATGCCATCCCTATGTACAGGCAACTGTGTTTGCCTCTATAGGATGCCTTTTAAAGGGCATATGTATATGGTGTATGTATATGGCGTTGAAATGTCATTGGGTCAAACTTTTAACTGAGAATATTTATTTGTTGTGGTTTTTCAGTTTTTGGATAAATACGTATATCACGGTCAAACGGAGGTTCGCCATAATTTCTTATATATATATATATATATATATATATATATATATATATATATATATATATATATACACACACACACACACTTTTTTTCTTAGAATTTTCCGTAGAATTGAGTTGTATTTTTTTCAGTCCCGTAGAGGGTTTATTATGAGACATAAAAAATTAGATGGATTTTTTTAGGTTACATATAATGGCATTACTATTTCAGGAGAAGTTATATTATTATTATGAGCATTAATATTTTCTTCATTTTCTATTTCTTACATCATTTTATATGTTTTGCATAAGAATTGTTTGAAGACGTAAAAGTACATAAAAATTCTATGTTTGAATCGGGTTTATCAATTTTATAGTTGTTTGCTCTATATTTATATGCAATTTTATTGTCAATAATGTACATTTGGCCATATTTCGGGTCTTCGTTTTTATTCGAACGTAATGAATATGAATTATGATATACCTGTCCACATCTTTATCTTTAATACTTGTAGCCCCGAATTTTTAAAGTATACTAATTTAGACACAAAACTGGCAAATGCAAATGAATTATTGTAACCTCTCATATTTTTCTTAAAATTAATACTTTTTGAATTATTTTGAAATAATAGATCCTTCAATTCTTGAGGATATGATGTGTTATCATCAAGAATAACCTTATTTTTATTACAACAATGATTGTATTTTCTGTCATAGGATATTGCTCCTTTAATATGTTTTGATTTACAAAATTCACATTCATTATCAATATATATATATATATATATATATATATATATATATATATATATATA